>OZ043930.1:11576543-11897930 GCA_964056405.1 Acronicta alni
CTATGAAATTCTCAGCAACAGCTCGGAGTCTGGATTTGTGCCCGGTTAATGTCAATAGGCTCGCCCCCTATTACATGGACCTAAACATACCGGCGAAATGTGGGTGTACATTAGTACACCTCTGCCTAACCCTTCGGGGAATACAGGCGTGATGGTATGTTATGTTATGGTAGAATTTGTGAAAACTTACGTACAGGTATCTAAGATAAGTAAGTATATGTTTAGGTTGCGCTGGCACTGACATAGTCTAATCACATATTAGACAAATCCTATCCTATCCTACTTAATATTATAAATCTGAAAGTTTGTGAGGATGGATGGATGTATGTTTGTTACTCTTTCACGCTAAAACAACTGAACGGATTTTGATGAAACTTTACAGTACTATTATTTATACATCAGAATAACATATAGGCTATAATTTATAACGATTTTAAGTTAATTAGCCAAATTACAACGATAGTTAAAAGTATCTTTTCCACGCGGACGAAAACGCGTGCAGAAGCTTAGTCCCTAAATAAAATTAGATTAAAAAAACAATGAAGGTATCGTAAAGATGTGGAAAGGGAGCGCAGGTCGCTGGCTGTCCGATGTTGTATGTTGGCCCGCAGGTTTGCCAGGTGTACTGTACAAGTTAAGGTAACACTTTTTAAAGCTTTCTGCCAATCCTTTTACACGTGCAGCCTGTGGGTGAACTTTACGCAGAAGGCATATAGCGACCTGCGTATCCAGTACAACAACGCTTTCCGGGTGTTGTTGGGGCTGCCGCGATTTTGCAGCGCGTCCGGTATGTTTGCAGACGCCAAAGTTGACAGCTTTTCTACCGTCATGCGCAAAAGATGCGCATCATTATTACATCGGTTTCGCGCCAGCCCCAATACTATCCTGATGAGATTGGCCGACCGCTGGGACTCTCCGATGTTAGGACGCTGGATACGACTCCATGCAGTTAAATAGACTAGGATGGGAGAGTCTCAAGCTGGTACACACGTAGTTTAATAAGTTTATTTACTAACACTAGTTGTAAGTACTGTTACTAACAAAATATGGAACCTGGTTCTGAAATAAATGTTTTTCATTCATTCATTCATTCATCGTACTTACTTCATGGTAGTGGGGTCGGCACTGAGCTTGACCTTGTCGTTGCTGATGTACTGTATGTTCTTGGTGAGATCTTGCGTGTGCGCGCCGCGTTCTAGGCCCACCATCGCGACGGGGGCGCATGACAGCAGAGGACGAAACGAGGCCTGCAGACAATATCATTCTAATATCATCATTGAGAAATTAGACTGTAGAGATAATAAAGTTTTGGAATCATAACTACATACGGGTGCAGTGCGTTAGGTCCACTTTTCATACCTACACGGGAAAGCGAGAGAGAGAGGAATACAATTTTTACCCGAAAAAGACAATAATTTGCCGAAGTCATATTTTTTTTTTGTTCTGTTCCTTATAAATTGTCCTAATAATTTTAGTTATCAATAAATTATTTTAATCACAAAATCGCCCCATTAGTTACGTTGTTTTTATAATTTATTACGCTTAATCGCGACGTGTTACGTGATGTTAATATTTATCAACACACGTTTGTGTTACGACTTACGATGTTTAGTTTCTCCGAAATTGATGAAGAATTGTGGATTAAGTACTCTGGAGAAGCTAAATGCTTCGTGGTCTGTAGCGTCTTCTTGCTACTGTCATACTCTACCAGTCCTTTGTACTCTATAGACATGTGTTCTCAATTTACCTTTTTTTAGTATTTAGGGGATCACCAGCAGCTGTGATAACCTAGCGGTATGACCATTGGACTGCCAAGTCGAAGGTCTCGAGTTCGAATCCAGGGCTCTGACTTTTCGAAATCATGTGCGTATTAATAATTAATTATCACTCGCTTAAACGGTGAAGGAAAACATCGTGAGGAAACCTGCATGCCTGAGAGATTTTCTCGACAGCGTGTGAAGTCTACCAACCCGCACTAGGCCAGCGTGGTGGACTATAGCCTAATCCGTCTCATTCTGTGAGAGAAGACCCGTGACCAGCAGTGGGACAGTATATGGGTTGATGATGATGAGGGGAGAGTGGGTAAAAAAGTAACGACACAGGTCGAAATTATCAAACGGATCTGTAGGTTTTCCACGGGTCGAAATGTCGCCTCGCTACCGTTATTCAGAATCTCCTGCCGGTAGGTGACATTTCGGAGTAGACGTCACCAGCTAGATAGCTTGCATTCCGTCGCCATTATAACCAACCTACCTACAGAGCCGTTTGTTACTTTTGACCCCCGTTAATTTACCCGCTCTCCCCTCTCCGCTATAAAGCGTGCTGTTACCAAAGATATAAATCATTAGATGCGCCCTAACGCGTCAAATAATGGTCACGTTTCCGTAAGTAGACTGGTTGACATCGGAAGTATCGAATCTGCTATTGTCTCGTTCACTAATACTGATTATTGCACACTGTCGTTCTCTGTCTCTAATACGGAATGTGTGCATTCACTCATCTCTATATGGATGGACACGTTTTCGAGCGGTATAAGTACGCTGAGGGCAAATCTAATGATTTAAATCTTTGGCTGTTATGAATATTTCCAATTATGTGTCCATACTTGTAGAGTCAAGGCAATTGGTCGCGTAACAAGCAAAGCAATAACATGAAATGATCGAGTCCAAGTTCAATGCCAGCCGAGTCAACGGCTCGGCAGGTGCGAGGCGCGATAAAAACTAAGCCACTGTATTATATATACCTACTTCCTAATAATCAACACACACTTTTATTATATTTTCCGAAATGTTTTATACTTTAACTTTTGATCTGCCTCATTAGTGTACAAAAGCGCATGTAATAGGGGGTGAGCCTATTGCCATTAACCGAGCACCAATCCAAACTCCGAGCCGCTACTGACAATTTCATAGAAAAACCCAATAACACTGCGTGCCCCTTGGAATCGACAGGTCGTCTAGCGTAGCAGTCGAGCTTAGGACCACTAGAATAACGAGGCAGTCAGTCAGTTATTAATGATCTGGAGAAAAGTAACTATTACTTGTAGATATACTTTTCTTTGCCTATGACTTACAAGTTTATGATCGTATTAATTTGCCCAGTCAGGCAATAATCTTTTTGCACATGTTATTCAACCGTATTTATATGTATACCTATTAGCTTGTAGAACATGCAATTTGCTAAGGATTTTTTGCCTGTAATAGTGCCTGAACCACGAGGAAAAGTTGAAGGTCGAAACGAATAAATAATTACGGGAGTTATGTCGACTAAAACTAACCAAGGTTTGGTGGCTTCGGTCCAAAATCCGAAACGGCAACCGCGTTTTGTAACTATGTCTTGTCTATTATAAAACTGTGCTTCTCACGTGGGAAGAAACATTGAAAATGGTGAACGGACCTTATTTTTATTTTTTTGGAGAAACCTTCGAAAGACTACCGGTCTACGGGGGTTAGACTGGGGAGAGTGGGATTCTTACCCACTAAAACCAGTGTCCGCCATCAGCACATGGAAGGGGGCACTGTGTCCTCCTAATAGACCATCCCAGGACCCCCCTGTGCAACGTTAAACGGACCTGCAGGGCTAAAGAAGCTGCTTTCGATGTATCATAATATGATTTACATAAGGAAATTACTAAGGATTTGCTACAGGTTCCAATTATGAATTGATACCAGAGAGAATTGCTGAATGTTTCCTTTTTAGCCCCTGTTGTCTTTAGAACTATTGGAAGTAATAAAACAATGCTGTTTAATCCATTTAGTCATACTATAGACAGTAAAAATATTGTCAAAACTAATCTGTCTGTCTGTTCCCGAATATGATAAGAATTAGATATAAATTGGTTGTCGATTTTGACACCTTTATCAAATTAATCTATTATCATAATCTAATTCAAACATAAATATGATTATTTATCAATGTTGTCTGGTAAGTATCAATATAGCTTTCCCTAATCATATTTATGTAGAAGTAGTTAGACATGAAGTCCGCACTTGGGGTTTACCAACGAGCCATGGAGCGCAGTATGATGGGAGTAAAATTAACAGCCCGCATCAAACATCGCATAATGCGCTCCAAAATTCAGATCGCTGCCATAGGCCAAAAAGCTGCTAGCTTGAAGTGAACACGTCTGCCGCATGTCAAATGAATTGCGGGCAAAACAAAGTACCGAATAGCTCCCACAAAACGGCATGCGGCAGTCGACGGCGCAGCAAGCCTAGACGGAAATAGTGGGATGAGCTTGACTTTTTCTGGAAGGATTGACCAAACTTAGCCTTGATCCGTAAGGACTAGAAGGACCTTACCCTATTTTCCTCACGATTCAAGACTAAAAGGCCTTTGGCCTGCAGTGGGAGGACACCAGCTGAATAATATTAAAAGTTAGACATAACATAAGCCCTAGCGAGGACTTTGTTTTAAGTGCGGCAAATCCTCATGGATTGTTCGCAGGCTACGGGACTCGTGATCACATTCATAATGACCTTGTCAGCTTTGGCGGGGTTTAAACGGGGCACTTTTGACTTGAGCTCATTGTTACTTTCGGAAGCTCCAAGATCTTACATTTAAAGCACCAGTGAGGGCACACATATAAGGTTGCGTACAAGTTCTCATTAGCATACCAACTATGCTTATACATTTATTGGTCCATGTTTATAATCATTCCATGTTACCGTCATGCCAGAGTTAACCATTATGGAATTACGGACTGGCTTTATTTGGCAATATTCCTTTTTATATTCCTATTTCTTTATATTAAATCCAACCAAAGGGTTTTTTTCGTTCATTTCACGTGCGCTCCGTATGTGAGTTAGACGTGCTTACTTTCTCGATGCGTATGCTTTTGTCTTACAATTATAGTTTAGTCTGCTTATTCCGACGTTTTACCGAAGCTGATTGTAATGTAAACCTTGTCATATATGACATTAAGTTTGGAATTCCAATGCTTACTAATAATTCCAGTGTAGATAAGTACATCAAAATATTTCCTTTGATCATTTATACGAATTTAATGCATAAAAAACTGTAGATATGGACTATCATGCACGTGCCTTATCGCTAGCAGTCATAAATCATTCATTACTTAAATGGACGAGATCGACAATGACTGCGAAGCATCTCTTAGTTGCGTGGACGACTATATCTATTGAGTACATAACATAGTTACAGGCAACGCACGTGAGACACGAGTTCTCTTCAAGATGACGACTCCGATTTTTGATTTGAAATCGGAACATTATGACTGTTTGTGTGGCGTGCACGCAGCCAGAACTCTACCAACTATACAAACATTTTTCATGTCCAACCATACAACAAATCCCATGAATCAGGGTCAGACAACCGCGGTACTGCTTTACCAAATGACCCATAAATAAATATTGTTGGGACATTTTTACAGATCACCATCTAGTTCCAGACTAACCAGAGGTTGTACGATGGGTACCAGACAATGAATATAATACTTGCATACTTTTTTGTAAATATATACTTATAATACAATAAGAAACGCCCAGACAAACAACTACTTATGTACTTCACGTAAATATTTGTCTTGTGGAAATCGAACCAGACGTTACCATTATTGTATTGAGGAGCAAGATCATTCTGGCAATACAACTTCTCAAATAGTTCTTAAGTGTTCCACAGGCAAAGCCCCAGTCCGAGCTATTTTCTGTGTATGCTATATAAGTAAAGGTAAAATGATGATTTGATTCTCAATCAGTACCAGAACAATGATTTACAAGCAACTATGTAAGTAAGTAAATCATTCGAATAGCGCGTTGGCTGATTGGCTCGCTCAACACAAATGATGATAACTCCGTAATATCGGCAGTTTCCACGCGGCCACAACCACTGAACAACTGGCGATTGTTTATACCATGTAATACATCCTTATTTCCATTCAATTTAGAATGGGATGATTGGTCTTATCAAAGAAATTATGTGAGTAGTGGACAATTTAGAATCATATGATTGGACTATGAGTGAACCATGGTTTAGTAACATGATACCTTGATGATCTAGCATCATCGCTGGTTAAGACCACAAACCTGATCATGAAATCGTCAAATATAAATTCGACCTGAAACGACTTTCCTTAAAAGAGATTGGCCAAAACGGATTACGACCTTTTTGAACACTAAATAGGTATTATCTATGTATCTAAATTACTTAAATGTTCACCCTAGCAATAGATCGTACCTACTATACATATACTCGGAATAATATGAATAACTGAGTCGGAAGCCAACCATGAATCTAAGTAATTGTGTTAGGTTAGGTTACAATATCCAAAACAAAGCTTCTGATTTGACTGTACTTCTAGTGTTCTAGTACTATTTACATCCAGTTTGATATTTGGCAAGTGCATTTATTACTTATTTTACTAATTCAATTACTTTCAGCAAAAAAAGCAGTGATAGCTTAGTGGTATGACCATTGGACTGCCAAGTCGAAGTTCTCGAGTTTGAAACCAAGACTTTTTCGAATTCATGTGCGTATTAATAAATAATTATTTAAATGGTGAAGGAAAATATCGTGAGGAAGCCTACATACCTTAGAGATTTTTCTCGACGGTTTGTGAAGTCTGCCAACCCGTACTAGGCCAACATCCCCTAATCCCTCTCAATACGAGTGGAGATCCGTGCCCAGCAGTAGGACAGTAATGACAGTATGTGGGTTGATGATGTATTACTTTCTATTTATCTCCTGCGGCCAAGCATGCACTTTGTGCTAGCGTAAAATGATACTCGTCTTCTATAAAATCTCTACTACCAAATTCTATACGTTCGTGACTAGTGTATTCCATAAAATTTCTAGGTACAATCATTCTACTAACCCATATTTGATAAACAACGTAAAACGCAGTATGCACTCTATGGCGCACATTGCACGGTCACGTGTCCATGACGTCACAGTCATTGGTTGCCAAGTGCACATTACACGGAACTTATCTATTCACACAACGTAACGTTATAAGGCGTATTTGTGCCTTATTTGTTATCGTAGGTTCGATATCTTGTGTCAACTACCCGACCGAAAGCTTAGATGACCGTATAGGGATTTTGGATCTAGCAGAGTGGAGGAGTAAGACATACCCCGTCGTCGTTTAGGGCCGGACATCCAAAAGGATTCACCATACTTAAAAAAAATGCTACAGTGTGAAGCTAGACTTTTCAGAGGTGTTTATCAAGGGTGCCACCGATGTGTACCACTAGATATTCTATACATTCCTATGTGCTGTGAACAGTCACCCTGTGGTTTTATTCATTAGAATAGGTTGGGCTTAGAGTACGTTTAGTAAGGACCTTATGGGACGGTACAGTACGCAGTCTCGAAGGCATACCTCAAGGATGCATTTCGGACCGTTTTTTATATTCGTACGATTTTTGCGCAAGATTGCAATTTCAGTAGTTGATGGACGATAACGCGTTTTATTCACATGTTATCTCTGGTCGGAAATGCAGAACATATTACAGAGCAGGTTTTTGTTATCTGAAATGTAAAAATTCTTTGTGTGTAGACAAAAATACTTACGAATTTTCCATTTCCCCTCAATCCACCTTTTCCCTGATTCACAACTAACGTTACAGCATTCTTCAAGACACTCATTTTCTAAGATTATTACCTGAAAAATGAAAGAAAATATCCGATCAACACTAAATTTGTATAGAAAATCAAGAATTAGAAGAAATAAATATTTGATATGACATGTCAGCAATTATTCAAGTACAGACGCCAGCAGGTCAACCTATCCAAAACTGTCAAAATTTCCCAATTGGAAATGAACCTTATTATGTTGTATTAAAGTTGAAAATTTATCAAAGAAATTTGACAGATTGTGGTAGCTTGATGTGCTGGCGTCTGTACAAGTAGCCTAAAGCTTTTCAGAAAGTTTTTTTTAGGCCTCCCCTAACTCAGTACAGGATTTTCAATCCTGAGAATAGAATAGCATTTCTAAAACCTTCATATTATAACAACAGTGCGACACATTTGGTACATCTACCCGGATGAGACCAATAACTCTATAGACGCCACCGCAGTTTTACTAGTCGTACTATTTTAGGTCTTACGTTCTGTAACTTTAAGATGATTTTGCTTGAATAAATATTAGGTTCTAATATGGCGTTGTGTGTCCGGTCGTTTTATCCCTGCAACATGGTTGAGTCGATCGACGCCGATACACACGTCATACTCGTGAACGGGTGTCGTCTGTCGGGGCTGGTCAGCTCTTACTGTCAATGGCAATCTTTTTTATTTATTCTTTCTATGTGTTATACTGGATTAATTTATTAGTAGGTAAACATCAAACTGCATTGTTCTCAGTAACTATTTGTAACAAAAATTGTAAACTAAGAATATCATTGTAATCATGTTGTTTAAAAAGAGTGTCTATGGAGTTTCTTGCCGGTTCTTCTCCTTATGACCCACTTCTTGGAACCGTGCAACTAGTTTTGACTTTTCAAAAGTGCTATTTTAATGGTCTAATTGAAATAAAACATTTGACTTAACTTGAATAAATAAGTATTTATTATAACTAGTAGTCAGTGGTCGAAATGAGACCTTTAAATATGAATGTTATCCTCCCAGTTGACCCAGTTTATTTTGTCAAGTCTAAAAAAGTTTATAAAGCAATAGACTTTTATTTAGGTTTGACCTTTGATTATATACTTGTCTAGATGCCACATTGACACGTACAGAACGGCCCAAATAAAGTCTACTAAAATTGGTAGACTCTCTTCTCACTTACGTCAGTGTCATTTGGATCACTTCAGGGTGTGGAGTTCTCGAAAAATAATTAATTATGTCGGTATGTGCTGTCAAATTGTGTCGCAATTATGTGGGAAAACCGTATAATTACACTAAGATCACATTACATCGGTAAGTTTTGTTATTTAACCTCTATTATTTTATGAAAACATGATTTTTCAATTCGTTAATTTGTAGGTTCGACAGATTAGCCGGTGTTGTCAATTTATTACAAGGGAGATTTGGCGAAACTATGGGAGATAAAATGCAAATATCAGTCATCATCTTTCAATGAGAAAATTTTATTATTTTAATAATTACCTACATAATTTATTTGATCAGTAAATGATAACTTGCCTTCACAAAATAAATGAAGTCATTCACTAAATAGTATTTTTATTAGTTCTTTCTAATATTTTGGGTTTCATATTTCTTAAGACACGAAATGAAATATAAAAAAAAAAACTATTTCGAAAACAAATACAAAGAGATGGATTTTGATCTGTAAATTGCTGTATATATTTTTTCACTGTATTTTTTGTTTTTATTAAAATAAATAAAACACTAATCTACAAAATAATTACTTTATTCAGCCTATTTCGTTTAACTGTCATCCCATTAAATAATGGAGAAAAGGTAAGTTAATAATTTGGAGCAGGCATCCCTAAACACGCACACCTTGACAGTTTGACTACAATAAGTACACAAGCGGTACTCACACATATCACGCAATTTGGCCCCAGTTTTCGCGTGTCGTTTGTTTGCATTGCTCCATCTAGACAAGTATATAATCAAAGGGTTTGACATTGACAGCCCAAACGTAAACAATAAATTTTATTTTGTTTATAACACTAATCATTATACATAAATTTTAGCTTTCTACACTTCTTCTCCATATAAACTTTAAATATGCCAAATCTCACACTTCTCCGCGCGTGCAATATTCTTAAAAGGGGATACAAAACTATTATATAACCGCGATTGAACTGCCATTAACACCTATTTAAGACCAAGGTTGCAAGTTCGTTGCCCTCATCGAGAGAACTGTGAACTGAGATAAGTTTCAGTCATTCAGTTAATGTACAAGGTTCGTGAGGCAAACTAAGTTTTCAGTTTTCAGTAAGCGCTCTAAAAGGATAGTCTTTTTTTATGTTACAGGTAAGGTTAGCTTAGACATTCGGCGTCTACCGGCTGCTGGCTTGCAGAAAATCGAAGTAAAATAACACTGCTTTGAGCTGTGTTGTGTTCCTAACTGCGAGAAAGGTTGCTACTCCTTTTTTATCCTAGCGCGTTTCTCTTTATCGGTGTTTCCATTATTATTATTATTTTTTATTTATAAATGTTCACATATATTGATCATAGCTCAATAACTGTAACAATTATGTAACCTGGGGACGGGCGGAGCTTCCTAACACAAGCAAACTAATTGCTTAAAAGGATGCTCCTCATTGTTACTATATAGAATAAGTTATTTGGTTAATGCAATAAACATTTTTATTTTATTTTATTTTTTTTTACTCCTGCGCCAGGAGACATTGTGTTGGCAGTGGGGTGACTTTGACCCTTATACTGCCAACCCAACTCTTTCGTTTTACAGGTCGGTAACGCGAAAGTGATACACCTGGTGTTGCAAACGTCTATAGGCTATGGTAACTGCTTACCATCAGATGGGCCGTATGCGTGTTTGCCACCTTAGTGATATATACCTATAATATAAAAAAGGGGCAGAAACATTTATTTTAAATTAAATGGTGTTGTGATTAATATTGTATTGACTGATGCAATAATACCAGATGATTGCAAAGAGGTCATTTTTCAATCTGAGCTATCTACTATAGTCTGCACTGATTAAATAAGTATATCCAACTATCCAGAACACATTCAGTTTTCTACAATAAAAAACTATGTCTGAAGTGCGCGGGATATTGTGCCTTAAGTTTTACTTTGAGCCACATATTATACAGAAATATTGGGGGGCATTCAAGTATTACGTAAGGACGAAGAGGAGCGCGAAGTTTTTCTTTGCTTATTTTTGATGACATATCGGATAGGGGTGTCTGGAATGTGACGTCGGCAATTTTATTTTTACTTTTCCGGATTTTTTACACAATTTTGATTTGAACATATAACATGGCAACCCAGCTTATCTATATGCTCGATATCGAATGAAACACCTCTTCAGGGATTCCCCGAATATTATGGATGTGCTTAGTCTCTTAGGAGCGAGTGAAAGAACCGAGTAGGGAATAATCGCACGCTATGCACTTGTCTAACTTTGTTACGACACTTAGTATTTTGGTACAGTAGCAATATTGGATTTGACGTATTGTAAATTTACCATGCATAACAATCATTTCCTTGAATAAATATTATGTGTGTGAAATTCGTCTAGTCTAAGCTTATTTCAAGGTCCCTTAGTTTTGACCTCGATTGGCTGCAGTCGTTGGCTACGCTGGATACAGTCATACAAATTTTGACTTCTATTGGCAGGGATACAGACACACACACATTTTGACTTCTACTGGCAGGGGTACAGACACACACACATTTTGACTTCTACTGGCAGGGGTACAGACACACACACATTTTGACTTCTACTGGCAGGGAAACAGACACACACACATTTTGACTTTTACTGGCAGGGAAACAGACACACACACATTTTGACTTCAATTGGCCGGAGTCAAACACACACACTTTTTGACTTCTATTGGCAGGGATACAGACACATACACATTTTGACTTGTATTGGCAGGGATACAGACACACACACATTTTGATTCCTATTGCAGGGAAACAGACACACACACATTTTGACTTCAATTGGCCGGATTCAAACACACACACATTTTGACTTCTATTGGCAGGGGTACAGACACACAAACATTTTCACTTCTATTGGCAGGGATACAGACACTCACACATAAGTTATGCCTGTGATTGTCAGTGATACATGCACTCAAACAGAAGTTTGACCTTTGATTGTCAGTGATACATACATACACACACACACAAGTTAAGTAAGACTTTGATTAGTAGGGATACACACTAGTATAACGCAAGTATAACTAAACTACATTGTTCTCATGATCTATTCAGAACAAAATTAAATCAAGAATAACACTGTAATCATGTTTATTTTTTAAAGTAATGTCAATGGAGTTTCTTGCCGGTTTTTCTCCGTAGGCTCACTTTTTTTGTTACAAATTGTTTTGACTATTCAAAATTGCTATTTTAAATGTTTAATTGAAATAAAATATTTGACTTTGAATGGCAAGCATAGACACACTCATACAGAAATTTTGACTGACCAGTAGGATTACACATAATCACACTAGATGGTAGATAAGCCAAAATGGTACTCAAGCTTGTAAGGTATCTCTACCGAAATGAAATTCTAATTAACCAAATGAATTACACAACTTGCATTGTCATTTCATTAAAATAGGTGACCATATTCCTTTAGAATTGTAATTTCTAATGTTTTCACAGTAACAAACAATAAGATACATGGCATGTTGAACTTTGACCCATGTTGCAAGTGTAACACTGTAGCATAGTATACTTATGTTTATAAATGATAATCAGTCATTCCTTGTTTCATTCTCTGACTGCATAACACATTTACCTATGTAAATGTGTTATGGATGGAAATTGGTTTTATTACAATTAATGAACAAATCTTCCTGTAAATGTAGGCAATGGGAAGGATCCAAAACAAAACAAATTAGATTTTCTTAATAATTTAAAGCAATAAGTAGGTAGGTACTGCTTAGGCAAACCTTTTTACTAGAAGTACCATATAAAAATATATGGTACTTCTAGTAAAAAGGTTAAATTTCAAAAATAGACATTACAATAGAAAATCTAAACTGTTTAAAGGTCATAAGATTCCCATACCACAATTTTAATGAATCAACTGAGGAGATACCCAAACATATTTGGCCTTTAGAAAGTAGTCAGCAACTGCAACATTGTAGGACTAAAGTGTTGCCAAACATGTAACTACCCATTACATTACAGTATAAATAGAGCCAAGGCCATCACTAAAATCTATGTAGATAGCAGCAATCTAAATCCTTTTAAATTATAAAATAAATAGATCTTTTCTTGTTTTGCCTATCAAGTTTAGTTTGGCGATTCAGGTCAATGGTATGAATTGATCATCAATTTTAAGTATAAAGTGATGTATTAAAATATAAATTTTAAATATACTTATGCATTGTTTATTACTTATTATTGACTGTATCTAATATTTTAGAGAAAATAAACAACATTATTAAGAAAAACAACACGGACTGTCTACCAGTCTATTCAATTTAAAAAATATGTAGGTACGACATAGAAAATATTTACAATTCAATGTTTTGGTTCCAATTCCAAATATTTTATTGTTACAATTTTCCGTTTTTCTTTATTATTAGGTGACCAATTTACTGTAATTTCAATTCACTCCGACCAGCTATTCGGTGAAAATGATACATTACTGACGGCGTTACTGTACCTACATTTTTAATGAGTGATCAAATAAAATCCGTAAATATACTCAACTTACCGGCTCTCACTTGAAATTGGTTGAGATAAAAATTGGAATAATTGCAAAACACCGAAGAGAAAAGAAAATAATTATCAGAACGGAAGCACTTTACACTACACAACTTTATTCCAGTAGCAAACAAACACGCATTCAATGCGTGATTCCTATTTGCCGACTGGCACTGGCAGAAGTGACTCAAGTGACAGAACTGATAGACTGAGATAGGCATGAGAATGACGTTATATTAAAATATCGATATTTTTCCATACAATTATCGATATAAAAATTTTAATATATTTTTTAATATATAGTTATCGATTTTCGATAATTATCTTAGAGTATCGAATTCGAATCGATTTCGTTTATACAATAGGTACTCAAGAGTTTATAATCTTAAATCTATTTCCAAGCGATCGAGCTTTTAGGAAATAGTGACAAAATATCAAGAAAAATAATATTGATTTCTGACATTTACGCCAATATTATACATTGAAATAAAACTATTTTTTACGGATTTTATCGCGTTATATTGATAATATTTATAGTTATATAGATATTAATCCCGACGTTTCGGACCCTCTACAGCGTCCATGGTCACGGGTAGACGTGACCATTTAGTAGTTAGTAGTTTTACTTCAAGAAAAATAATATTTCAGTTATTTACATTAGGTTTGGCAAAATAATACTTACATTACATAATTACAAAATATCGGGCTTTTAGAAGTTGTTGGAGAGTTGTACTCTTGTAACCGTAGACAGGGGAAACTATAGACTGCTGGATACATCTATCTCTCTTCAGCAAAAAAAGGGATAAATATACACCAGATGCCCGAGAAGAAAAGTGATAACGTTATGCTATTTTTTGTCCTTCATCGCGTAGCCGTTTTTTTCAAGGTCAGCACTTCATTTGCTAAACAAACTTTGACGTTTTGATTGAGCATTCGTGACAGATTGTGATAAAAAATTCAATGTTTAATTGAATTTTGTATTGATAATTTCATCAATTTTGTATTATTATGTGTTTGCTGTTGAGCAGGATCTTTATCTAATGCTGCAAAATGGCCGTACCATTTTGCAGCATTAAATAAAGATCCTGGATGGCAGTGTTCTTGGTTGCAAAAGTGATAGTGAGAAGAAAATTCCCGGTTTATCTTTTCATTCGTAAGTATCATATTTTTGTTGACATTTCAGTTCACATTGATGTTTTATTTCTAGTTATAAATAACTTAGGGCTAAATAAGCCCTGTAGGTAGATAGAGAACATAACTCTCTTCTGGCGCTGTTAGTAAAAACTAAGATTTGGGGTAAAATAATTTAAATGGTAACCCTAAAGTTACAAGTACCTTTATTTTTTGTCCCGCTCAGCGGCACGCTAACATATTACAGTTTAAGTACATCTTTCCTCTGTCTACGCTTGTAACGGTTTAAGAAAATATAGACGTCAACGTCAAAATCACATGGCGATGTTGTCCAAACTTAGTAATGTCAATGTCATTATGCCATCTGTGTGCAATGTGGTTATTTACATTTCTGAATTAATAATTAAAAGTAAAGACAATACTGCCCAATAATGAATGAAAATGATGGAAAAGAGTTTGCAGAACTTGGTGTGAAGACATGGCTTATTAAACAGTTATTTAGTCTTGGTAATGTTCTGTTTTTGTTTGATTAAAAAGCTCAACATCCACTAGTTATCATCATCAACCCATATACTCTCCCACTGCTGGGCACGGGTCTGCTCTTATATTGAGGGGGATTAGGCTATAGTCTACCACGCTGGCTTAGTGCGGGTTAGCAGTCTTCACAAACCGTCGAGAAAAATCTCTAAGGTGTGCAGGTTTCCTCACGATGTTTTCCTTCACCGTTTAAGCGAGTGATAATTAACTATTAATACGCACATGCACATCCACTAGTTATAGTTTACGCATTTGGGCAAAAGATTTAAATAAGTTATGATCCATGAATTAACAAAATATTGAATTTGAACCTTATTGGTTATATTTATAATCAATAAAATAAGAATATTAATTCTACAAAATATTTGGATTATTGATAATCTGGATAGGAACTTAAATAATATATTTGCAGGTATTAGGAGTCCAACGCCAATACAAAAAGGTTGCATATCACGAATATTAGCTGGTGATGACTGTATTGGAGCAGCTAAAACTGGTTCTGGCAAGACTTTTGCCTTTGCACTGCCTATTCTGCAACATTTAGCTGAGGACCCATATGGAATATTTGCATTGGTGCTCACACCTACACATGAATTGGCATATCAGGTAAATTTAATACTACTTAGTCATTTATAATTAGGTTGAGAGTGTCATCATATAGGTGAATGTTTACTTTTACGAATTGATTTCTGACATTTACGCGAATTTTATACATTGAAATAAAACTACTTTTTGACCATAGATGCTGTAAAGGGTCCAAAACTTCAGGTTTAATAATATCAATATATGCAATAAAATCTGTAAAAAGTACTTTTATTTCATAGTTTTATGAAACTGAAATCTCTATGTATTTTAATTTATTGTTTAGATAGCTGACCAATTCAGCATTCTTGGTCAACCATTGAAGCTCAGAGTGTGCATTGTGACGGGAGGCTCAGATCAGTTGGAAGAGTCCCTGAAGCTTGCCAAGCGTCCTCACATAGTGGTTGCCATGCCGGGCAGGCTGGCTGACCACATTACAGGTTGTGACACATTTAATTTGAAGAAAATCAAGTATTTAGTTCTGGATGAAGCTGACAGGTAACATTATTGTAACAATTCGAGTCTTTCTTTTGTTGACTACTTGTTGTAAACTGGTCTTCAATAGAGTCTGAGCTTTGGCAGTTGAACCGGATCTTCCAATTGAACCGGATGCAACTGAATATCCATATTATAGATGAATTGACTGCATCTCTGCAACCTGTGACGTCAACACTCTAATTTCTGGCCAATACCTATAACCTGAAGTTAGACTGACTGTTAGGCTTCTTGGGCTTCTGGCTTTCACTAATGATTGTCAAAGGTGTTCAAATGACAACCGGGAACAACCCCTTTACATGCTTTCTGAGGCATGTAGGGGTCTCAATGTATTAACCTTTTCACCGCTACATCAATAACGAAAATATGTATTCTTTACGCCAAGCAACAAATTCTAGTATTTAATAATAGATAAACAATACAAAAAAAAATTGTATAGATATATGTATTTTGAACTAAAAAACAAAGTGGTATGTTTGACGAGCCTTGCCATAGTTGGCGTGGTGAGCAAGTTTTCATTTGACGTCTATACACATTCGTGGCGGTTAAAAGGTTAAGAAGGGTCACTTATCCACAGACTGACTGTGGCTAGCACAGCTTACACTTACTTATCGGTAGATCATCATAGTTATTACTTAGCCATGAACCCCTCAGGGCTCTGCATATGATTTGGCAGTAAACTATAAATGTTATTGATTATGAAAATATAATTATAATCTCTAGGTATAGAAATAAAGCCATGTCTCAAACTAAAAATATAGCACAGCAAATACTGAGCTGAGTCTCCTGCTACACATAACTTCTTTTTTATTGTAATTTTTCTATTTTTTAAATATAAATAAATTAATATTCTTGGACAATTTGCACAGCACCATCTAGTCCCAAACTAAGCAGAGCTTGTACTATGGGTACTAACCAATGGATATAATACTTATATACTTTTTTTTTGTAAACACATACACAAACACTTATGTTCATCACATAAATATTTGTGTTCTGTGGGAATCGAACCCATGACGTCGTGATCAGCAGTCCTACACGCGCACCACTAGACCACATACGTCGTTTTTGTTTAATAATTTTGTGTATGTGTGGCATATTTATGTGGTCAGTGCAGGTAACGTCTGACATGACAATCCATATAAACATACCACTACATATACATCCACATAATATAATCATCATCATCATCAACCCATATACTGTCCCACTGCTGGGCACGGGTCTCCTCTCATATTGAGAGGGATTAGGCTGTAGTCCACCACGCTAGCCTAGTGCGGGTTGGCACACTTCACAAACCGTCGAGAAAAATCTCTAAGGTATGCAGGTTTCCTCACGATGTTTTCCTTCACCGTTTAAGCGAGTGATAATTAATTATTAATACGCACATGAATTCCAAAAGGCAGAGGTGTGTGCCTTGGGTTCGAACTCGATACCTTCGACTTGGCAGTCCAATGGTCATACCACTAGGCTATCAAATCATGATTATGATTAATTTATTCTAACTTAAAAAAAAATTCAACCAGTTAAGTAACATACTGGTGTTTGTTATATAATTTGAGTATGTATTTACAAAAATAGTATGTAAGTATTATATCCATTGTCTAGTACCCTAGTACAAACTCTGCTTAGTTTGGCACTTCATGGTGTGGTGTGAAATTGTCAAGGAATATTCCAGGAATACCTGTCTAACTTTCTTCTCAACTTCCAGATTGTTCAGTGAGTCATTCCAAGATGACCTGGAGACCATATTCAATGCTCTGCCAGCCCAGAGACAGAACTTACTATTCTCAGCAACCATCACAGAGGATGTCAGGGAATCCAAACTGCTTTCACTCAATAAAGATGTGAGTACTTAAGAAAAGTCCCTAATGTTTCCTCTAGTTAGGGTTTACCCCAACAAGTTTATTAAGTTAGGATATCATATAACAATTTTAGTGTATGGTATGAAAATTATTTGTGAATACATACATACATAGATACACACGCCTTTTTTCCATGGTTTGTGAATATTATTTATATGACAAGAGCTATAATATACATATAATAAATTAGTTTCACTCCAAAAAAATTGAGTAAAATCAGAAGAAATTATGATTAGTGCAAAGTGCTTTATTGATGCCGGTTCCTAGAGGCTTTATGTCAATGAAAGGCTTTAAAGTCAATGAAAGACATTTAACTATGAGGAAAACCTGTTTTTTTGGCTCTCTTACATTGTTCTTGAGTAATACCAAAAGACACAAGGAAATATTATCACCATCATAGTTATTCTAGTGGTCCTAAGCGCTACTGCTACGCAAGAGATCCTGGGTTCGATTAGGTCGGGCAAAGTGTTACTGGGTTTTTCTATGACATTTTCTGTAGCAGCTGGGAGTTAGGATTTGTGCCCGGTTGGCAATAAGCTCACCACCTATTACATGGGACTTAAACATACCGGCGAACTGTGGGTGTCCATTCGTACACCTCTGACTAATCCTTCGAGGAATACAGGCATTTTATGTTCATAGTATTTTCGTTAGTGTGTGATCGAAACAGGACTTTCTACTGAAACCGAATCTTCAGTATCTATCTTATTTTTGGCCGACACCGAAACTTTCTTAGACATGTTAATAAAATCTATTGTTTACTGAAATTTGGTTCATTTTGAACACATATATAGACAGTTAGACTCATTACTAAGAGGCCTGGCCTTTCCAGAAACTTCTAACATGGACGGAGACAGACACGCAACTCACAGTGACCACACTAGACCAGAGATACGTGGTGTGTCCTGCATACGCGCGCGACGTGTACCTGGTGCAGACGCTCCGCAAGTACCGCGAGGTCAAGCCCAGCAGCCACATCATAGTCTTCACTGACACCAAGAAGTAAGTTTGATATAGAAACATGATTTAATATCTTCTTCTTTTCATGTCGATGGTAAATACATTATTTATATATATATATATATAGATATGTGTCTGCTTTATGACATACTAAATGGTCGCCTGGATTGTCCTGAGTTGGTCGCACAGATAACATTTAACACCCTCAAGAGGCGCACTCGTCACACACCATTGCTACATGTACCTACACAGTCGACCAATTACGCTAAGAACTGCGTACTGACGCGTATTGCTCGTACTTATAATAAGGGTTTCTCCAAAGTAGACTTGTTTAACTGTTCGAAAGCTACCTTCAAAGCACAAATTATACAAATCTTAAACGAAGGCAAACAGCAAACAACCTAGCTCTTAGCTTTTTAGTATTGCTCAAAATCTAACATAATTTAAATTACCAACTAAATCTTTCGGCGATTAAGTTAACATGAGTAGATATATCTTTTGAGTTTAAACCATACATTATTGTTGTTGTTCGTTCGCATCCTCTAATATTAAACTAAACCTACTTATACAGGGAAACCTATTATTAGCCATATTATATATTGTAATACTTTTTGTAATATGGTTTAAGTGCCGCTGTTGGTTTTCTAAATGAATAATAATAAAAAATAAAAAAAATTACTTGAGCCCAGTAGGTGGCCACGTTAATTGCGGTATCCGTGGCATTTTTTAGATCCTCAAAGGTGCAGAGATGTACGTGCATTTTGGGCACTCCAGCAAGTGTAGCATGGCCTGGTCAGGGGCACCACATTTGCACTCTGTGATGCCCGGATCTATGATCCCCTATTTCGCCCATTTAATATCTTAACTGCACCATTATTCTACAATATTCGGTAAGCGCAATTGGTAGTTATATAGCTACTATCCTGGATTCGATTCCCAGGTAGCGCAAAACTATCATTTTCTATTGAAGTTTGGAGTTTGGATTTGTGCCCAGTTAATGGCAAATAGACTCACTCCAATAGCCACAGCAATAGACTACACAACCTACAACCTACCTTATTTTATTTTTTTTGGGTGACGAAATACGCCATATGCATGCCGCCCCGCTATGCTGCTCGGGGACGCGGGACGGTTATGTTGGCTCTCCGGCCAGGTGGCCAGCATACCGACTAAAACCACCACCACCTTCCGCATAGTGGTTGTATCACGATCAATTGCTCTCGCATGCTCCGCGATCCCACCGAGTCCAGTGTCGGACCCTCCTCGAGGATCAAGTGCAATGGGCGACTGACGACCTCGACTCCGCCGCTCAACGCCCTCTTTGCGGCGGGACAGATGTCCTTGGCCTCGCTGTCCACACTTCGGCCGCAGAGGGTAGGGTAGAGTGGCGCAACGCAATACCTGGGTGGGACCTGCGACCTACCTGCTCTAAACTTAATAAAATATAGGGCTATGTTGTTGCCATAACATTCTTTAATATTTATCCAGAGAATGTCAAGTTTTATCGATGATGTTGAACGCGATATCGATGGACAACGTCTGTCTTCATGGCTTTATGCGGCAAAAGGAGCGGGTGGCTGCGCTCACGCAGTTCAGGAGCAACCTCAAGTGTACGTTGGTAGCTACCAATGTGGCTGCGAGAGGCTTGGACATACCAACCGTAGATTTGGTGGTCAATCATAAGCTGCCGTTGGAACCGAAAGAGTATATTCACAGGTAAAATTTTTTGAAAAAATAAACCTTATTTATAGTGTCTTTTAGTATATGTTTAGAACTCATTGATAGACAACAAGCAAATTTATATGGAACCTTCTCGAAAGTATATTTTTTTAGATACTAACTGTTGCCCGCGGTTTCACTCGCATTTCAAAGGGTTTTGTGAGATAAAAGGTAGCCCATGTCTTTCTCAAAGATCTTATCTATCTCTGTACAATATTTCACGTTTTCTCACGATGTTTTCCTTCACCATTTAAGCGAGTGATCATTAATTATTAATACGCACACGATTTCGAAAAGTCAGAGGTGCGTGCCCTGGATTCGAACTCGAGGCCTTCGACTTGGCAGTCCAATGGTTAGGCTATCACGGCTTTTTGCGCACATAAATGCCTAGTGTTTAATTTGGATGGAGATTTTTGACAAAAGTGGTAAAGCTTTATCTTCGATTATTCGAGTCGACACACAAAAAATGCAGTCGAATTAAGACCTATTTTTGAAGACTAACTATGAAACTTTTTAAAAGTTTTATTGCCCTACAGATAGGGCATACAAATATTTTTTTTCGTGCCATTATCCAAAGGCGTCTATTGTATGTCATTATATCAATCGCCGTTGTTCAGTGAGAGGTCTTGGGTTCGGTTCCCAGTAGCAGCTCTAAGTTTAGACTTGTGCCCATACATAAATGCGATCTAAACCGGAAACTGTTTGAATACAGACGTGATAAATACCGAGTTTATCACTTCCAAGTCAATGAATTACATTGGCAGTTAATATCATAAAATATAAATAACATACCATCACGCCTGTATTCCCCGAAGGGTTAGACTGAGGTGTACTACTGTATATTCACACCGTTCGCCGGTATGTATATGTCCCATTTAATAAAAGGCGAGTCTATTGTCATTAATCAGCCACAAATCGCTCCGAGCTGTTACTGAGAATTTATTTGAAAATTCCCAATACCATTGCATCAAACTCAGTACTGTAGCGTATAGTCGGTTAGAACCACTAGGCTACCTAGGGATGTGCCTTAACAGGCGTTGCGTAGGGGAGAGGACATAGAGCTCCCTTAATGTGTCGATGGTGGCCACCGGGTGGTTTTAGTGGGTAAGAATCCCACACTCCCCAGTGTAATCCTCGTAAACCGGTCCCTTTTGAAGGTTTCCCCGTTATTCAAAATAAAAAGGAGGCAGTTTCATATAATTTCTGGTACATTTTTAATTTAATTGGTGACTAATCAAAGTAGTGGTAGTGAAATAATTCAAAAAGTCCGTAATTTATAAACTGACGATTTAATATTCGTATTACATTGTTTGAATTGTTGTTTGACAGAGTCGGTCGCACTGCTCGAGCTGGTAGGAGCGGTATGGCGATATCCCTGATCACGCCGTACGACATACTGAGGCTCGGCGAAATAGAACAAGCCATTAACACCAAATTAACTGAATATAAAATTGATGGTGAGTTCATTTTAATAGATAGAATTCTGCTGTAGGTTGCCATTGTTAAAAATCTGCTAAGAAATAATGTGCTAACATTATTGTTACTGGTGAACCATTGAACATACGATTCAATGTTTAATTAGTTGTTTATTATTCTTTATTATTCTTCATTTAATTTAATACTAACATTAGGCGAAGTTATACTACTACTAACAATATGTGGATTTGTATCCGAAATAAATAAT
Organism: Acronicta alni; assembly: GCA_964056405.1. Classification (NCBI taxonomy): domain Eukaryota; kingdom Metazoa; phylum Arthropoda; class Insecta; order Lepidoptera; family Noctuidae; genus Acronicta; species Acronicta alni. The sequence goes on from OZ043930.1 coordinate 11,598,804, forward strand.
TTGAATTTGAATTGTTCTGGTTTGAAGGGTTATAATAGCCAGTAAATTACAGGGCAAATATGACTTTTTATTTATTTAAAGAAAATGTAGTATTATTTATACATAATGTACCTCACCCAATTTAAGTGATGAAGTTTAATGATGATCATGCATGAGATCTTTAAAACAACTAATACCTCATATTGACGAAGCTCTTGTGATACCACTGGTATTGTTGGCCTCTGGGCTGGCGTATATATTTTTAATTTTAAGCCAATGAATCGTTTATCTCCTCGCTTTTCCATCAATCATATTGAATACTACAAACTATATGAACAAAACAACTCACAAATGTTTCCAGATGACGAAGCGGTGAAAATCTTCACGACTGTTAGCGTGACGCGTCGTGAGCAGGAAGCTCAGTTAGACAACGAAGAGTTTGAACAAAGGAAGCGGAATTACCGCGTCAAGCGTTGGATACAGGCTGGAGTCGACCCTGACATGATGGAGGAGGGGTGAGGAGTTTATATATTTCTCCAGGGTGTAAATATAGTGTTACTAGGATAGAAATTTTGAAATTGTAAGTAGTGTTACCAAGATTAACTGATTTATTTGAATTAGAACATTAAAACAGGTGCTTTTTTATACGCTAGTTGACTGATTACTTTTAATGAGTTTTAAAAAAGTTGACCATAAATAGAGCTCATCAACAAAACAAGTTTAAAATCGTATTTTTTTGGAAAGTTGTATTGTACGATTTTAAAGTTATTTTAGCGAAGGAAAAATTCGACTGCGGGCAGGATTCGAACCTGCGTCTTCTGGTAGGTACACCAGACGCTATGACCACTAAGCCACCGAAAACCACTGACGTCACCACAAAGACTTAAATTCAGAATGTGAAAGAAAATTTCGACCTGGCGGGTGGGACTTATTTGACTTCTCCTGCAATTTTATTTTAAAACTATATCATCACTACAGGTTGGAAGAAATGCGCCGAAAACGAGTAAAAGCGGCTAAAAAGGCGAAACTAGCTAAAATCAAAGAGGTCCAGTCTCAGATCAAGGGACAAGATGCTTCGCACGAGGATCGTCTCCATCATGGGACTGGGGCCCAAGACATTGAAGCCTCCATCAAAGACACCCTCAAGAAAGTCAACAAATCGCTTATGAAAAAAGATGATCGCTTCAAAGACGTCATTGGAAAGATTACTAAGATCAAACGGAAAGCTGACAACGTCAAAGAAAGAAGTGCAGAAAGTACCAAGAAAGTAAAAAAGGTTAAAAGAGCGCTGAGTAATAAATGATTACGTGATATAGTTATATATTTATTTATTATACCCGCTCTTAGGGTCGTCCATTAGTCACGTGATGTTTTTAGCAACTTTTAAACCCCCACCCCTGGTGATACGTGTGTTAGGCTTTAGACTATATAATTTCCCATTAAAGTCATGATTGTGTCTTTTTTGGTACAGAAACGGTTTAGAAAATAAAGCCGCAAGCCGTCTCTCGCAGAAGACCAACGTCCGAGTAGTAGCATTTCGTTACTGCGCTTTTTTCGGTGAGCGAGAGAGCCGGACGAACAACCCCCCACCCCTTCATCCAACCGTGGCAGTGGAATTTATCTCAAAGGCCGGCAACGCACTTGCAACCCCTCTGGTGTTGTGGGTGTCAATGGGCGGCGGTGATCACTTGCCATCAGGTGACCCGCTTGCTCGTTTGCCTCCCTCTTCCATAAAAAAAAAAAATGCGCGTTTAGATAATAAATACACGTGATATATTGTCTTGGTAGTGAGAGAATCCCTCCTTATGATATTTCGTAATTTTTTCCGAACACAATCCCCCCCATTTCTATTTCGATCGCCTCACGTGATTGATGGACGACACCTAAGCAATAAGATATATTTTTAATATGACGTTGATTTGCTGCCTCATGCCAAAACTGCAAATGTATTAATTTATAATCATGAATGCGTTCATAGTAAACGGACATTTTAATCTGATATACACACCACATCGACCCGAATCCGATATTACTAATTTTCTTACAATGGACCCGCGGCGGACCCCCCTTAAAAATAGAAATAAAAACGGTTAGATATGTAGTTAATTTATTTATTTATACATTGTAAAATTACAAATAAATACAACAATCATATAATTATTAATTATATTGAAGCGATGTCGCGCTGATGGCAAATAATTTGGCACAAAATCTTGTAAGCTTTCGCGTGGTATCAGAGAGGTTGGCTGTCCGTATATTTCGTCTTATTTTTCTTAATAATGACGTCATATTTGCGTTTTATTCAAATATGCATAGATGGCATTTTTAATAACATTCGGAATGTTCGAATTCTATGATAATTTATTGGTCTTAAAAATATGACGAATAAAATTAAGATGTTTGTTTTTTATTATTAAATATTCTGATAATTAATTCACTAATTACAGAAAAATGATGAACAGTGTTTTATTATTATCGTAAGATTTCTTATTATATAACTTAAACTACAATATTTTTGGGTGTATTTGCGTTTTTTACTAGTTTTTATTGTGCCAAGTGTAATTCCCTTATGCTTAAAGTATAACTTTGATAAAAATTCTAATATAACATTAAAATCTCAATAATAATTAAACTAGAATTAGGTCTACACACTTAAATAATTGGAATAACATTACAGCAACTTAAAAAAAAAAACAATGGGCAATTTTGAGCAAAAAATTAAAAAATCAATCGATATTAATGACTTCATGGCAAATTGCTGTAAAATAATTAATAAGTCTAAAATGCATAATTTGAATTTTATTAATTTTTAAAAATATGTCAGCGGAAAATTATAAACAAAAAAATTAATAAGTAGTCAAATTGAGAATGTATGTTGTGAAGAAAAATTGATGAAGAAATTATTCTCTATTCACACAAATGTTCGCGGAATTGGTGTTACTAAGGCCAGTCCAAATGTACAGACGCCAGCAGGTCAGGCTATCCAAAACTGTCAAATTTTCCCAATTGAATATGGTACCTTATTCCTTTGTTTTAAAGTTGAAAATCTATCAAAGAAATTTGACAGATTAGGGTAGCTTGATGTGCTGACCTCTGTACCTCAAGCCAACTAACAGTTTGACATTTTTGTAAAAAGAATATGACATGGCGTACCGCACGTGACTGTATTGATGCATTAGATATAGTTAAGCTCTGTTCACAAGCTACCGATAATTTATAATCTGAACAGTTTTTTTTATAAACTAAGTTCTTACAATTCCCCAGTGACAAGAATAAAGGTATACAATTTTATACAAGAATATTTCCATATCAAAGCGCTTACGTATATAAGTAAGGCCGATTAGCTCTAAAATATTTGTATTTTCCAATACATTGATATAAGATCATATATTTGTCATTATATTTAAGGTCTAACTTTTTGACCTGACTTTAAATACATTTTTATTCAATTGATCAACCATTTTGTATAAACCGTGCCAATAAAATAATAATAACTCAATTTATATTCTTGGACAATTTTAGACAGCACCATCTAGTCCCAAACTAAGTAGAGCATGTATAATGGGTACTGGACAATGGATATAATATTTATATACTTTTTTTGTTGTAAATACATACTTATAATACCTAAGAAACACCCAGACAAACACAAACACTTATGTTCATCACATAAATAGTTGTGTTCTGTGGAAATCGAATCCACGACCTTGTGATCTCTCTCTCGCACAGTATAGTACTGTGTATTGTGCGAGAGAGATGGCACGAGGTCAGCAGTTGTTGCAAAAAGCCATTCTTAGGGTCATTTCATTTTCAATAGTATATTGTTTTGACAGTTAGTTTATATGAAATCTGTCAAACCGTATCTGTTAGATAAAACTTAGTATCGGCTTATGAAAGCGTAGAACCACTGGAGCATTTTCCCACTGATAATCAAATATCGTCTTTATGTATTCCAACTACGGTTGAAAATAGTATAGAGAAATATTATAGGTACTCGTGTCATGATACATACTGCATAACGCTACTGTTTACGTATTATTCTGACATTTGTAGCAGTGAGTTGATCGTCGCGTCTTTGTTACCGCCGTTGGCTTCCAGCACAGACTTGATCACTTCCTTGTCCATACTGGGGAACATCTCTTCGATCTGAGGGAGGTAGATTGATATTAGACAGCTGCAATGTGTATAAATTTGAGTTATCTGTCTATTACAGAAATAGGACAGATATATGGGCGTTGCTGAAGACAGAAAGAGACAGATAGTGGTTAGTTATTGTGCCATTTCTTTTCAGAAATTCGATTTTTTTTTTTTTAGTTACTACAAGTGCAGATTTATTTAGTCAATGTTAGGTGGCACGGTCCTGTCAGACTGCAGTGTGCAGTGGCACTGGTCAGTGCAGTGGTTGGCAGACCTCCAGTGTCTTCACACTCTCATAATCTCATTCCATCACTTTCTTCTTTCTTAAAGACAGTGATAATATTTTTTGTCTCTGAGACAAATTCGAAGTTGCAATGGTGGCTTGCCTTTTTTATCTGCTTGGCAGGTTAGCATTCTAACTTCTATACTGGCTCGGTATTTTGTTTTTCAAACAACTTTTAAAAAGTCAAAACTAGTTGCATGGTTCCAAAAAGTGAATCTTATGGAGAAGAACCGACAAGAAAAGTGTACATCTTGGTTTACAATTTAAATCTGAATAGTTCATGAGAACAATGCAGTTTGATGTGTACTATTAAATTAATACAGTATAATAAATAGAACGCCACTTGCTACGATTCTTGCATACTTCTTTTGCTTCGACCACATTCATACATCTTGTCATACATACACGCCGGTTGCGAGTTGTGGCGTTCTTTAGTTTCTGCCTACCCTCATGGGAAAAAGGCGTGAGTGTATGTATGTATAATAAATAGAGAAAAGAAGAGATTGCGATTGACAGTAAGAGCTGACCAGCCCCGATAGACGGCACCCGTTCACGAGTATTACGTGCGTATAATATATTGAACTGAATTATGAAATGATTATTTATAACTTGCCTGTTGCAACTGCTCAGCGGTTATAGGTTGCGGTTGCGGCTGTTGTTGTTGTTGCATGTGTTGTTGTGGTTGTTGTTGTGGCGCGGGGTACATCGGCATCGCCGCGTAACCCATACCCGTGCTTGGTACCACCAGCATCGGCGGGAACGTTGCTACGGCTGCAGGACCAACCTGCACAACGAATAAAATACTAACTATTGCCCGCGTGTTCACTAACCCCGAGTTTTCACTGACGACCTGTAGGTAAACAGCTACCTATTGCATTCTTTGAGAGATAGATAGATAGATAAATAATAACAAATATTCTTATAGATACATAATACTAAATATTATATTGTACAATTTTACACAGCACCATCTCTAGGTCTAAACTATGCAGATCTTGTACTATGGCTGCTAGACAGTGGATATAATACTTATATACTTTTTTGTCAAACAACACTTATGTTTTGTGTCACACTTGTGTATTTGTGTCCTGTGGGAATCGAACCCACGACCTCGTGATCAGCAGTCCGATACGCGTGCCACTATGCCGAAGACGTCGTCAATGATTCATAGTAAATAATATCCAATTTAAAAAAGTAACATAGGTACTTTCATTACTTATATGCACCATGAACGCAACTTTGCCTACTGAGACAGATGTCCAGTATTTTAAACACATGCATTATTTTTCTCGGGTTATACGTCAAGCTACTTAAAACACATATTATGCAGGTGGGGGCGGCATTTTTTCGGCAGACAACTGTCACTGCTGAACAGAAGATAATATAAAATTGAATGCTTATAATATGGGAAGAAACTTACACAATAACTGAGCACCAGGTTGATCACACCTTCCTTCCCATCACCTTGCTTGCCGTTCAGTGAGAACCAGTTGTCGAAAGTCTCGCCCTGAAACAATGTAATTTATTGAATCTACTTTTAATGAATTTATTGGGGTTTGGTTTTTACGATTAATAGTTCTGTTATTTCACGATAAACACAATGGAATGTTATCTATTTACCATTTAATCTCTAATATGCAGTAATTTCAGGGATGTCACTTATTAAATGTCATATTTAATTTATAAAATCTTCTTGATCATACCTGTAGAACTGCTGGTGGTATCGAGATGTGTGCCCATGCGATGAGCTCATCCATCGTGAAGGAACATTCGTCGAAGATCTCCAGGTAGAAGGAGTTCACGCCAGGTGGCAGTAAGCTGGGGGTATACCGTGTGATTATTCCAAGGGTCAGCCATATAATGAAATATGACATCATTTATATAGCATCAGCTAAGTATATAAATGATGTCATTGTATGAATTCCTCATTAGTCTAGTGGTCCTAAGCGCGACTGCTACGCTGGAGGTCCTGGGTTCGATCCCCAGGTCGAGCAGTGTTATTGGGTTTTTCTATGAAATTCTCAGTAGCAGTTCGGAGTCTGAATTTGTGCCCGGTTATTGGCAATACGCTCGCCCCTATCACATGGGACCTAAACATACCGGCGAAATGTGGGTGTACATTAGTACACCTCTGCCTAACCCTTCGGGGAATACAGGCGTGATGGTATGTTATCTAATATATAAAATTCTCGTGTCACAGTTTTCGTTGCCATACTCCAACGAAACGGCTTGACCGATTCTCATGAAATTTTGTGAGCATATCGGGGAGGTCTGAGAATAGGCCAACATCTATTTTTCATACCCCTAAATTTTTTTTTTATGGCAAAACAACGTTTGCGGGGTCAGCTAGTGTTGTATAAATTCCCTTTCTATGAATGTTATGACACAAGTCAATGTTTTGAGATTTCATAACTGATGACCTCTAGAAAGGAATGCCGAAACAAACTCAGAGAACGAGGTCTCTTTTTTAAAGTTCGTTATTTCAATATGTGAGTGTCACTATGTCTGAAATGGCCTTTTGAAGAAGAAGAAAGAAGGAGAAACCTTTTAGAGTAGACCAGTCCCGGTTGACGGCACGTATGCGTCAGTCATTTTGTAGCTCGACCATAATATTATTATCACTATCACTACATAGTATAAAAAAAAGTCGCTTTCTCTGTCCCTATATACCTATGTATGCTTAAATCTTTAAAACTACGCAACGGATTTTGATACAATTTTTTTTAATAGATAGAGTGATTGAAGAGGAAGGTTTATATGTATAATACATGTATATTGCACCCTTGCGAAGTGGGGGCGGGTCGCTAGTTATAATATATAAATCTATATATTATTATAGTATAAAACAAAGTCGCTTCCCGCAATCTGTCCCTCTGTACGCTGAGATCTTTTAAACTACACATCGGATTTTAATACAGTTTTCACTACCAGTCTGAAATGAAATATGAATTATTTTTTTTTAAATATTATTGGGACATTTTACACAACACCATCTAGTCTCAAACTAAGCAGAGCTTGTACTATGGGTACTAGACAATGGATATAATACTTATATACTTTTTTTTTTTGTAAATACATACTTATAATACATAGGAAACACCCAGACAAACACAAATACTCATGTTTTATCCACACAAATATTTGTGTCTTGTGGGAATCGAACCCACGACCCCATGATCAGCAGTCCGGCACACGAACCACTAGACCACAGACGTCGTCAATTTTTAAATGTTCTTCCGGAAAGTTGATATGTGTAATACATGCATGTTATTAGTACATTGCACCCGTGCCAAGCCGGGGCGGGTCGCTAGTATTTAATAATTCTCCCTGTGACTTACCAATGGATGACCTTGTTCCATCTGGGAGTCCTGCCGCCACTGGGGTCTGTGTGAGTCTCGTAAATGCAATGGCCGACGCGCAGGCGCACGTACGGATCCATCCGAGTCAGACCTGCCAGGAAAGGACTTTTGAATACAGTTCATCTTCAAAACTTTACTGAACTGCTGGGCACGGATCTCCTCTCCCAGAATGAGAGGGATTAGGCTCTAGTCCATGCTAGCTTAGTGCGGGTTACCAGACTTCACACGCCGTCGAGAAAATCTCTACGGCATGCAGGTTTCCTCACGATGTTTTCCTTCACATGATTTCGAAAAGTCAGAGGTGCGTGCCTTCGGTTTGAACTGGAGACCTTCAACTTGGCAGTCCAATGGTCATACCACTAGGCCACTGCTTGCTTTTGATACAGTTAATATAATTAAAAGTCCCTAATAAGTTCGTTAAAGTAGCAATGTGTGATTTTGCTGCCAATTGCATATTGGAAAAACGAGCTGCAACAATTACATGATCTTACAATATTGTTTTGTTATGTGGGTTGAATAGAGTTATAATTTTAAATACATAATCAATCGCTCTATTGTGATCCCCACTCGTCTTTGCCTTATGTGAATGGAAAATAAATAAATAAAGAATCCTGCTTTTGAAGACGGAATATAATATTTTGTACAATACTTACCATAATTCTTTGAAAGTTTAGCCTGTGCTATCGTGATGCTGAGTCTTGCAGTTATAGGTGTGCCCGAAGTTACAGTCTACAAAAAATATACACTTCATTATGAATTCATGATACAATTTTACACAGCACCATCTAGTCCCAAACTAAGCAGAGCTTGTACTATGGTTACTTGACAATGGATATAAATACTTATAGGTATACTTTTTTTTTGTAAATATATATAATACATAAAAAACACCCAGACAAACACAAACGCTTATGTTCATCACATAAATATTTGCGTTCTGTGGGAATCGAACCACTAGACCATAGACATCGTCAATGATTCATAATAAATAAGTAATATCCAATTTAAAAAAGTAACATAGGTACTTAAATATTATAATTTCTCAAATTAGCTATGTTATTTTAAAATAATGGATATTCTCCACTTAGAATGAAAAAAGGTATAATTAATTTGCATAAAATTTAGATTACATAAGGTGTAAAAACAATTTATAATAGAGCCAACATTTCGTTCGTCTAGCTAGTTGATATGAATTGCAAATTTTTGATGCAATAAAAATTTCTACAGGCTTTTGAAATAGTCCTAACATACATTTCAAAAACATTCTGCAGAATGTAGTAGCAGTCTTCAAAAAAAGAGGTTTTAATACTTTCATACACACTCATAAAATTTTATCACACTAAAGAAATTAACTCTGGAAGTTTTATATAAATTTGTTTTTTTCAACATAATATCCGGAATACCTTTGAGTTATAATGACTTACTGGCTCATCACACAGCTGCTGCTGTAGAGCAAATGCAGCTTGATAATCTGCGTCAACAGTGTCAGTAGGTCCATCAGCGCGGAGGAAACTTGTGGGTAACGGTCCCAAGAGTACCTGGAAAGATATTTTAATCATATACTAGCTAAACCCTGCTACACTCATCATCAACCCATATACAGCTGCTGGGCACGGGTCTCCTCTCACAGAATGAGAGGGATTAGGCTATAGTTCACCACACTGGCCTAGTGCGGGTTGGCAGACTTCACATGCCGTCGAGAAAATCTTTAAGGCATGTTGTTTTCCTCATAATGTTTTCCTTCACCATTTAAACAAGTGATAATTTTATTAATTGTTAATATGCACATGATTTCGAAAAGTCAGAGGTGTGTTGCCTTAGGTCTGACAAGGAGACTTTCGACTTGGCAGTTCAATAGTCTTACCACGAGGCTATCACTGCTTTTTTATATACAGCATGATCTAGTCCCAAACTAAACAGAGCTTGTTTTATGGGTAGTAGACAATGGATATCATACTTATACACTTTTTTTGTTAAAACATATTTGTAATACATAAGAAACACCCAGATGAACATAAACGTGTTCATCACATAAATATTTGTCCTGTGGGAATCAAACCCATGATCAGCAGTCCAACATTTGAACCACTAGACCACAAATGTCATCAAATGTTCTTATTAGGTATCTATAGAAAAAAAAAACAGCAAATAAGTAACAGTTTTTATCTTTATTTGAATATAGATTTGTTTAAGAGCCTTGAGAACCAGTTCCCCAATTATGTAGATTTAGAAACTAGTAGAACTGCTAATTTTTTATTAGTAAACTATTGCATAATATTTTTTATTAAGTCTTTTATTAGAAACAAAAGCAATACTGTAAATGTTATTTAAAATTGTATGCTGTAAACAAATTCAAATGAGACATTAAGTACTTGCACTGGAAACATAAAGATAAAGTTTGGTGATTCATCAATCTTATGTTTGAGCTTATCAAATTATAGATTAGTACTTAATTCAATTAAGGAGTATTGTTCCAATACAAAACATAATTTGACTAATAAATTATAAACAAAATGAAGAAAGACTACTGATAAAACACGTTCCTGAATCTGACCTCTTTGTCTGAAACCCCTTTTCAGCAATCCCCCATATGAAAGTCTGGAAAATTCCCCACGACGCAGATCGATACATTAAGCTATAATTCTACTAGTCGCAGTAAAAAGAACGATTTGCGAACATAAACCGGTTAGAGAGCTTGTTGTCGCAAAACAAAGCTTATTATCATAATTTTTATCCCAAATAAACTCAATAACAATGATTCACAGTTTCGCGAATATTAAAATATATTAGTTTTACATTATTGCTAAAACATACCCTTCGGCGACGTTCTTCATTTCTATCACTTGGCAACGTCGACGTCATATCTGCTAATTAAAGTATTTTCCCTTTTTAAAATTAATTAATAGCTGATAATTTACCACGAATGCGAATCCGTAAAGTGCAAAGTAGTGCAAACAAATACGAACGTGAAAGAAGTCAAAGAAGAACTGACGTGAAACGTCAAACAGCCAAGACGAAGACAGACAGACAGTAATGACATATCCTATTTCCTGTTATCCGATATAAAAAAAAAGACAGAGTGACATAAGACTTTGTTGTGTTGTTTTAATTTTTAAATAATTTTATTAGATAGTAATAAAAAAAAAAAACAAAATACTTAGAGTTCTAACCTAACCGAGCAAATAATAAGTCCTATTAATACTACTATTTAATTTATAATAGTTTGTTTATAATTTATTTTGACTGTAGCAACTTTTATTGAAACGTCTAGTCGTCTACAAAAAATAATAAAATAACTAGACGTCAAAGTAAGAATCAAACTTCGTTCGGGTTTGATTTTTCTGTTTGTGTTATTTTCTACTTGTTGAATTAAGATAAAAAGTATTGTGACCGCGTTATAACATTCATTTATTTCAATTTACGAGTTCATAGACTTTCGAATTTGAAAAGTTCGGTTTCACGAACATATGTTGACTTAATGTGAATTGGTTATTTTATCGATTTTCGTAAGCTGCTGCTATGGATATCATCAAAACACCTAAGGTAAATGAGTTTATCAGATAATTTAATACATAACGATCCAATACAGTACAAAACAATGAGGTCTCATTGAACCTTCACATGAATTCTATGTTTTCTATTCTCCTTTCTTTATCACTAATTACACTGGGCCAGATAGAAAATGCAGCATTGCTGCATTTTTGTTATTTTCTATACTACTATTCATAAGTAGTATTTTGTAATGTAATTTTAATTTTGCATACTTGTAGTATACAAAATTAAATATTTTAAGTTACTTCGACCAACCATGCAGTAGCCTTTGTGTATAGTATATGATAAACTTATCTGTGTTTTCTTATCTCTTTTTAAAGCCAAACAGTGACTAATCAAACGTTATCCTGTATTTAGTATTTTGACAATGTTCTTTTTATTACTTCGTGGCTATGGTTATGTGGCTTAGAGGATAATAGGCGAATTGCCTAATTGGCATGACTCAGAAGACAGAAGTTGGGTTTTTGGTACATCTGTTGGACTATCAATTCGTTACCAAAAATTTGCAATGTTCAGTTTATTTTTCTATTAATTCATGCTTAGTGTAGAAACTATTGAAAGCCATACATGTAATTGATTGTGTTTAAATAAATAAATTAACTAATAAAAATAATACTACCATTCCCAGTTTGAGATGAAATTCCATATCTAAATTGAAAATACATTATTATATTTGTAATGTAAGGTTAGTACCAGAGATGAAATATTTAGTTTATAAATCTATTATTTTACTACTAAAATTACATTTCTTTAATTACAATACAATACAGTAAAGTCGATACAAGAAATACAGTATTTTTCCACATTTAGATGGTTCAAACCTTGATGCAGGTTACATGTAATTTTTGAAAAATCATGGTAAGTATATACTTATACAGTTTTATTTACTTTAATAACTTACTTTTTAAAATAGTAATAGTAGTTGTTTCACCTGACCCCTCTTCTGTGCTACAGTTTCTTTAAGGAATAAGTAACTGTACTTTCCATCTAAGGTGTTTCCATAATTTCCATTCTACAATTATTATTAATAATCTTAAGCCAAGAATTATTGTTTTAGCTTGAAATACAGTAGTTACATAATCAACAATAAGAAAAGTAATAGGTATAAAAGATAAAATCAATTTAAAAATAGTATCTTTTCATTACTTATATTCTCAAAAGGAAATTATTAATTATGATTTATATTTTTTATATCTAGTACCTATCTCAGATAATTCTAGTTATAATTTGAATCAAAAGCCATTTCCCTAGTTTAACATGCATCAAAATCTTGTAAGGTTGTTACCATCACGAATAATTATTATTTTTATTGAATTCTGTTGCGACATGCGACGTCACATTCATTTCTAACAACACTTCTGTTTGAGATTCGGAAATTGAAAATTAATTGCGGAAAACTCGCCATCTTTTTCTAACATTCGGAAAATTCGCAATGATGTCTCTTTTACCCGCGCATGCTCCGAAAATCTGATCTCTGCCCTTTGGCATTCTATAAAATACCCTAGTAGGACACAATAGAGTGTAACTTCGCTTGGACCGCACGCCGTAAGTTTGAAAATGCGAATATTTTGAAGCTAAACAACCGTGATTCCCGATTACTGTCAGTTTACTTCGCGCCGTCTTGGAGGATAGGCGCTCCTTGAAAAGGCGCGAAAAATTTACTTTTTTTGTATCGTGTCTCTTCCACGGAATTTAATTAGAAAAGTTTTAATTTCCCGTTTGAAACAAATGGGAATGAATAACTACTTGCTTCACTTGGATGAGAATTAAAATTTTTTTTTTCTTGTTCATTATATTTCGACAGGAATTTAAAATATTATATAAGTAATGTGAATTTGTCATTAAAGTTATGACTTAATAATTTTGCGTTAAACAGAAAATATAGGCATTTTTTAAAAAAAAACTGATGGAATAAAGTTACGAACTGAAAGTAAACTCTGTGCTAATAAGAGATGGCGCTTAGTTCGTTGACTCCGTCGAACATGCTCGGTGAGCTTGGCCGGCTTGCAAGCTGGCTGAAAGGCGACTGCCTTGCTCCCGAGGAGTATGCTGGTCTTGCTGTCACCGAGAAGGTGAGACATCTTACTATAAAGTGACTGTTATTACGATGATTCTGCAGGATATAAATCAGGGAATTATAACAGGTATAATGAATAACCACTAGGTTTGTTTTGTTAGGTGTTTTTTCACAGAAGTAAGCCAGTGAAATTTCCAAAGATAGACTGCTGACAATTAACAAAAATCGTGTTTATTGCCAAAGAGATTTAGCTCCTGAGATACTGACCACTTAAACAGGAAAGGGCGTTCTTTCTGTTCTTTAATCAGAAATAAAAGGAGCCCTTATTTCTACGGCTGTAATTTTGGAGTTTATATTTACACAAGCACGTTACCGCTACCTTTAATTCAAGACGTTATTTTTCTCATTCAAATAACTTCCCTCCAAGAATGTCCGCTTATTTAAATTTTGCTCCTCATTATTCAGTCTTAATGTTTTTTCTTACAAAGAACAATAAGAGCTCGTCTTTGAAGATAAGATAGCACTTGCGGAAAATAAAATTATACTGACACAGAAATGTGAAACCTTTACCTGGAGAAATTGAACTGAACAGAAATTCAAGAGACAAAAATATAAAGAAGCACCAGAAGTGTTACGCAACTATAACAGCACCACTGCAATCGAAAATGCCTTGACTTTAGCGTTTTAGAAATAACATTTTCTTGTAATATATCCTGTCATTTCAGGCTCTTTTCCGTTCAAAAATATTATCTACAGCTTTACCCCAGTTTCCGGGGAAAGTAAAACCTCAAAACGATTTATACGTTTACGCAAACTTCCGCCAACTATCGGTTATGCTTCGATGACAAAATTTGTTACCACCGAAAGTAGGTTCCTCTGTTGCAATGTAGGTATAACGGGAAAGCGAAAATGTATCCCGAATTTCCAATAAAACGAATGAAATGAATAATAGTTATAATAAGTTTGTAGTTTGCATCACTGCAACTTCCAAACATGAAAATTACGTTGCAATAAAACTACTTTTTACATCTATTACTGGCATAAATGTCAGAAATCAATATGAGAATTACGTCTTACCACGTGTTACTTATTTAGAAGATTTGGTAAATTAACTATAGATAATAGGCTGAGAAATGTACGAATTTGACGTTTTTAGTTTACAACTTTACATCTGTCATCCTATCAGTATCAAGCTATCTTTACGAAGTATAGATAGATATTCACATTTAGATACTTGCGTATCGTACGAAAGTAAGAAAAATTGGATATAATAATACCCTGAACACTGGAAGTAAGAACGCCCCGGAGTCACGTAAAGCAAAAGACTGATAGTTCTCTAGTCGTGACCGACTGAGCGGCCCTAAGCAACTCGTAACCTACTACCAGCGATAATGTGTTTCCGTTATAGCATAACTCACTTTAGATAGAAATGTTAACTTTCTTTGACAGGGGTCGGGAATGCTACTTTACATCTATAAAAGTCGTTGATGCAATTGCTTCTTTTGCTTTCCTCTAACTACAAAGATTTTGAAATAAAAAATGGTGAATCGATTAGAATAAGAATACAAGATGCGGAAGTAACTCGGCCTGTCTACCTGTTCTGTTTGTTTTCACGCCTAAACCGCTGAATCAATTTTGATGAATTTTAGTATAGAGATACATTGGACCTTGAAGAATGATATAAGCTATCTTTTGTTTCAAATACTCCTTTGGGATGCGACACGCAGGACAACGTTTTACTTACTTACACATTATATCTACACACTAATTACTATATATCAGAAACTAGTAAGCCTGCAAACCGGAAGTTGGGCAGGTAGGTTCCAGGTTTAGGTATAAAAGAATTTGGAGTTTCCCCAGGGTTGGGAAAAACTAATCATCACGGGGTAATATTTTGGGACATCTAGATTCTTATAATATAGATATTTAGTTTACGTTCAACTTAAACTTGAATGTTGAATAATAGCTTTACCTTGGATGAAGATATTACATTTTAATTAAAACAGTAAACTGCGTCTACTCGAGCGAAAGACTATAAAAATCCCACAAATCCTTTAAATCCCACGCAATAAACCCGAATGCGGCGTATAAAGGGGAAATACGAATTGGTAAGACTTAAGTCCCACATGTGGCTTGACCCATTCATTTTGAGTACCAAGCTTTAGTCCGATTAGATAGGCCGAAACCTTTTTAGTGGCGCCCCTCCCAAAAGAGATAGCTACAGAAGGTCTGTCTGGAAAACCTTGATAAATAAAGGCCTAGTTTAAGTTAAGTATTTACATAGACTAGGCGAACAGACTCCCAGGAAGGTTCTTCAGAAGTTCTATTGATGAAATTTATTTTCTTGTTTGTTACGCCATTACCCATACCTGTACTGGTACTTGAATATACATAGATGGATAATCTCCGAATTCTTTCACTTAGCACAACACTATATTTTTCTTCTGTTTGACTCCTTAACACAAGTTCTGCAGTGTCCACCGTATCAATCCCTACCAATATTAGAAAATAAGTGTAAGTGTCCACCGTATTAATCCTTACTAATATTATAAATAATTGTCAGTCTACCTGTTACGCTTTCACACATAAACAGCTCAACCGATTTTGATGAAATTTGGTACATAGATAGATTAGACCTTGCATAAGGACATGGCCTTTTGTCTCAATAAGCCGCTTGGGATCGGGTGAAAAGTGCGGGCAAAGCTACATAAGCACTTTCTTACAGGATCTAAAAATACAGCGTGAAATTATAGTCGTTTTGGAACCGCAACGTGGTAACTTAGGATAATTAGTAGTACAAATAAAAAATATTAAGTTGACTTTACAGCTAATAATAAAAAAGTTGGCATTTCAAAAAAAAATTTCACTTGTTCGAGTTTGTTCGTAGTAGTGCACGAATATTTCATTCTTAAACCGCCTCAGTCTCAAGCTTGCCATTTATCAATGATGCGCGGCGGGCGGCGCGGGCGCGGCGGCGCGGCGCGGTACGAGTCAGCTCATCAGCTGGTCACCTACCTACAGCAACGGGAGCGACGGACGGTCGGATGATCCGTCTGAGTACCTACTACGCGTGATTTAATAGCTAGTAGCTGGACAAGTACATTTTATTATTAAAATAAATTGCATTACGATGCAGATAGCGACGTAATTTGATGTTAGGTAGGTACCTAGGATCACAGTTCAAATAGGACAAGTATGGCGCCCAGCGAATCAGCTGATACGGGACACGAACGTAATACCTACATTCTTACTAAAAAAATTAGAATAAGACTGTGTGTAGGTAGGTTTTATCGTAGTTCTTATTTAAGAAAAAAAAAGCGTTGCCCAGAACATTCACCCACAGATCATACAAATTTGTTCCGAGCGAGGATCGAACCCGCGACAGGCGCAGCAGTCGCTCGCACAGCCGCTGCGCATCAACATTTTCACGCCAACTACGTAAATTGTACCTACTCCAATTTCTCGTTCATACTTTACACGGGCTTAGGACCGGCAGAAATACTTTATTTGAATTGAACTGTTGAAACCCAGAAGGGACAAAGCGAAATCAAACACATAGCTCCATCACTGTAACATATTTATTAGCAATCATATTATTTCAATAACAATTGTTGTACTTACACGGTTGATCGCCCGACGAAGAATGACCGAGAGTGAGTCAGTAGCACTTTGTCATCTGTCAGATGGTCGTGTCCGAATTATTATCGATACCAAATGTCAAATAGCGAATAGTCGATTAATCTCATGAAAATATTTATATCAATAAACAATACGTGTTACAGTCGGCCATCCTTCGCAAAACGAGTCCCTCGTTTATAGGTTGTACAAGATAATAATGTTAACTGTATAATTATAATTATGTAAAAATGCACGCTTGATAGTCCTTCTTAATTATAGCTGGTGCTGGGTGAGAGATCATTCCCGCCACCCTGCGCCAACTGCGGTGTTATGTAACAACTCCTGGGCGGCAATATATCACTATGTTTGCTACGTAACACTCCTGGGCGGTATGTTCACATGCCCCTCTAGCCCGCTACGTAACACTCCTGGGCGGCAAGTTCATATGCCTCTCATGCCCGTTACGTAACACTCCTGGGCGGCAAGTTCATATACCTCTCATGCCCGCTACGTAACTAACATTTCTAAGTTCACATGCCTCTCATGCCCGCTACGTAACACTCCTGTGCGGCAAGTTCATATGCCTCTCCTGCACGCTACGTAACTCTCTTGGGCGGCAAGTTCATATGCCTCTCATGCCCGCTACATAACACCCTCACTTATATTTATGTGGTATGCCTAATATTTGGGCGGTAATTGCATAAGCCCGATAACATTATTTATTCATTTTTAATTAAT
Organism: Acronicta alni; assembly: GCA_964056405.1. Classification (NCBI taxonomy): domain Eukaryota; kingdom Metazoa; phylum Arthropoda; class Insecta; order Lepidoptera; family Noctuidae; genus Acronicta; species Acronicta alni. Next base: position 11,616,487 of record OZ043930.1, read on the forward strand.
GAGTTTAATTCATTGTAATTTGATTTTTCTGTATATAAACATAATAATTAATTCACTAATAGGATTTCAACTAAAGTTTACACATAACCTCGCTTTTAATTCATTACGATAGCCTGACAGTTTGTTTGTTTTTCATTTAGCACCAGTTTTGGTTCATTAAGGGTATCATTAAGTCGTCTAAAGTCTAACAATTATGTAAATTCACAATCATACTTATAGCCAGTGTACCATGTGTATTTGTAACTTATCATAGTATTACTTAATCATTGTCACTGATATCGCTACTTTCGTTCGAGGAGCAAGCAGGGGCGTTGTAGCTTAACCACGGAAATATTTTATCGCACGCAATTACGCTTTCGTATCTCTGACCCTTTCTAGTTAGTGGAGTATCCTCCACCAAATAGCGGTCATTCGTTAAAACACTTTTGATCCTATATGGGCCTTGACATTTTGCCTCTAGCTTTTTAGACTGACCAGGGCCAGTAACTATCGCTCTCGCTATCCGCACTAAGTCACCCTCACTATACTTTCTACTCTCCTTCCTATGTTTATCGTATCTATTTTTACTCATTTCTTGATTTTTCCTAATTAAGTCACCCGCTTCGGCCCTCATGTCATCTATTGATTTGTTTTTAATTTCTTCGCCTACATCATCAACTAAATTATTAAGTATACCTTGCGCCGGATTGGGTACTTTTCTACCAAATAGTAGTTCTGTTGGGGTTTTCTTGGTGATTTCATGGACAGTGGTATTAATACCTAATTGTACGTCTGGTAAGAGTTCGTCCCATATATTATTACCTTTTCCGTGTGCCATTGAGCCAAGAGAAGCCAGAATTGTGCGATTATACCGCTCAACCTGACCGTTAGCACGTGGAGTAGCCACAGCATTCAGGATATGTTTAGTGCCGATTGATCTAACAAAAGATTTGAACTTCTTACTTGTGAAGCTAGTTCCCCTATCAGTAATAAGACGAACGGGACTTCCAAAATAGCTAAATAACGTTTTAAAGGCTTTAATACTCTCTTTAGATTTAGTGCTGCGTACAGGAGTTAGGCTTACATATTTGGTGAACGAATCGATAATGACTAATATGTAAGTATTACCACGTTTACTACGAGGAAACGGACCGAGATGATCCGCATGTAAGGTATGGAATGGGATCTCCACTTTCGGAATTGGGTGAAGTAGACCCTCCTTTGCTCCTGATGGAAGCTTGTGATGGGCACACTCGAGGCATGCACCAACATATTTTTTTATGAATTTTCGCATCTTTGCGAACCAAAAGAGTGAGCGCACTCGTTGTAGGGTTTTTCTCAAACCCAAAGTGGCCAACGTCATCGTGGTTTGATTTGAGTACCTGCCAACGAACGCCACGCGGGACTAACCATCTAAGTGTGCCATCGTTGAGAATACGAAATACTCTGCCATTTTTGATTTTGTATTCCTTGTAAATTGCCGCAATTTTTGGGGTTTCGGGATCCTCTAGAATATCTCTAATGCGCCTTACTTCGTCATCAGATGACTGCACAGTAGTGATCCAATCCTCAGAGTTTATCGTCAAGACATCGAGTACATGAGCCTGTTCCTGAGATATGTCTTTAATAGGGCCTCTGCTGAGGGCGTCAACGTGGGCCATCTTTTCCCCAGGGCGGTACTCAATATCGCAATCAAACTCCAAGAATTGAATCCACCATCGCGATATTCGTGGGACTAGGTCCCTTTTAGTGAACGTGGAGCGCAAAGCGTTGCAGTCCGTGACGATAGTAAATTTAACTCCGATGAGATAAACGCGGAATTTATTTAACGTACTGACCACGGCCAAGGTCTCCAGCTCAAATGAATGCAACTTCATTTCGTCAGTCGTAGTTTGGCGACTGAAGTAAGCCACGGGGCGCCAAGGGTCAATTCCTTTTCTTTGCATCAAAATTCCCGCTACGCCAATTTTACTTGCATCTGTATGCACCTGTGTTTGGGCACCGTGATCATACAGTGCTAAAATTGGTCTACTGACGAGTAGGTTTTTGATAATTTCGAAGGCGCCAGCTTCCTCTTGGTCCCATTTCCAAGATACATCCTTCCTCAGAAGATTCGTCAACGGTCTCGCAACCATGGCAAACCCTTTGACAAATCTCCTGAAGAAGCTAGCTAGTCCAATAAACCTCCTAACTTCATGTTGATTGCGTGGCGCAGGGAACCGTGACACCGCCTCAACCTTTTGCGCACCAGGTCTAATACCGTGCCTATCTATTTGAAACCCAAGAAAATCTATTTGTTCTTGAAAAAAGTTACACTTTTCCATCTTTAGGGTAAGTCCAGCCTCCTTCAAGAGTTCTAATACTTGTTCTAGGCGTTCTAACCCTTCGTCAAAAGTGTTCGACGGTATCAAAATATCGTCCATGTATAAGATTACAAATCCAGCTCTGGACTTACTCAGAATTTTATGCATTGTCCGCTGGAAGACCGCTGGCGCGTTAGCCAACCCGAAGGGCATACGATTATATTCATATTGCCCATCGGGCGTAACAAACGCGGTCTTCTCGCGTGACTCCTCGGCTATAGAAATTTGGTGGTACCCTGAGGCCAAGTCTAAGGACGTGAATAGAGACTGTCCTGATAACTGATCAAGTAAGTCCTCTATTCGAGGGAGTGGATAGTGGTCCCTTTTCGTGCGATTGTTTAGGGCACGGTAATCGACACATAGACGTTTCTCCCCAGATTTCTTTTGTACCAGTACGATTGGACTGGCGTACGGAGAGTTTGACTCACGTATTATTCCATGCGCCATCATTTCGTCCACCATGCCCTGAACTAACTTTCGCTCAGAATAAGCAAGGCGGTAAGGCCTATACACTACGGGTGTATTATCCTTTAGACTAATCTCCATTTCAGTGACGGTTGTGAAACCTAGATCGTGCATTCCGTTAGAAAAACAACCTTTATACTTAGTCAGAAGCTCTGTACACTGCCTTTTTTGAGAATCGGTTAATTTTTCACCACAATTGATCTTTATATTTTCAGAATTATTCAGTTGTTCAGCCACTCTGAAGATAGACTTACTAGACCCTAAATAACGTGCTCGAGTGATTAAGGTATCTTTTGCAAAAGTAACACGCTTACTTCCTACGTTATAGATTAATAAGTAGCACACGCTATTTTGAAGGCAGTATTCCCCTGGAAAGAGATAGTACTCATTTCCTGGGCTACCTCTGACTGAACCGTCAATATAAATTTGTCCGTTCATGTCATTCATCGCCATAGATTTAACCGGGATCCATTCAATTTTACCTTTATCAATGATAGTTTCTATAAGAGATGTAAGCGGCAGTTTTAATTGGTCCATAATATTAATGCGTTCAAATTTTAGTTCGGTGTTAGTCTTAATAATCTGTAAATTTGGCCGTTCAGTGAAGCTATGTCCGAGTAAAACGTTATAACTGATTAGTGGATCATCTACTATAAATACTTCTACATTATTTTCTATAATACCCTGAACTTCAATGTCTGCTTCAGTACGACCTAAGGGTAAATAAGGTACGTTACCTAATCCTCTCAGAAACGGCCCATTAACACTTGTCCAGTGTAGGCCTAAGTTCTTAGCAACACTTTCACGCATTATGGTTGCTTCACTCCCTAAATCTACCAGGCAAGGGGTTGGGCTGCAATTCACTTTTATTATTATTTTGTATTTATCAGAGGGGTCGTCGTGAATTGAGACTTTCAGAACACGCTTGTCTTTTGGAGTTATGTCCGGTTCCCTAATCTTTGTGCAGTTATTAGATAAGTGCCCCATAAGGTTGCACTTTGTACATTTGACTAAGGGTTTGGGGCATTTAAAACTCGGGTGCCCTGTTTCCTGACAGTTAAAACAAGTTATTGGTCCCGTTTTGTTATAACTTTTGCCCGTTATGCTAGACATCGAAGGTTTGATTGGTATGCGTCTTTCGCGACTGTTAGGTCTCCTAGAATCAAATTGTTCTTTAGTATTAATTTTAATGGTTTTGAAAAATTCGTGAACATCCTCAGGTTTTTCGAACTTAGCCGCTTGAGCTCCTACCCGGACGCCTCTATCGTCTATTCCGTATATCAAACAATCCACTGCTTGCTTCCCGAAAATTTTACAACGATTTAAAAGATTAATCTTAGCAAAATAATACAGCTCTAATGAATCCCCAGGGCGTGCCCTTCTATTAAGCATCTCAGTCAGTAGTTCCGCATAGTTCTCAGTTGCTGGGAAGGATTCCTTAAGCATAGTTTTCCATTCATTCCAGGAGTGCTTAATAGAAGGCAGTCCCTGGTACCACGTCTTAGCATGCCCGGTGAGCTTAGGCAAGGCATAGTGGATGGTTTGTTTTTCATTCCAACCATAGATCTCAGTACACTCATCCACTTTGTCAAGCCAAATATTAATCGTTTGTTCCTTAGATAATGGATTATATTCTGGTATTACGTTATTGAGGGTTGGGAATAAATCACGGTCGCCCGGCCTTTTCCTCAACACATTTAAAAATTCTTCGAAGAATTCGGAGGGTTCTACCCTTGGTTTCTTAATTTTGGGCTCATCGACAATATCAGAAACTATAGGTGACATACCTCGCTGGTTTGAACCTGAGCCGGAGGGCACAGGCATCCTGTTTGGAGTAAGTTTGTGGCGAACTTCCTCTTCTAATATTCGTAGTTGCCTCCTCGTTTCCGATAATTCACGTTCCTGAACACGTAACCTGTGACTCGGGCTGCGTTGGCGCTCACGGTGACGGCGATTACGAGGGGTGCTCCGGCTGCGGCTTCTCGTCACTCTTCCTCTTGATCGATAGCGGGTACCACGGCTGCGACTGCGACTACGCCGCGTACGACTGCGAGACGCCCTCTCTCCTCGTCGATGTCGATCGAGGTCACGAGGTGGGGTGGTTAGTAGTCTTGATCCGACCATACTCAGTCTTTCCTTATCGCTCATTGTCTGAAACTCAATCATAAATTATTTAAGCGTATTGATCACCCAATTATGCGTTTTAATTGCAGTAATTATCTGCATAATGATAATACAATAAAAAAAACAGCGACATCATTTAGTTATTTCCTAGCAATATGTTTAACACATTACATTTATACTTAGATTAGTTGATTAAGCTTTAGCAATAGATTACTAATTGGTACAGCAAGTAGGATTATTTTTGTCGGTTTTTGAACAACAGAGAAAAAGAAGTAAGGTAAATAATAACTGAATCTAATTTCATCTCAATAATCCTTTAAGGAAAATGTGCTAATGTATGTCTGTGAGCATCGCTATTGACCAGTATTTTGAATTAAATTATTATTTACGAAAACACTCACACGTTTACAATAATTGTAAAAAAAAAATTGTTTAATCTAGTACCATCACAATAATCTTTCGTTTTTTTTTTCATATCGCATAAATAAGGATTTCATGATCATTTTATCTATTGGGAGAAGCTAGTATTTGATTAAAATAAGTACAAATTATAGTTTCATCCAGGGCGTGTAGGTTATAATGCAAAAATATAATGTTTGTTTTTGCACTTATCCCACTTCTGAGTTGTTGAAACCCAGAAGGGACAAAGCGAAATCAAACACATAGCTCCATCACTGTAACATATTTATTAGCAATCATATTATTTCAATAACAATTGTTGTACTTACACGGTTGATCGCCCGACGAAGAATGACCGAGAGTGAGTCAGTAGCACTTTGTCATCTGTCAGATGGTCGTGTCCGAATTATTATCGATACCAAATGTCAAATAGCGAATAGTCGATTAATCTCATGAAAATATTTATATCAATAAACAATACGTGTTACAGAACTTATCTTTATTTTATTGTAGGTATCAATAATTAGAAACAGAGAGACAATGAACTGAGTAGGTACTTCAGGCGTTTGGATTTTTGGAATTTGAGCTATTTACAAAATAATTAACTTATGTACATAGCTAAGTACTTACCTATTAAAAGTTTATTTATAAATTGTTTACACTTCCCTGTACCGAAGCAAGTACACGAAATGGAGTCTGCCGCGTTCAATACACAAACGTGCCCGTTTTATGCTATTGTCTTTTAGCCTATCACTTTTCACTTTATCAAAGGCGTCCACTATCGCACTGCGTAACTCGTTAAGACTTTCATGTTCACGGATATAAAGGAGTCTTTTTATTTCCGACCACAAGAAAAATCCAGGGGCGTTAAGTCTGGGCTCCGTGGTGGGCAAGCCACGGGACCGCCGCGCGACATGGCCTATCCATCGATCACGGAACTGATTGTTTGGGTAAGCACGCACAACACTTGCATAACGAGCCGGGCAGCTGACATAGGGCAGTTCTTGCCGGTGCATCATTGTTGTTGATGACGTGAGCTCGACGGAACTTATAGGGATGTTAAGCCATTATTATTTAATGTTTTCCATACAAAGCATTAGCTAACATTAAATTCTTGTGCCGCCATTCTCGTGCTTCGCCGCGGAGCCCGCTCGAAGTACCTACTCCAGAATAGCGTCTTCGTTCTCCTGCGAGTCATTTAGGCGCCCTCGACCTTGCGCGTGAGCCGGCACACGGAATTGTCCATGATTGAGAAGGCGCTGGGTTGCAGCCAAGTTGGTAGGGGTTGAAGGTACTTGAGGACTTTCAATCCCTCGTAGCCGCAGCGCCTTTAAATGTTCTGGCCGGGAATACAACCGCTTGGCCTCAGCTTTGGCCTTCCAAATTGTAACTAGTAACAGTGTACAGCTGAACCATTGTCAAGTACCTACTCCGCGTTCGAATATTCATACTGAAGACTCATTTTCGCGTGGCTACGTAAAACGTAAAAAATGCAACCTTTATCGCGCGCGAGTTGCAACAGAACTGGCGGTTGCGGCCGTGCGGGGTGGTTAACGGGGAGCGGCGCGGGCGACGCGACGACGCGAGAGCGCTCGCCGCGCCGGCGCCGCGCAGCCTGTTACTAGGGGTAGGTACATAATACATTACAGCTGTGTGCGTGGATTGTAGGCAGCGGGCGCCGCGCCGCATCCAATGGGCGGATAACGTGTCTAGGCATGTTTTACCGCTTAGTGTTGTGTGTGTAACATTGAATGACATCGATCGTAGTGATCGTAGTACGTAACATTGAGTGGAATTATCATGAGTTCTCATTTTTTGTTCGAATATGATATTACTTTTAATAATCAATAAAATAATATATTTTTATTTAATTTAAATTATATTTTAATAGGTTCTATTACTGATATAGAGTCTAAAATTTTCGGTTCCAAAACGACTACAAAATCATCGTGTATATCATCTGCGGATTGAGAACACAATGACACTTACATTTCCACCTTATCCTTCGGGGACTGCAGGTTTGAGGGTATATTAAGTTAGACCTTCTGTTTCATTTATGTGTAGTCTTGTGTACACGCCACTTCGGCTCATCTTCGGTTTCTTCCTTTACAGTTAAGCGAGTTGACGTCTCGTTATTGGTTTTCACGATTCATTGAGTCCCGTTTCTCTTGGAATAATCTTAGTCATGTTACTGGGTAACCTTTGTATTATGTACGGGTTAATCGCCTGTCATCTTGGCGATTAGTTACTCCTTGATATTTGTGTGTTTCTCAAGTAACATTAGAAGCTTTTTCAGTGTCTCAAGCAAGTCTTGTAATACAGTAATATTCATTAATAGTGACTTTACGGCCATGATTTATGCGGAATTATCTCGTTCGTAATCTTAAGATTGATCAGCTAAGTAGTCAGGTAGATTGAACGCTAAGGGCGCTCAATCATGATATTCTAATCTTTTTTTAAATTTTGGCGAGTCCCCATTGACTTCTGCCACCCGGGGAAGGCGATGGGGCGTGACGGACTCCACCCACACCTACCGATTAAAACCACACGGAAGTTTAGCGTCACAACCTTTTGCGGGGGTTTCCCGTAACCCCCTAGGTTTACCGCTAGGTTTTATTCTTCCGCGACACGCCATTTTCACCTAATTTAACAATTTTCTTTCATGTGGAACTCCTTCCTTATAAAGTTGGAATCTTGGAGTTGAGGTTAGCGACTTTTAATAGGTTCTATTACTGATATAGAGTCTAAAATTTTCGGTTCCAAAACGACTACAAAATCATCGTGTATATCATCTGCGGATTGAGAACACAATGACACTTACATTTCCACCTTATCCTTCGGGGACTGCAGGTTTGAGGGTATATTAAGTTAGACCTTCTGTTTCATTTATGTGTAGTCTTGTGTACACGCCACTTCGGCTCATCTTCGGTTTCTTCCTTTACAGTTAAGCGAGTTGACGTCTCGTTATTGGTTTTCACGATTCATTGAGTCCCGTTTCTCTTGGAATAATCTTAGTCATGTTACTGGGTAACCTTTGTATTATGTACGGGTTAATCGCCTGTCATCTTGGCGATTAGTTACTCCTTGATATTTGTGTGTTTCTCAAGTAACATTAGAAGCTTTTTCAGTGTCTCAAGCAAGTCTTGTAATACAGTAATATTCATTAATAGTGACTTTACGGCCATGATTTATGCGGAATTATCTCGTTCGTAATCTTAAGATTGATCAGCTAAGTAGTCAGGTAGATTGAACGCTAAGGGCGCTCAATCATGATATTCTAATCTTTTTTTAAATTTTGGCGAGTCCCCATTGACTTCTGCCACCCGGGGAAGGCGATGGGGCGTGACGGACTCCACCCACACCTACCGATTAAAACCACACGGAAGTTTAGCGTCACAACCTTTTGCGGGGGTTTCCCGTAACCCCCTAGGTTTACCGCTAGGTTTTATTCTTCCGCGACACGCCATTTTCACCTAATTTAACAATTTTCTTTCATGTGGAACTCCTTCCTTATAAAGTTGGAATCTTGGAGTTGAGGTTAGCGACAGTGCAGGTCGCTCTCAAGGTATGGATCATGGATCACTTGGAATACCTACAGAATATCAAGTAAACCGCTAGTAACTGATGGTATTGCTACGTAATCTTTTCCTACCTCCTCCACTTGACACACATCCATTACTTGTAGCTTAGAAAGACTCTTCATCTAATTAGGTGTACCTCGCACAAGGGGCGTAGACACTTGACCTCTTTTACTCTGTACCTAGGTGCGCATTATCTAGATACATGCTTGTATAGTTTAATGGTACTAGTTATTGGAGTGCCCCGATAATGGACAACAATGAACTTCAATTAGATAGGGGAAAGGGATAAATAAACAAAAACAATATATTCATGTATAATATTGCTCTAATTAATGCATCATATCATAATTATGTTATTGTTATGTATATATAAACATTACTGTCATGCGGCCAGTGCTATCTGGATAGCATTATGTAATGATTTTGACATTGCACCAATGGAATTAAAAGGCACTAAGAAAAAAGTTACACAGTAATTACATATCTACAAGTTTTAGATTCTTTCCACTGCTATATCGTTTTATTCCTTAGCATTTTAATAACATTTAGGTAGTGGATTTTTATTCTAGACAGGAGTGAGTGGAATATCTTTCAATCTATTGATTTAGAAAGTTCCATTATTCACGATTGCTTAATCTAAGATATTGAGAAACTTGAATTTAGAGATATCACGTCTGTCGGCCTTCGGTTCGCTGCTTCAAAAGTAGCACTTGACGTCTATTGAAAATATCGATCCAAAACTGATTGTATGAAGAAAGTAATAATAAAATTAGGTACATCGACTCGTTTTCCATTTATTGCTTCCCGGAAAAAATAATTGGCATCGATATGCTCAATAGGGTTGTATTATTTTCTTTCGCTGTGGCCCTTTACGGGTCTGTCTGTTGTTGATCGCCCACATCATTCCCAGTTTGGAGCATCAACCAGTATTCTAGCTTCATAGTGCTATTATTCGTTCACTTGATAGAATGAAGTACATCAACACCAGAGAGAGAGAGAGAGAGGGAGGATCAATCTCCATGTGACGACTGCATGTTCTGCTTTTCATTCGCCGTACTCTTCGTGTAAAAGAGAACCCATTAGGGAAGCGATAAAATACTTCTATATTTTTCTGTGCAACGCGCCATGATACGCCAGAATATTCTAATCACGTTCCAATCGTTTTGTCTGCATCGGTGTCGCAAAATGGATCGGGAACGGACCTTACGTAATTCTGCACAGAATTTGCAAGAAATTTCTGCAAGAAATTGTGAAATTGCTCCAATTCTCGCCTGGAAATGGAATGTCTCCTTCAATGAACGCGAAGTTTATGCCTGTACTGTTTAATATTCACGCTGTGTAAATTCTTGGGAGAAAAGTTTGTTAAACATGACTTCGTCTTTATAGTTTCAACCTTCAGTTTGTTGTTGAAAAACTGATTACGGAGTAGACTTAAAAGACCCTTTTTCTACAAAGAAAGGGGTCCTCCCATTCTTTGTCATACTGCGGAAGTAGGTGAATTATTAATGTCTTATTTGCCGTAATGTATTACAAGATCCTTCTCTTGATGTCCAACTTCGCTATCGTCTTGCTAACTGGGTAATCTTTTTACTACATACTATCACGCCTGTGTTCCCCGAGGGGTTAGACGGAGGTGTACTTATGTAGACCCACATTTCTCCCATAAACGGTATTTTTACGTCCCCTATAATATTTACTTTCTATTCTCCCTATTGCCATTAACCGGGCACAAATCCAAACTCCGAGTTGCCATTTTGTTTTTATTTATTTTTGTTTGTTTTAGTGATAGTCTCATTATTTTTTGCAAGGAATAAAAGGTTTTTCTTTCTTTTCTTTCTATTGAAAAATTCATAGAGAAATCCAATAACGGTTAAGGTAAAAGGCTAATTGTAAGCTACAAGATGGATGGTGCATATAGAAGTCCTTATTACTTATTGATGAAGAGTCCTCACGAGAATTTAAGTACTTGATCGCAAACCCTACGATGTAACAAGGTTACATATTTAATAAATGTAGCAATTTCCAATTGGAACTTCCCATTTCTACTACACTATAGGCCTGTTTACGTTTCTATAGCACAGTAATTGTCCCATACACCGCCAATCGACCGTTAATTGACTCTGTGGTATCGTAAATTGACTTAGAACAAACCTATTAGTTCGGTACAAGGTCCTACTGTGAGCTACCTGCAAACTTATCAGTATGTGTACAGTGAAATTATTGGTTATATTTCTTGTTTGTTACATCAGGGTATTTGTCTACAAAATTGTCTGTAATTGATGTTTGAAACCCTTCTATTGGATAAAGTGACGAGCCTAAGCGCGATGGAAAGAAAGAAATAAACTAAATTTATTTGTAAAGGACACCAGAGTACACAAAACAAATGCAATAATACTTACTAACTAATTTTGGTCGTATCCTGGTGTATTTTACAAATCGGCTCTGTCTCAGTATAATGCCGATTATGACGAATCGTATCGATGCTGGTCTTCCGAAAGGACCAGTTTGTTGTCGCCACGATTGCAGTGTTGTTGAGTTTATCTGTGAATTCCCAATACCAGCTTGGAGTTTTGAGTTGTGGCAATTGCCCGTTAATGGCAATATTGAGCCTATATTGCGTAGGACCTAAACATACCGGCGAAATATAGGTCTGCATTGGTACACCTCTGCGTAAGCCTTAACGGAATATAAGTGTGGCAGTATGTTATCTTCATCATCATTCATCATTATCCACAGCCTGAATCTACTCACTGCTAAGTATAGACCGCCCTTTGCTTATGCCACCTTTCTCTATCCTGTGCTAAATTTTATCCATTTGTGACCAATAAATTTCTTAATGTCATCGACCCATCTTGTTACCGGACGCCAAACACTACTTCTGCCATGTGTCCCGCCCAACTCCATTTAAGTCCCATTATCTAGTCTCCCAAATCATGCACTTTTGTCTTTGGTGTTTTGTATGGTATGTTATAAAAATCTTACATTTCTCTGGTAGAACTCTGCTGAGTTTGGCTTGGCTACCACTCCGTTGCCAAATATTGTGCCGCTAAGCTGCAGTGTACTAACATTATCGTGATCTAGTTTGAAGTGTGTCGTGTAATATGCCAGTAAAATTATACGTAATCTCTCGTCCCAGGGTGGCAACGCACGCTTGTTATCCCTGGAGTGCTGGAGTTGCTAGCTCCGATTAACGTTGTACGATTTTTAGCGGGCCGTATGCAACATACCTCAGTAGTATTAAAAAAAAGTTAACGCCAAAAGAATTTAATTTTCATTTGTCTACTATCTATACTACTCCAATGTATATTTTGACCTCATTAATATAAAAATACTATGTACCTACCTAGCGCAATTTGCACGGCAACGTGCAATTTTGAACTAATATTAATCTGGGAGTGTCAACAATGATATCAATCATATTTTCCACTTGCGTGTGCCACAGCTATAATCGTTTAGTCGCTTTATTCTCTGAAATCGAAAATGGAATTGTGTGCTTATAACCATTAAAACTTTTTTAACACCATACCAGCGCAACTAAATAGGTTTAGTCGATAACTCGATAGCATATCGATTACGCGTCCTAATGGAGCCAAGGGCTAGCATAACTGAGAACCAGAAATAATTTTGATTAAACACCTAATACGTAAAATAACGAGATAATAAATATTATACGTTTGCAAGTTCTGCGTATTGCTGTCTCGTGCCGAAACTATGGCAGGAGACGAGATAATGCGACTATAAAATTATGGCATGTATGGGAGCGTATCTCATGTTGTAAAATGTGATCCAGAAAGAACTTAATGATTATACAAAATGGCTGCAAATCCGTTAGTGGAAAGAGAAGGAGAACGTCACACAACATCGTAGGCGTGTACACCATGGACTGTAATGGTTTATGTTATGTTTATAAACGGCAAGGATTTGTTCCTATAGGATAATAACATTTATTCTGAACTTATAAAGGTTGAGTATACATTCATATTCCCAAGCACGTACGTCTTTTTTTAAGAGCTCGTCCGCTGGACGTCTCGCCGCGCCTTTGTTTAGCTGACAAGTAACAACACACCTTCTGTCCTTTATTATGGTAAAAGCTTGTATTTGTTTGTAAAAGTGGAGGTAAACTAATTATGAGACTTCCATTATCATGCTTCTGAAGTGTAATGGAGTTTGCTTATGCGTACAGAATTTTTTGTGGCCTCTTTTGAGATAAATTTTCTGTCTTTTAATGGTTGGCTTATTTTTGAAAGCTTTGTATTTTTAAAGGTCCCTTGAAGAATTAAGTGCTCTATAAGAGGCTTTTTATTTTTTTAAATTTTATATCTATTTCTGTCATTCAGCTTAGGGAGCGTGAGGCGATTTTGTCGATTTTTGACCCCTTGGTGAGATATGAGATTTGGTTAGACTAAGTGAGATTTTTTTAATTTCGTGTTAATCTGTTCTTGATGGCGTTGAAAAAATATAATTTTCTTAATTTTTTGTTTATTTAAGACTGTTAAGATTATTTAACCCCGTTTTCCAGCAATTTTACACGGTTTCTTGCGGAAAAAAATAACGTGATATTTGCCGGATATCTCCCACAAAACACTTGAGGTAAGTAAGTAATTAATGGTATACATTGCAATATACCTTGCAAGAAACGGGATGATGAAATGAAATGAACGGATCAGAAACTATTAATGTAATAATAATAATTATTTTATTTGCATATAAAAATTACAATAATGTAATTGTAGTAAATAAAATACCACCTGAGTTTACAGAAAGAAAAACAAATATTTTATTGCTATAAATCGACACATAATCAAAAGCCAAATACATAAAGAAAAAGAAATTCGTCGTTGTTCATCGCAATAAGGTCTCCACTCAGTATGATGCGACGGCACATTAAATTGCTGCAGCGCTGTACATAATGTGATGGCACGTTATGTAATTTATATAATAAATACGGTTTTACCCCGAATGGTTAGGTAGAGGCTGTTAGACGATACACCTACATTTCTTTGAGACCTTTTGACTTAAGTCACACTTAACCAATCACAAATTCATACTCCCAGCTGAAAGGTACTAAGAATTTCATAGGACTACTTACTAATATGCTCGACCTGGGAATACAACCCAGGTCCACACGGTCAAAAACTGCGCTTAACCTATAGTCAAATGACGTAAACTATAAAGTTTAAATTTTCGAACTTATACCCGAAATGCGAATGGTCCCATTCCATCCTTATCTGGGATACATTATACATTAGTACTACTGCTTTCAACACTCCGTATAAAAACAATACCTACTGTAATTTCTTTTTTAAAGGATTGTCCATGGAGTTTCTTATCTGTTATTTTTTACTATTCAAAAGTACTTATTTTAGCGGTCTAATTGGAATAAACATTTGACTTTGACTTGACTTTGAGTCCCGCACTTGTAACTGTCAAATGACTTGCGACTCAATTGATCCAAATTGAATGAAATTATTCAGAGGGAAACAAATTATTAGTCAATCTGAGGTTGTATGCATCCCATATATATTTTCAGTATAAGATGACTTTTCATTGTAAAAAAATCCTATGCAGTCAAGGTCAGCTTATATTGGATATGTAATAGCTAAATTTTTTAAACTGGACTGTCTATCATTTCATTTGAAACACAATTTGAGGCAAAAACTAATGGAATATTAAACAAATACCTCTTCGTCTGGGATTCAGTAATTTCATTATTAGGATTTAGGAGGCCTAATAGTCCCATAATACCCTTCGTAATTTGTCCTGTGGGTGACCGAAATGTCCTGCCCACGTACCCTGCCAATGATCTTTCTATAGATCGTTTGGATCAGATTAAATTACACCCATTTATTTTGGATTTTCATTTCTCGGTACTTCAATTGTTGCTTTTTCTGGATTTAGTGAGTAGTGTACCATAAATATATAGTTCTTAATGTGTCCTACGGGTGACCGAATTGTCCTGCCAACGTACCTCCTTGTGGTTGAGATTAAATTACATGAAAGTAGATGAATTATATTACAATATGCTCCGCGGAACTACACTTTGTTGTCAGAATTTCCCGCTAGTACTTATAGTTTCTGAAGATTCAAAATCGCTTGTTAAAAACTGAGCGGGTAAAAACTTCTAGGTTGGACGTAAAAGTTCGTTTATGTATACGAAGGCAACTTCGTGCAAATAAAGAATAAAGGGGAAACCTTTAGTTTACCCTTTATTCGTTATTGCAGCAGTATCTACTGCTAGATTGAAAAATATAGGTTATTTTATATATAGATCCCGTATGAGAAAAAACGTTTATTATGTCACACACAATGTTCTTCGCTGTAGAAAGTCCGAGTTTCAGCCGCTTTTGCGTCACTACTTATGGTGTAAATATTAAGACAATAATGTCCAACAATGAGCTAAAAATTATACATAATATACTCCGATAGAGTTGAAAATAGAATACATATAGACGATCTGTTTCAATTAGGTAAAGTTGACATTTAATTATAAATGCTCGAGCAATTCTCTGTACTACCCCAAAGAATTTCTCAAACCACAGGACTAATCTAAAACTAATTTTAATTTTATGAGGTGGTTTTAATTATGACTTTATTGCAAAGCCTTAGACAAATATAAAACAGTTCAATAAATCGTGCCATAAGTTTTCGAAGTTATATTTCGTAGAACCTGGGACATTTACTTAGCGTACAAACCTACAAACATACAATATTGTTCCCTTTACTGCTCAAACTTTGACTTTGATTTGTGATACAAGAGACGTTGATATTCCAAGTTTAGCACAAAATAATATTTGTTCTTTTATCGCTCCGGGCTGATAAAGCAAAATTATACATACATAACCGTAGATCCTGAGCTATTTTGGTGTTTTGAATTATAACTTTGGAAGTCGAGGAATACTGTTTATATAAACTAGTAATTGATTTGAAGACTGAAAAATATTTTGAAGCTCTCCGTTAGGTTAGGTTAGCCTGTCTGTATGAATTTTTACCTAGGTACTTGAGGCTATACCAGAACGCGATCATTAACATGTTGTTAAAGAGAGATGCTGCTATACAAGTCAAATAATGCCATCTCTTTTTTAAAACTTAAAAGTAAATGCGTTAACAGGTTGTAATACGGCATCAGACCTATTAAATGTACAATATATTAGCACTGACGTCAATCAATTACTTAGCAAATGATTCTCGTTGACACCCATCCCTCCAAGAGATACAGGGTTGATAAAATATGAATGAAAAAATTTCACTGCAAGATAAACTATTCTCAAAGTAACGTATATCGGTATCCTTCATTCTGCACTACGCTCACAACTTTAAAGCTCATTGTTAGACATTATTGTCGGAGTATGTACACGATAAATGGCTCACGATAATGACGTAAAAGCGGCTCAAGCTCGGACTTTCTATAGCGGAGAAAATTGTGTGTGACATAATAAACGTTTTTTTCTCATACGGGATCTATATGTAACATTTATATATAAAAGAAACGATCGAATAAAGCTATATCTAATTATTTTCTTAGCGCAATGAAAGAGTCCGTTTTATTAGCGGATTGTATTTATTTTGTAGCTTTTCATTAATTTAAACTGAGACGGCTATATTGAAACTAACTGATAATAAGGTTTGTCTGCTTCACATTCATTGTAATAAATATCAGATTCACATTAGAGAATTGCATAGAAAGTGCTATGTGCTCTGTATATGGATACATTTCGATTCATCATTCGAATCATTTTTTCCATTTTAGCCCTCCAGAACCTAGGTTTTTTTTCCGTACAACACACGAGGCATTTCGAAATTATTAAATTGCGTTGCACCGTGTATAGATCGATCAAGCATGCTCCGCGACTGAAATATTCATGGAGTATCATGTTGCTTACCTCAAATCCACCGATATTTCACATCTGCATACCAAATAGGTTGCCGATCGATGTGTGCTGCTTGGCATCATTGGAGCCATACTAATCTGTGGCCATTTTGTTTGTACAAACATTATATTACGTCACTAATGTATTATATATTTTTTAGTTCGACTTTAATTCTCGTTGGATTCTCTAGTATGGGTCGGAAAGGGTAGCGAATAAACCTTTACCAGATAAAGGAGACACGGTTATCCTCTACAGAAATATTAAGGATTTTTGGACTATTAGCAACCTAAGTATAATCCTCTTATCTTATAATCCGTTAATGGGTACCTCAGATCTAAATATTGCTTATTAACCAGCCAATCTCATTTAAAATATGTGGTGTTATATAAATGCGTATGTAATATCAACCTTACGTCACACCCCTTTGTTAAATTATAAATTTTCCAACATGAAAAGTAACCACTCAAACTTCATGAAAACGTACAAAACTCGGTCGCCACAGACCGACTTTCGTATTTTAATTAAATTTTAATACCCCACAAAGTTCTCATATGAATTTCACAAAGTATTAACTGGTCCTGACATCCAATGTTCAACTGGCAAAATTACAGCTATTATCTGACGTGTTTATCCAGACCAGTGGACTGGAACCTTGTTTGACATGACACAGTCAAGTTTGTACCTCCTTCGCGAGTCACGAGACGAGGTCGCGACGTGTTTTCATTTTACGAAGGTACCACAGAATTATGAACGTAACATCCTTTGCGAATATTCAGGATATTGTCCAATAAGACCAAGATTATGCCATTATCCTTGAAAGGAAACAATATCTTATGTAAAGGGACGGTAGAATGAGTTTTCTTACACAACACGTACGAATCAAGGTCGGCCTTGAACGCGAAATTTTATTTTCTTTGGGCGACTGAATGTAGATGCACTCGATTCAATTTGCGGGATTTATTGAATCATTCCGTCGTATCGTGTGAATCTCGTACGTAGGCGTAATAAGTTTTACTTCACTGAAGACATGCTAAACCCCACTCTCTTGAGTCTAAAATAAGTAAGCTGATAAGTTCAGTACGAAGGTATATTATATTATGTTCCGAATCTTGTCTCTTTACGTCCCGTCAATTCTAAACGGCTTGTCAATTATCCAACGTTTGCTTCATTAGATCACGTGTTAGTGATTCCATTATCATATTACAATACCCTTCGGGCATTATAGTGCTTCTAAAACTTCTTATTGTCTATTTTATGTATGGTCCTGTTCTTTGGTTTGATGAATACAATGGCTTACGTGTTGTTACTTACGATTATAACTCTTCAGACGGTTGAAAGCTTTTGTTAGATCTTGGATCATGTTTCGGTACAATGGTTTTGTGTTGACAACAACTGTTTTTTTTTGTGTATCGTGAAGGATTAATGGCTTTCATGTGGATATTTTGCTACATACTGTCAATCTGTTATTCGACACCCACCATCTATCGTTTTCTGAATCTGACGCCATCTTAGGCGGAGTTTACCTTATACAGAGTGACTGAAAAATATTTTCTCTTGGAGAATTATTGATGTTATACACGTGATATAGAAATAAATATTAAATAATGTGATATAGATATAATATTTTTAGACTACTAAACAAGCATACGGCCTACCTGATGGTAAGCGGTTACCATAACCTATAGACGCTTGCAACACCAGGGGTGTCACTTGCGCGTTGCCGACCCTGTAAAACGAAAGCGCAATAGTTGGGTTTACACAACATTTCAACGTTAATTATTTGAAATATTTCTTGTTGCGTTTTAGAAAAAGTACTCTAATGTTGTTTCGAGACCGCGGGCACAGAAGAGTACTTATCGTTGTGGAAAGCGAAAATAAAATGTTTGCTAATAAACATTCTTAAATATTTTTTAATGATAGTATCAAGCTATAAATTTTAACATCATCATCTACCCATAAACTGTCATACTGCTGGGCACGGGTCTCCTCTCAGTATGAGATGGATTAGGCTATACTAAGCTGGCCTAATGCGCGGTGGCAAACTTCATAAATCGTCGACAAAATCTCTAAGACGTTGTTCGTTTTTCTTCACCGTTTAAGTGAGTGATAATTACATGATGAACGAGATGGAAGAACGATCTGGTAAAGTCGGAGAGTAGTTGGATGCAGGCCGCATAATAACAGGTCCTTTTGGAAGTCTATGAGGAAGCCTTTGTTCAGCAATGGACCTCTTTTGGCTGACATGATGATGATTATAATGATACATATGATTTCGAAAATTCTTGGCAGTCCAATGGCCATATTACTAGGCTATCCTGCATTTAAATTTCACCGAAAGATATAAACAAAATCTAGCGCAACTTTAATAATAAAATTCCTCTCTAATATAATTTTCCATTTTGTTATTGTTATAGGGATATTTTATCTTCGTCTCGAGCGCGATTTTAGAGGGCAGTGTCCGCTTACCTACTTTAATTGTCTCCTCCGACGTTTAAATGAAGAAAAACTAAATATATTAATCTAATTACTAAAGAAGCTCTGTTTAATTGAGCAGGAAAACAGTATAATGAAATCATTGTCAAGTCTTTGGAAGTTTTTGTTGGCAACATTTTGGAGCTCTGAAATGAGTACTTCATGAATTCCTGAAAATTATATCAGTAGGCATCCACACTACCCGGTCTAATCTCCGTAGAGCCGTAGTCTTTTGAAGGGTTTCCCCAGTAAACAAAAAAAATCTTCGATTTCGATTAAACTGCGATTAAATCAATTGATTGGTGATTATTCTCATATAAAACGCCTCTAAAATGAATCTTGACGAGGAAGTTAAACCGTCGACCTCACTTTTAAACAGTCGTTATAAGAAGTTCGAAGAAAAATCTATCTATAAACCAATCTTCATACAAAGATACATACTTATCAGGTTTAATTAATTTCTCCACAATTGTTGACATCGCCCCAAAATTCTTCGGCCGAAAAACATAATTTCGTTGATTATGTCAAACCTAATTGAAATATAATATTGTATTAAAATTCTAAACTAAATTATCTCGACAAGCTGTTAAAATGAGTTCTATTTTTGAGTTGAGACCAAGGCCTCTTTTCGTCTCTTGCTGGATGAGGAAATATTGATTGGCCAGCTACAGACTTCCTAAACGCAATCCAATTAAGCCATCGGTACACAGTCACAGGTAGGATCTCAATGTGGTAAGACTGACCCATCCTTAGGCTGACCTTGCAGCCCCTAAATTACACTTGTAACGCTCATAATTAATGTTTATTTTATATTAATTCAATTTGTTAATTAAGGCTTGTTTTGTAGTGTTATCAAAATATTTATTGAATTCATGAAAAAACATTACAAAACTTGAATATGACATTAAATTGTTATAAGAAAACATAGTCTATTTAATAATAGACAATGTTTTCTTATTCTATCAATGTTTCAATCAATAAAGTTTTGGCAAATATTATCCAAAGAGAGGAACCAATGTGTAAATTTAATACGACCAAGGAGGTACTTTAGCACCGGTAGAAACCTCTCAAGTTCTTCTTCCTTAGCAGAATCTGATATCTCCTCAAAGTACAGTATCAAGTTGTACGAACTTACGAAGAGATAATCCTAGATGCATGCGGGCTTATTGAAACTGATATCTCCTGGAACATTTGCAATTCAAACAGCCGAGAATCCGTTCCTTGCTACCACGTCACAGCGTACCGATTACGTCTTACTTTTCTTCGATATCTGTCGTAAATCTTTTCATGAATACGAGTAAAGGAATGCTTTAATTTGAACTTTTTTTATACGGCTTTTGTATGAAACCGCAGGCCAACCAGTTCGGATTTTAAGTTATAAAGCAAGGGTCGTTTTCCACATTGACCTGAGAGGTTTAGATGATGTTATGTACCGCGACGCCGCCGGCAGAAAACATTAATCGGTAAAGTTATATTTTGTGCAAAGCGTCCGGGGTACCAAACCGAAGGACGAAACTTTGATTTCCAACCGTGCTCGAATTTATCTTTCAACAATATTGGTATCGAAATCTTTGGCTCCGGAAAAAGGAAAATATTTTGTCATAGAAAATTTTATAAGTCAGTATTTGAAAAGTTATCAAAGTTTGGCTTATGATTGACTTTTCAGGACCACATCTAGAGTTTCATCCCAACGGATTTCAAATTCAGGATATTGAGTAACGAAATCAAATGATTATAAGTGCTCGGTCGGGATTTAATATAATTACTAAAATAACTTTTGAACAGGTCTTGGAGTCTATATTTTAACAAGGTATTTTAGTTTTGGAAAATTTCTAGTACATTTTAATATTAATTGGCTATATTCATTTTGATCCCGAGGTCGTCTCCAAACAGTTTACAGTTTTAGTTTCATTATACTAAAATTACATACCAAGTACGAGTGAAATATTCCTTCAGGTAGCCCTTATTTTAGGCCATACTAACTATTATCCTATTTGTAAATCAACTCTGTTTCAAGTAAATAGGCTGGTGGGCATCCAACAATCGCCCTCGTTATTACAAAGCCTGTAATCCAAAACTGTGCCAGGATGTTGTGCTCGCGTTTGCCGAATATTTCGACATGACCACAGAGCAGGAAGTAAATGGAGTAATCATAGTGACATTATAAGCATCTGTATATCATACTACTTTGACCTTAGATAATAAAAAAACATTTATGCAATAACTGCCAATCTCTTGCCATCGCTGTCTCGTTCTAGTATGTAGTACGTAGGTTTACAACCTAGGTTTTTCTTTATTAAACTAATAATGACAAAGGTATATCTGAAGGTCTAATTTTGAATCGCAAGTCGCGAGTTAACGATTATTACTCTATACATTTGGTCGGAGCCTTTTTATACATGATTACTCCATTTTCTTATAACTTCGTGGTAACGACCCATTTGGCTTTGCATTCGTCGCATTCGTGTCCCAGTTTCGAGTTGTAGCTATTAACTAGTGGCATCTTGTATTACGTGTCATTTTGGGAATATTTTGGCACTGTATTTACGCCTAGATGGTGCGTTTTTCTGAAAGTAGGTCTAGTTTAATTACTGTTTGCATAGGTATATGTTTTAAAATATTTTACTCAATGTAGATATCATTTGGGATAACACTGCAATCGTTGACTATTATAAAGTTCAGACATGTGCTCGGAATAAAATGAATGAGTTTATTGAATGAACAATAATTAGAAACTGTGTATACTATACTAAAAAGTTTAATTTGATTGTCTATTATTCATCGAACCAAAGAGATGTATTATAAAAATGATAGTATACTTATTGAACACAATATTAAGTAAAGAATCAAGGAGAATCATATGTTTTTATGATTGTGCAGTCTTGTTGGGTATAACGCTGGTTGGTTTAGGTGATGGTTTATAGTCTTAAATCAAATCTCGGTGACAAGCCGTAATCGTCAACTCGCTTTTGCTCACTTCCAAACATGATTCACTAGAATGGTAGCCACCTGACAGGCCATGTTCGTGTAAGACATGGTCGGTGGTCTCTGCGTCTAGACAAGTGGTGATGGTAGATTTACTAAATGTTTAATGCAACACCACCATTTTAGTAATATTTCGACCTCCATTTTGAAGGACCACATAAATCTTTGTCTAATCGGCTAATGTATGTGAATACTATTTCGGCTCGCATTGCGTGTAGTGACTTTGTGAATTTTATGACGTGTCATGGTTTCAGTTACGTTATTCGGCGCTTGACACGTTTCTAATTACGTAAACCCATATCTATATTATTTATAAATCAACTGACGGTCTGAGAAGAAATAGTCCACAGTAAACAAGATGATATTTGTGCTTAAAATGGGTAAATAGACAAACTGTCCAAAGTGACGATATTGATGACATAGACAATATACTCAACGTTTTTAAATCTGTGCGATTTAAAAACGTTGAGTATTTAATGGGGATACAAACATTTGCAGTGGCACTGACAGTGACTCAAATCTTTGCCAAAATATTAAATTAAACAAAAACTAAATCACCAATCCTTGACGTGAGATTTGAAAGCAATAGAAACAGAAATTGGAATGGTCCTTTCAATAGTTGATCAAATGTGTCGCTGATTCATATAATGTTATGTCACCAACAAAACGATACCTGTTTTGTAAACAAGTAAAACCAGCCGGCATAACCTGAACTTCGAATTCACTCAAATTCAAAGTGGACAGAGTTGCAAGCTAAAATATCACTACTTAATTGAGATGTGCTTTGTATGTAGTGGTACATAAGTCTAAATAATAGTCTAACTAAAGCCTTTGATTCGCAAACCATTGCTTGGCTGCGGGCATGTAATTGGATTTAGTTTCTACTCCCCCCATTAGTAATTTCTTTTGTAATAGAATTAAGTCCCTTAGAAGTAGATTTACTGCATCTAATTGAACGTATTTTTTTCTTTCTATCTGTTTATCTGTACCTATTTCTTTCTTTACAAGATTATAATAGAAGGCTTGTGTCAAAGAAAAGACCACTTGAATCGGTCTTCAAAGCTTTTGGCTTTTGTCACTCTTGATGATTGACTGTCAGATTAACGATATCATCATGTGATGCATCATTCTCCTAGCCTTTTCTAAACTATTTTGAAATCGACTTCCTGTGTAACATGATGCGGCTGATTATCAGTATTTTCTGCGAAGTTACTGCCATCACACCACACAATTGTTAATGCATTAACAGTAATTCATTTTATGGAGAAATCCTCAAAGCAATTTCACTTCAATATATAGAATGCCAATATCGAAATGCAAGATGGTACCTCTTTTCATTTCTGAAGTGCATTCGACCGACGGACGATGGCACTCCCCTTTCAAAGGACGCTTCTCCGTAATGCTGAAAGTAAATATTGAAGTAAATATTGTACCCTGACTATATGTGCAACCAAATACATAAATATGATAAGCAAACTTTATTTTTTATCAGTGCAAACGAGGGTAGACGCTCTAGAAGGACACCTTGTAAGTGACCTTTAAAATGTCCTTTAAAACGGTCACATGCGAGTGTGTTATATGGAACCGGCGACGAGTCACGTATGAACATAGATGAAGCAAAGGGGGTAGCTATTTATATAGAGATTGTATGGAGCACATAACATGTCTTTACTCTATAGATTTTGCCTTTCAAAAGAGGGGCTTCAGATTATATTTCTAGATATTCAGATTTTAAGATTCAAGAAACAATATTATCCAATGCTAGTATCTTAGGAGTCGGATATTAGTCATCAACCCATATACTGTCCCACTGCTGGGCACGGGTCTCCTCTCATATTGAGAGGGTCCTATAGTCCACCACGCTGGCCTAGTGCGGGTTGGCAGACTTCACAAACCGTCGAGAAAAATCTCTCGGGTATGATGTTTCCCTTCACCGTTTAAGCTAGTGATAGGTACTTAATTGTTAATAAATAAATTAAATTAAATTAAATAATTTGTCGGATATTAAAAAATATTATATCCAGTTTATGTGTCTACAAATAATAATAGGTCAAAGCTGGGAAGCTTTGTTTTGGAAGGCTACCATAAAATCCCTTTTATGAGAGCCTTCCAAAACTAGTGTGGTACATTTTTATAAAATAATATAAAAGGTAACATAAATTTTGAGTTGTTTATACTTTCGACGTTAAAAGAGAGATAATTTCTTATTTCAGGACATTCTGTATTATCTTTTCTATTTTCTCTGTTTTAAAACGGAAAATAGACATAACAAGAGACAATTACGGAGATAATTTCGTGCCCCGCGGACAGAATAACAAGTTGGTCCTCTTTTGTTACAAGTTAATTTGGAAGTGACATTCAAACTTAAAATGTAGGTATCAGCTTATGGGTCCGCGAAAGTCGTAAAAAGTATTTTCATTAATAGCAACACGGAGTTCTGTTACGAGTATGAGGATCCTTTTGCTTCCCGCGGGTGTCATAAAGACCAAGACGTCTGAGATTAGGTATATAAAAAGAGTAGATGATTTAGGTAACAAAATAGTGAAAGGTTTCTCATATAGAGAAGAAACGAGAACTGATTGTTTAGTTAAAAAATATCTAAAGTAATAGAAAATGTTTGTCTTCGAGGACAGTTGTAGAATATTCGAAATCGTCATTAATTTATAAAATACTAGCTTTTACCCGCGACTTGTTCGCCTAGACTTAGTAACACAATTGTTGCCGGATTGTATTCATGGGATAAGAAGTACTCAATGTTAGGGAAATTCCCGCTTTGTTCCGGGAAAAGTAGTATTCAATATGCCAGCGCCAATCACAAACTATTAGTGTACCAACATTTCATTTAAATCCCGTAAGCTATTCGTTTTTCGGGATTCTCCCACATAAGTTTTCTGGGAATATCCACATAATTTTGGGGTAAAATGTATCCTATTTGTTATTCCTGGTCACACATACTGTGTCTGTATGAAATTTCATTCAAATTCCGTAAGTAGTTCTCCTATATTCAATTTTCCGGGATTTCCGGGATATTCCCACATTTTGCTGGGGTAAAATATATCCTATTTGTTATTCCCGGTCACATACTATGTGTGTATGAAATTTCATTCAAATCCCGTAAGCTATTAGTTTTTCGGGATTTCCGGGATATTCCCACATTTTTCTGGGGTAAAATATATCCTATTTATTATTCCCGGTCACATACTATGTATGTATGAAATTTCATTCGAATCCCGTAAGATATTAGTTTTTCGGGATTTCCGGGATATTCCCACATTATTCTGGAATAAAAAGTAGCCTATACTTTTTCTCGGTCACATACAATACATGTGTGAAATTTCATTCAAATCCCGTAAGTAGTTCTCCTATATCTGTTTTTCGTGATTTCCGGGATATTCCCACATTTTTCTGGTTTTAAAAGTGGCCTATACTTTATTCCCGGTCACATACTATTAGTTTATCAATATATAATTTCATGCAAATCGGTTCAGCCGTTTTTGCGTGATTGAGTAACAAATAAACAAACAAACATCCAAACATTCACATTTATAATATTAGTATGATATCCACTTTATAGTAATGGAAATCTAAGGAGGCTTTTGTTTAGCAGTGGACCTCTTTTAGCTGAGATGATGATGATAATTTATTCTTCTAAAACACATTCAAAGCCTACTGAAGAGCTATTAATCCCCTTACGAGGTGTGGCTATAATGATAAGAATTTTATTACGTATGATTTTATGTTAAATGCAGTTGATACAATATTAGTAACGTTTACTACTTACTATACAAGAACTCCTTTGTGTCGCTGTTAGTGATGCACAAACATTCCCACCGGAACAAATAGTAGAGATATTGAAACTGTCTGACAAAGAGGCAAAGCTGAAATCGATCTGAAATGTGCAAATGTACTAGGCCTACATAAATCAGCGAGTGGTAATAATTGCGCGCACGATAAGTCTGCAAGACTAAAACCGAAACTAATTTGATAAACAGTTACATTGGAGCGTGTAGCAAGTATTAGTAAGAGGCTAGCTGAAACAAAAAAATGTGTACCTTGATTTGTTCTTTGTTCTAGCGACGATCCAAAAAAGAAGCCGATAGGGATAGTTGTATGGAAGCTCCTCAGTCAAACACGTCGCAAGGAGCTTAACCACATCAAAATAACACTCCTCTATTCCTCGTAGGGTTCAGCAGAGGTGTGCTAATGTACACCCACAGCTCGTCATTAGACGGGCACCTATCCAAACTCCGAGCTGCTAGTAACAATTTCATAGAAATACCCAATAACACTTCGCTTGACCTGGGAATCAAATGCAAGACCTAAAACGTAGCAGTCGCGCTTACAACAACTAAAAAGGTAGTTAACGAGCTTAATTAATCTGAAATATATGCTTTTAACAACAACATAAGTATAATATTAATATAGATCAGGAATTGCATTCCAATAAGTTTTACTATGCAACAGGGCATAGTAAATGAAGTTGGGTATTACCGTGTTGCGTCACTAGCCTTTGAATTGAATTGGGAACTTTGCCAAAACCCCGAAGGCCGAGCAACAAAGCCGCGTTCACTACTAAAAGTCAGTCTACATTCAAATGTGGAACTGAATCAGGCTTTATTTTAAAGTGCACCAACATGACTGTGCTCTCTGTGATTGTTTGTCAATCACGCCAGTTGCTAGTACTTATTTTCTGTAAAATATTCGGTCAAGGTCAAGGACGTAACCTATTTAAGGTTACGTCTAGGACATCGTTAAATTGAAAAACCGGTAACGAAATACATGTAATCGGATCAACTGTCACTGAAGTGATCAATACAGCGAGCACTGCCCGATGTTCTTAACTAATTATGACGTATTTTTTTGCGTTTGTTGTAACTTGTGTTAAGTTAGCTAGTGGTGGTAAAGGCGACTGCTACTCTTGAGGTCCAGGGTTCGTTTCCCAGATGGAGCAGTGCAAATGGGTTTTTCTATGAAATCCTTAGTAGCTCGGGATTTGGATTCTTGTCGGTTAAATGGCAATAGGCTCGCTCCCTATTACATGGGAGCTAAACATACCGTATAACTGTGGGTGTACATTAGTACACCTCTACCTAATCCTTCTAGTAGGGCAGATATGTTATGTGAGTTAAGGATGGAACTTCAATTTCTAAATACTGACTTGATATTTCGTCATCACTACATAGTATAAAACAAAGTCGCTTTCTCTGTCCCTATATCCCTATGTATGCTTAAATCTTTAAAACTACGCAACGGATTTTGATGCGGTTTTTTTTAATAGATAGAGTGATTCAAGAGGAAGGTTTATATGTATAATACATGTATGTTATTAGTACATTGCACCCGTGCGAAGCGGGGGCGGGATACAAATTAAAGCGAAAGAAACTTTAGCCAACTATGCTACCCAGACCACTGCTTGAGATGACGAACATCTGTTGCACATTCTATGTAAAGTGACGTCCGAGATATCTATTGATAACATATTACTTGTATGTACTTAATTCTGGATGTTTCATCGTGTCATTAAAACTCTTCGAAAACGACATTTAACCCAGAAAAGGGTGCGGACAAAGCAGTTTCAACTTTGCGCTATCTTTTAGAAATGTTAAACATAATATCTGAAGTTTGACCAGATATTGTGTGGTTTCAGCCAAGTTGTCGACTTTGTAAATATGTCGCTCGTTTGTGTGATAGCGTATTTCAAGGGCTTTGATGATTACTGAGTTAAAATTAAAAATATTTTCTAGATATTGGCAATTTATCAGATTTTCGGTATTAAGCATCAATTTCATTCAAAATTAAGCTCCGAGGATTGTGGATTTATATTTCTTTAATTGAGACTATTTCATTAAATTGTGTTTGCAATACAAATTTTGTTTATTTATAAGCAACTGAGTCAATAAGGATTAGCTAAATTGAGGTATCTAACAAAAAAATATATATTCATAAAATAAATTGCAAGTATGACACTTATATCCACTAAAGTTTTAGATAGGATTTTTCATATGTTCGTCCTTTCCCATTATAGCTGAATATATTAAAGAATCCTTAAATACTCAAAGGAGTAGCAGATTATATAGAAATGTCTAAAGGAGGGCTACATATTCTGCCACTGCTTCCACAAAGGTCTATGAAAATATTCGAAAATTCTCTCTCAAAGCTTTGAAAAGTACCGGATACTTTCAACGGGCCTATTTTTCTCATTCATAAAACGGTAAAAAGAATTCTATGTAGGTACAAACAGAAATTCTTTTAAACGTTTTAATACTAAGATTAACGACTGACTTGTGTGGAATTGTGAAGTTGTCCGTTTCTATGACAAAAAAAAGTTTTTCAGACCATTTTTTGTCATGGAAACGGACATTGAAGAATAACTAGTGCGAATGACACCTCGCTCCTCGCCTTCCTCAGATTAAGTACTTATTCGGTCCCAAAGGTTTGCTTGTATAACAAATTGGTTTGCGAATCGTGCCGATCCAATCCAAGTCTAGATATTTGTAGTGAGGTATAGTCTAGTCTATTGTAGGTCAATTCAGCAATAATATAGAAAATTCTGAACGTAGCTTATGCTACGGTTACATTCGACGTGATCTCTTTGATAAATAATATATTAAAGAGATATTTTCGTAAGAGAATTGGAAGCTTATTTGAGTCAAGGAATCGGCGTGTAACTAGTATTTGACTACACAATAGAAAAACATTTGTTTGGATCCTCCAGAGGGCCATGACGTCGTTAATAAATTAACCCTTGAACTAACAAATTTAATTACAGACACAGTGAGATAAGTATCTATAGTACCCTTATGCTATTTGCTGCATTAATGCACGAAACAAATTTAGACAATTTAGTCTAAATTATGTATTTCAATTAAAGCATGACTTAGATATTTTTTCTAAACGACAAAATGCCAAAAATATATATTTTACTACCCACATTATTCAACAAAATTTCCTTATTATTTTTTGACTACATAAAATATCAATTAAACCGTGTTTAACAGGAAGTCACCGGAAAGTTCACTCCAGAAATTCTTAGCTACCCTCCATAATGAACTTACAATATCAATTTCACCGCTCGTTATTTTGTTACAGGTAAGCAGTTACGGGAACACGAGTACGGTGTGGGAAGTGTACGAGTTTATGGCCTTATGTTATATTCATGGTCGTAAAAACGAAGCTACATACACAATTATGGAAGTGCGAACTCCAATGTTAGGAAAAGAACTGATTTCGCTTTTTCTATTTTAGATTCGGTTTTTTATGGTTTTATGAAAAATTTATGTAGTATTGTTACTGCTTTATTGGTAGAGCTCTCTCTAGTGGAGGAAGGACTCTAATATCGGTACATGTTAGAAAGGGGATGGGAGGGGGGTAGGGGGGGTTGGTCATAGGAACCCCCCGCGGGGGGTGAAAATTGCTTTTGCAGTTAATGAGTTCGATCAACTTAATTCGAAATGGTCTCGAAGGGGTCTTGCGAGTGCTGGACCATAGCCTGTCACTATCGTGGCTAATTTTACGAATCCCATGAGTGCTTCATATAGGGCTAGAGAATCGTCTAATATTTCTTGTGCGTCAAAAACCTACCGCAGAACTGCGTGTGACTGTACAGCAGTGCGTCTTTGTTTAATCCTTATACAAGCGTGATGATGCACGTGTAGAACCTCGAGTAATACGATGTGATATTTTAGAAGAATCTATGAGTGTGTTAATGTGAAAATTGTACTGCTTCTTACAGGCTGGTTGAATATTGTTATTTCTAAAGAAATGATGATTATTTTGGTTATTCCAATAATACGTTTATGTTTATCAAAACCTCCTTCATTCCTTTGAGAATAATATCACCTTTCTATATATACACTTATACATCCGATTTAATAAAAATATGATCGTTATTGGCTGTATTGCTATATGTTCAGAATAAATAATTTGAAAATTTATAATCCCACGTTGGGCGCCAAGTTTCGATGTTGAAGAAAAGGAAAACCTGTCGGCATCTATTTACAGATTAAAGATTCCTATATAATTTGATTACACGGCTACTGCTTTTGTAGCTAAAATAAACAAATAAAGGTCGTTATATTGTATACGTACTGAAAATTTAATAAGTCGGCTCTCAAGAGTTCAAACATTATTCAACAATGTTCTGCGAATACTTAACAGAAGTGGACTCAGATGAAAGGCGCCTGAAAACAATTTGTACCTTATTCACGAGTCCGTGTCATTGTTATTAAAATCTCAATAACGTTTATTAATTCACTTATATTCCTCATTTCTCTGCCGTTCCGCACAGCCTCTTAAAGTTACATTTCTCTTATAATTTAAATCCCTCGGCGTATAAGGGGAATTAAATATTAATAAAAGTGAATCTAGCGCCGTGTATGTTTTTTTTAACTTTGTTTATAGTAACTAAAAACAATATAGGGACTTTTTAAGTTTTATTTAAAAAGTAAATTTACTTTTTCCACTACTACAAACAGAGAACCATTATAGAGTATTTTATTGTGCTTAAAAGTTCACGTTCGTTATGGGTTCATTTAAAATATCTTATGAAAAATATAAATAAATGCGTTCCTTTGTTAGGTCAGCTACATTTATCTTAATTTCTGAAACTATTATAATGCTTACATTATTTATCTTAAGTATCAAAGGAATTATAAAGTAACTAAAGATGTGTGTGTTTTACTTTTTGAAATACGTAATTATTGAATACTAGCTGTTGCCCGCGGCTTTATCCTCATAAATTTTTTTATAAGTATTTTTTATTTTTTTATTTTCGGGTTCAGTGGTTTAGCCGTGAAAGCGTAAAAGAGTTACTTTCGTATTTATAATATTAGTACTAACCTTCTTGTTCAATTTAAGAGATCAGCTCTTGTCGGTGGAGCAATCGCCACTGTTCTCTATCTTCAGCTTTCCGTTTCACCTCTTGATACGACTCGATCTCCACCCTTTCCTTCACTTGTTCCACAAAACTTCGTCTAGGTCTTCCCCTTCCTCGTTTTCCTTCAATTAGTATCTAATCAGTACTAACCTAAAAATCATAAAATAAAAATTATTTTAATGATCTAGTGGTTACGAATGCGATTGCTTAACGTAAAGTCATGGGCTCAGTGAGTTCGATTCCCAGGTAGAAGTGTTATGGTATTCCATCGGGGAATACAGGCTAGATGATTTGATTAAAATTTTTTTGGAACAATGTCGTATGTGACTAAAATAAAAATATTTAAAATATAATTATATTACGGCTAAAATTCAAAGTGCGGTTACACATAGTTTTACCCGGCTAAAACTAGTTGTAACCGCACTGTTAATATTTATTTTATTTATTTATGATTGCCAACAGTCGGAACAATATTTCAAGAAAATGGTACAGGGTTAGAACTTATAAGCTAATTGCACAACCATTTACAGGCAAACACCACATGTATTTTGTAGAAAACTAATAAAAATTAAGAAAACAGGTTTTTTTTTGGGTTTTTTAATATAAGTACGTAGTTACGTAGTTCTAAGTTAAACCACCGGCTGCACATAGCACTAGCCGGCTAAAACTAGGTGTAAACGCATTTCGGCTTACATTATAAAAAGTAAATAAATAGAGACAAAAAGGATTTCAAGCAGAGTTTACAAATAAAATAAATAAATAAATATTCTTGGACAATTTCACACAGCACCATCTAGTCCCAAACTAAGCAAAGCTTGTACTATGGGTACTAGATAATGGATATAATACAAAGAAATGCCCGAGTCTTAGGTACCACGTCCTAAGATATCCTTACATGCCAAATTACCAATATCAATGACGTTCTTCAGTATTACATAACATTTCATAAGGGTAAGGCAGCGATGTACCAATATACACCCACAGTTCACCGGTATGTTGAGGAGTCTTAGGAGAGCTAGCAAATTGCTATTAACCGGGCACAAATACAAACTCAGAGCTGTTAGGAACTTAGATTCATAGGAAAACCTTTGGGTTAAATCCAAATTTCCTATACACTGCTCGACCTGGGAACCGATCCCAGGACTATAGCCCAACAGTGACGCTTAAGATCACTAGGCTACTGAGGCAATCTAGGCTAATACTCCCCAGTAAGCTTGTGGCGAACACGCGTGCCTTTAATCAGTATGCGAGGAAAGGACTCGCTAATTGATGGGGTCTCAGGGGTCTCAGCCTGTCATGGTCGCGGAGAATTTTGCGGATCCCATGGCCATGATTATAGAGCAAGTGAAGGAAAGTGCGGTTTTTAGTCGATATGAATCCGACTTGCCACCTCTCCGGGTGGCGGAGGATCCATGAGGATTTTCCGTACTATAAAAAAATGCTAATAATACTACGAGTACTACTAGGTATTAGATAAAACTAGTTTTTAACTGCCTCATTAGCTTGGTGGTCCTAAGCGCGACTGCTACTCTAGAGGTACTGGATTTCCAAGTCGAGCAGTGTTATTGAATTCTGTGAAATCTCAGTGGCTCCTCAGAGATTGGATTTGTGCATGGGTTACATGGGACCTAAACATTCCGGCGAAATGTGGGTCTACAATTAGTACACCTCTGCCTAACCCTTCGGGGAGTACAGGCGTGATGGTATGTAAATAAATAAATATTTTTGGACAATCTTATTACCATCTAGTCCCAAACTAAGCAGAGCTTGTACTATGGGTGCTAGACAATAGATATATACTTTATACTTTTTTTTTGCAAATACGTAAGTATAATACACAAGAAACACCCAGACAAACACAAACACTTATGTTCATCACAAAAATACCTATATTTTGTGATGCAGGCCGACACGTGAACCACTAGACCACAGTCGTCTTGTATGTGTAGTTCTTTTATTCCTTACTTCTAATACCAGTAATAATTATATTAAATACGATGTTGGTAAAAGCTTCTACCTCCATATGAGTATCGCTGCAGCTCTTCGTGAATTTAAATTACTACATTCCATAAAAAAATATTTCATGACGAGTTTTTTAAAATAAAACCTTTTATTAGCCCCGTGGAGTGAAAGCCTGAGTGCTATCCTTTTTTACAAACTTTTATTTTTACGCTGTTTTATATGGGTCAAACCTTTTTTGTTTTCATTCCTCTCATCGTAACTGCCATTCCAATTTTAAAAACATACCATCACGCCTTTATTCAAAGGGTTATGGTTCAGATATGTACCAAAATTCGACGGTAAGTTTAGGTATCATGTAATAGGGTGTGCCGTGTGAGCCGATTGCCAATACCATAGCATAAATCCAATCTTCGAGCTGTTACTGAGAATTTCATAGAGAAATTCAATAACACGTACCTCAACCTGAGAATCGAACACAGGACCTCAAGCGTAGCAGTCAATAATTTTCAATAGACATTCGAAATTCAAATGTAAGTTTACTATAATTTAAATCACAAATTTAAATGAAGAACAATATCGTTTTAAATTACACGCTCTGTGATACTGACAGTGTTTGGCAGATATTGTTTCATATTTCTCAATGTAATTCTAGAAGTTATCTTACTGCGGTGTTGGTCATTGATTGCGTTTTTGTGAGTATGTGTTTGTGGTTTACAATTCCATTACTGATTAGTATTGAAACGAAGTTCGGGTTGGGATATCCATAGAACGAAAGAAAAGAAATTGAACAAACGGCGTGAAGAACTTCGTTCCTGATGAGGGTCCCTCAACCGCACACGTTTTATTAATTTGATGTCCAATTCTTTCCTAAATAAATGCATCAAAACAATGTGCAATTAGTGATGATTTCTTATATGAAAATCATTATCAACCCATATACTGTCCCACTGCTGGGCACGGGTCTCCTCTCATATTGAGAGGAATTAGGCTATAGTCCACCACGCTGGCCTAGTGCGGGTTAGCAGACTTCTTATGTGAAAATACATAGAAATATGTACATATATGATATAAGTACTCTTACAATGTGTTAAATAAAACTGCTTAAATATAAAGAGCTTCCATATAGACCTTTTACATAATAAATTCTGTTCACAGAAATATTCGGTAGGTATAATTAAGAAATCCCGAGTGGATGGCTAGATAAAAATGCGATCAGCCTCAATGCCAGCGGGATAACGTTTTCTTTTTTCACAGGCGATCTGAAGATAGGAGAGGTTGGAGCTGATAGGTATTAATTGGGTCGTTGGGGATCAGTTTACGAGAATAATCTCGTCAGATTTTTTTATGAGTCTTTGTTTGAGAAATGTACTAGAATATTTACAGTTACTGTTGTATTTTTTTGGTAAAGTGAAGCTTTTAGAACAAAAGAAAGGGTTATATTATTAATTCATTAATGTGATGCTCATTATAACGAGACGAAACAGTCAAAGACGAGGTGACTTTTTGGAAACTGCACAATATAGGCTTTATTATTTTGGGTGTACATATTTTGTTGTAAATTCGGTGCTTTGTGGCAGCCCAGTGGAACTCGTCCCAACGTACAATGTACACGCAACGATGTGGTTTCCAAAATCAGGTTTGTCGTCATAAACCAAAATTTAAATAACTTCTGCAATGCGCTCTTTTGCCGCAGAGGAGATCCAATAGAGAGGCTAGATACTATTTGTGTCTATCAGCAGGAATTGTGTTTCTTGGCGCGGCTACTTCCTAAAAACTTTAATTTGTGACGTTAGTAAGGCGTTTTCCAGTTTATTATATTTGAGAAGCATCATAAAAGTTAACAAAAGTGATCGAAACAACGGGTTAATTATACTCAAAGGTTAAAGGTAAAATAAACGTGTTTGAAATTAAGTCGCGGAAATGTCAGCTATCGTTACGTATTGTGAGTGTGTGATTCGCTAATTAAAAGACAGTTCCAAAGGTGTGATGACAGTCGCTTTGTGTAAAATACCTCTGATATTCTAAAAGTTCAGGGGTGTGTTACGAAATCTGCGCGTGTGTATGAAAAAGATGTATGAATGTGGATGAAGCAAAAGAAGTAAGTACTTGACTTTGCAATTATCGTAGTGAATTGCGTTTTTTACTTTACCGTTATGGGAAAAAGGCAGTGTATGGATGTATGATTATGAACAGCATTAATTAACACTGGAATTCGACCCCAACATAATTTGGAAAAGGCTTATGACATACATATTACGAATTTATAACCACCTTCAGTTCCCGAAATGAAACCACCAGCCAGGCTTTCAGCCGACTTTATTAAAAATATATTGTTTTCAGTTCTTTTGTGAATTATTCGACTGTTATTGATCTCTCATTTTCATATCAGAACAATGGATTCAGCCGTATTTTGTTTTCTATTGTTTATATCTTATACGCTTGTAGCGAAAAAATATACGCACGCAGTAATCACCTAGAAATTTGTAGTGTCTGTAATCTTTCCGTTGGTAGTACGCTAGCCGCAATCAATCTGTGGATGGGTAACCGTTCTTAACACATCGAGACTCCTCCGTGCCTCGGAGAGCACTTAAAGCCGTCGGTCCCAGTTGTCATACGAACATCTGGTGCAGTCGTTAGTCTTGGTAGTCAGAACCTAAAAACACCTAGCACTAACTGTGTAAGTCAGTTACACACAGTTCTTTTTTTAGTTTCAACCATCATTTATCAGAGCAAAGGAACAAAGAAAGACGCGTAATTATATTCTTTTTCCGTTGTCATCAAAAAAAGAAAAAGGTGATTCTTTCCTTTTTATATAAATCTCTTTTCACAACACGCCTTAATGACGCTCGTGTATATCATGTAGCGTAGGTACTTGATTTTTTTAGTTTGCTTGCATTACAGGATTAAAAAGGTAACAATACTGTTTTGCTTGCCTACCTTAAATTGATTTACATATATTTCTGAACAGAGAGCTAGAGGAATTTGTGTTATTGAAAAGTATTAACAAAACAATATATTATTAAGCTATGTATTAACCCCTCGCGAGCTAGAAAACCTATTTAAAACCTTACTAAAATAACATAATTTTGCTACGTACTACAAAACTTTTGAGATTATTCTGAAAATATAACTTGACCTTATGTCTACCTTTATCACTTATATTTATTTATTAAATTCTTTTGGAAGTACCTACGCATATATTTTTCTAAAGAGTACAAAATTACTCTCTTTTTATCAGGGTTTAAAAACTGTAGTAGTTTTTACATTATTTTAGCAAAAGGGTTGTTGGATTTTCGTAATAAACTTCTATTGCAAATGAGCTATTATATTTATACGAGTAAGCCGATAATCTAAACCGTGCGAATTAACGTTTCAGATCCGCCGAGTTTCGGTTTAAAGTATTAATCAAACATTTAAATAAACCAATATCATGCCATTACAGCGCGCGCAAAATAAAGTTATTAAAGCGCTGTTACAATATCCCAAATTAACACATACTTCTACGGTATACAAAAATACTAAAATATTCAACCTCGAGCAAATTTACGCAGAAAACATATGCACCCTAATAAAAAAAATGCTTGCTGGGCACATCCATACGCAGACTTCTTTTACCAAACGCAAATACACACACCACCTAAGAAGTACAAACAAACTGACACTCATTATGCCAAGAACCGAGTACGGTAAGAGAAGTGTCCTAAACGACGGGGTAAAGAGGTACAATAAACTACCAAATGAAGTGAAGAAGAGTGAAAGTGTGCCATTATTAAAAAAAAATTAAAACATTACATACCTGACAAAATATAATATACCTACACTCAAAAAAAAAACCAAAACTGCAACTAAAACCTTAATATAATGACACATAAAGAAAATAGCAAACCATTTAAAAATATTCCTTCACAAATAATTTAGGTAATACTAAACAATACCGTTATTGGCTACCATCCCTTTTATGAGTCATTAGCTTAGCTACCAATGGTCGAACTATTGTTATATCTCTATTTTTAAATAATTATGTAAAATACTACTATGCTCATAAGTGAACTATAATGTTCTTGAGAAATAAAGTTCTTTAAACCTAAATTCACTTAACTAATTCCCATCAATTTTAGCGGTTAATATATCTGTGCCTCGCTCAGCTATACTGCAGTGTACAACTTTAAAACGACGTCTTATTTGATCACACGGTGGCTGAAATTCGACCTTTTAAACTTTTTATGTTATAGAGGCTCTTTGATTAATACTTTAAACCGAATACGAACACAGTTTGGGTAGGTAAAGTCCGTCTCACGAAAGAAGTCCCACGGAGATGAGTGGAACTAATTTTGAAATCTCGGACAACTTTAAATTATATCAATTTCAATAAATTACTGAAACAATAAAATAAGATTAATCCTACATGGATTAAATATTGAATTTTTTGAGTCTAAAACAATAGCATTTAGCAAATAGCAATATTCCGTCGTATGACAGTGGCGCCGCGTCTGCGGGACTTCTTTCGTGAGACGGACTTTATTTAAAAACCTAATATGTCATATTCACATTTTTTCACATTAGTCATATAGTTCGACATTGACAGTATGAAGTTTGAACATAAGTAATGAATGTTTAATTTAATGTAATGTATTTAAAACAAATTATGTATCAATTTTAGGTTTCTGCACCCTTTTCTCCAAATAAATTTGAACTATGCCAAATCTCACCCTCCGTGCGCGCAATATTCTTAAAAAGGGATACAAAGATGTCGCTTAACGTAATAATATATAGATAATGCTTTCTAGACATGCTTTTACAAGACTTCAGGCAAATAAGGATTTACTTATCCAAAGTGTAGGTACGTTTTAAGTTGTGTACCCTTTTACTAAGCTTACGGGCTACTGAAAGGTACGCTACAGTAAGTTTAAAAGATTTTTCAGGGTTTCGGAACAACACAGTGAAACTTTTTGGTTTTGGTAAGGATTTAGGAATACTTACAATGACGCCTGGCTACATAACATAATTAAAAGAATATATTATACATAGAATTATATATTACATATTATATAATAACTTGTTTTATGCCCTAATTGATACTGGTTTATCTTACTCTGTGGAAGTCATCCATATTTTAAAGATCTTCCTATATTTCCGTATAAATGGGTGTAACTGGCGTCTTTACTGTATACCTTTTAAATATTTTCGTCCTTTGTATTTCACGTTTTATCTCAAATGGTCCCTTGTCCGGCTCACGTTTTAATTCGTTGAAAAAGGCCACAGCAAAGAATACATCCTACTATATTATGACGACCTCTTTTTAGTTTTCCATAGTTTATTATAGCTTAGATAAAAGAAATGTTGACACCCAAAAGCTATAAAACGTCATTTTATTAGGTATTTTATTTTTAAAGAAAGTTTTTCATTATCTTTCTGTAATAATGAAACCTCACAAGACTTCTCACAATAGAACAAGTTTAATAAATGGAAAGTGCAAATGCATTAATATTAAGCCGTTAAAACGCGTGGCTCGGTCAGGGTGCCCCGAAGATGACGATGCTGTTGCGGCTTTGCCTGATAACTGGAAGCCACGACACAGCGGCCCTATACTCGCCAACTACTTAAAACAGCGAGAAAAAGATCATGGCACTGTTCTTGATGACATCGCCATAGGTGCTGCTGCAGTTAATGAAGACGTTGACCAAAGAATACGTAAACTTGCTGAAAATCTTTTAGCTGACATACAACAAAGTCAACGTGACATAGATTGCCTAATCGACACGTATGACATCAAAGAAGGATCTCTTACAACTGAATCCCGTGATGAAGCTTTCAAGGGTGTTCAACAATTAATTTCACAACGCATTGAAGATATGGTTACTTTCAAGGGAGAGGCGTTGGCCTTAGAAAGAGAAAGAGCAGACAAGTTAAGAATTCTTCTGCGTGGTCAATTTCAACGTCTTGTGGCAGTTGGACATAGAAATCCTAAGGACTTGTTACACGAATTCGATGAACGCATTTATGATATTAATCAACAACTTTTAAGTAATTCGAGAGCGTACTCAGAATTGGAAGCGAATCTACGAGGTCAGGCAGATGACAGCGTCTTACGTGCACGATCATCACTAAATCAGCTGTGTCTTGGCATCGAAATGGCGTACAGAGGGAGGAGCGCATTAATATGGTGTAAAGACGAAAAAATTTCCAGGCAGAGATCTCATAGTTCTGTTCCTCGGCCACGTGCTGATTCTGATCCATCTTTAGAAGCTATATTGGACGATGTAGGGGAAGTTGATGCAATCATATCGCGATTAGTTCAGGCGTATCGTAACGCTGTTCTGCGGGTTTTCACTGGCTTTTCAAGTAAACTGACTGAGTTAGAAAGAGATCTTGGTAGTCATCATGATCTCCGTGGACCGAATCATATAGCAGAATTTGATATTTTAGATATACAACGATTGCTTGAACGACCACTGCAGCGTTTATCTGACAGTATTAATAAAAAAAGTAATCAAAATAAAACTTTATTGGAAATTACTGGTGCTGATTTAGTCACAATGCAAAAAAGTGTATGTTCACTAGGAGAAAGTCTACGTGAAACCTGTTCGATTCTAAATCATGCCGGTCATCTTTGGGACGCTCATATTTTACGTTCAGCACTTCTTCAAAAATTAACAATTGCAGCTGTCGAAGATCTCCTGACTATTCATGATGCAATTGAACTAGCTAATGAGGTTCCGTTTAATATTGGCTTGGAACAATTACGGTGTTGCCCTGATGCTGATAAACTGCAGCAGCAGTTTGATGCCATCGTAGTAATGTTGGATAAAACAGCTGATATGTACCTACAACATAGTGAAGCAGAATTAGGGCGTCTTGAAGAGTTTTTAAACTTTCCTATCGCTATGGCGAATACGTTACTCGCAGAATTTAATGTGTTTCTAGAAAAATATCCAAGAGCTAAGCGGATGTCTAACCCTACAAACCAACCAATTCCTGGAACTCCGAAGAGAAGTTCTAGTGCACTTTCTTCAATACAGATGCCACTACCTCGCGCGATATTTCAAACTGAACTCCAAGAAGTAGCTTTACAGAATTGGCGAAACGGTTTTCTTGAATCATTCGAAAGTAATGTAAATTTAGTGCCAGACGAATTGAAACATCAAGCTCAGCTTTGGGTTGCAGAGCGGAGTGCCCCCCTACATATGCGCTATTCCTTGAAAATGGTATCACACTCTATACGGTTGGAGCGTGTTAAAGCTGCTCGCGAATTGCGCCTTAGAGAAATACGTTACCATGATTCGAGACTAGAATCACATTTAAATGCTATTTATGAACTTGTTGAACGTTTACCCGAAGAAGCGTCTAGTTTTGCTGCTATTGATTCCCCTATGTTATATCCTTTATGTGATTGGATTGGACGTCTGAGCGCTAACTTTCAGACCTTGAACGAAGATTCAATAGCACCTGAAGTGAAGAAGATGAAGATAAAAAGTTACGCTCCGCGTTTAGCAAAACATCGTCAGCTATTCGAGGATTCTCTTTCATTGGCAATAGCGGAGTGCAGACGACAGTTAGAACACCGTATCCAAGAGGCGAGGATCTCAAATGTGCGTTTTATATCTCAAATAAAGCTTTTTAGTGAAGGTGGCCAGTACGCCGCGCATGAAGCGACGAAGACTTGCTATGCTTTGGGAAAAGGAGCTGATGCGTTAGAATCATGTATGAGTAAAACATTAGAGGTTTTGAATCAACGTCGCATACAATTACTTGCACTTGCTGATCATGAAATATTGCCATTGCAGCGCATGGTCGAAGAGACAGTTAAAAGTACTGGAAAATCAAATGCTAGAATTACTGAAAAGAAGAAGGGTCCCGGGAAGAAAAAGTAAAATTGAAATATTCGTTGTTTTCGTTTTAATTACACAAATAAATCTTATTAATTTGAACGTTACCCTTTTGTCCTTTCAAAAATATTAATTAAGATCCATGTCCATTAAAATCTATGATGCTTCCCGCATTGATCTCGTTTTGGCCATTCCTGTGGGAATTTTTGCATTTCCCTTCTTAGTCTATGTTTAATAAGAAACTTACTACATAAGAAACATGCCAAATTTCAAGTTTGTCGGCTATATCGTTTTTGAGATGTCGCGATTAATCTATGCATGAGTAGTATTAAAGTAGATTTTCAATCTAAAATTTTAAACTAATATTATAAAGAGAAAATATTAGATTTTTGCTATATTTATTTATATTTGACAAACTCAAAAAAAAAATTGCAGGTTTTAAATTCTTTAACTAATACATACTAAACTACGTTAGTGTCCTCGACGACGATGAGTCGTGACTTGACGTGATGATAGACGTGGTTCATGAAGGCGGCCAGCCCACTGGCCACCTTCATGAACCTCGTCTTTGAAGAGGTAGGATGTACGATGCTGGCGACAGCGTGATCTGCTGTGTCCCCAGCATCATACATCCTTCCATCCATCCATTTGGTCGAGTTGTTACTCTGGTGGCTAATGCTAGCCCCCATAGTAAGATAAGCTACGTTATCAGCAAGCGAGTAACATGGCCGAGAAGCAGGGGCGGGTTAAGTATTACGTCGACCTGCACCCGGGATCGCCTGTTGGACTGTCCCTGATGGAATAAGAAAAAATATTTCTAAATAATACTATATTAGAGGTGGGGATAATGTACTCCTAGGGTCTTACTTAATTGTTGCCTTTCAAAGAATATCATGATACTGTTACGCCGGATACGTAAGAGAACGACTGAGATGGCTCACGAAGGTTCTAGAAACGCGTGGAAGTTTAATCTCGACACTCGCGTAGGTATAGGTAGGTACTTATATCTATAAGTGCCTATAACATACCTCAAGGACACGCGGCTCGCGACACAATAGGCCGAGGTCAACGCCCGCGAAACAATAGGCGCGCGAGTACCTACTCGTATTTTTTGTAGCATTTTCGGGATTATTCGATTCTGGAACTTTCTGAGCCATATAAATACCGGTCCTAAGGGGCCGGCAAGGCAGTTCGATTGTGGACACGGACAAGTGAAGATCGAAGCGAACTACGAAGCGACTACAGTGCGATAGTGAATTGTGAAGTGAACTAGTATAGCGACATACTGGTGATTTGTGTTTTGTATTCGTGTGGATAATTAAAGTTTTAATTGTTTATCGGTTAAATTGGTGACATTTAATTTATCCCGAACCCCAGCTCGTAACAATTGGTGTCAGAAGTAGTGGGATAAATTATGCCAGTTCTACCGAAGGAAGATACGGACGGTATTCGTACCAGGAGTCAGCGGCAGCAAGAGATGGACCAGAGACGGTTTGGAGATTCTCCGTCACAACCTTCGGGCCCTCGGCAGCTGACGTTAGATCCGGTCGCTGGTCCATCTGGAGCCCTTCCAGCACCTGCGGTCGACTTGTCGGCCTTGATGGCGCTGATGCAGGATCAGACCCGCCTACTGCGGGAGCAGCTGCAAAAGGACAAGGAGGAGCAGGCCCGTAAGCAGGAGGAGCAGGCCCGCATACTGCGGGAGCAGCTGCAAAAGGACAAGGAGGAGCAGGCCCGTAAGCAGGAGGAGCAGGCCCGTCAGCAAGAAGAGCAGGCCCGCCTACTGCGGGAGCAGCTGCAAAAGGACAAGGAGGAGCAGACGCGTCAATTGCAGGAGCAATTACAGCGTGGTAAAGACGACCAAATGCACTTTTTGAAGGATGTTCAAGCGACATTTGGCAAAGAGCTCAAGGAGGTGAAAGAGCAAGTTAAACAACACGACAGTTGGATTTCCGAAACCAAAGTGGAAATATCTGACTAAGATCAACGATGTCACCTACCGAATACAAAAGGGACAAAGAGGTGCTGCGAAGATCGTTCATGTGGATCGCCTGGCACGATATCACGGATCTAATAATGCTCGGGACGAGCATGTCTTAGGAGGGGGCAGTGTTACGCCGGATACGTAAGAGAACGACTGAGATG
This sequence comes from Acronicta alni, assembly GCA_964056405.1. Taxonomy (NCBI): domain Eukaryota; kingdom Metazoa; phylum Arthropoda; class Insecta; order Lepidoptera; family Noctuidae; genus Acronicta; species Acronicta alni. The sequence goes on from OZ043930.1 coordinate 11,659,531, forward strand.
GCTCACGAAGGTTCTAGAAACGCGTGGAAGTTTAATCTCGACACTCGCGTAGGTATAGGTAGGTACTTATATCTATAAGTGCCTATAACATACCTCAAGGACACGCGGCTCGCGACACAATAGGCCGAGGTCAACGCCCGCGAAACAATAGGCGCGCGAGTACCTACTCGTATTTTTTGTAGCATTTTCGGGATTATTCGATTCTGGAACTTTCTGAGCCATATAAATACCGGTCCTAAGGGGCCGGCAAGGCAGTTCGATTGTGGACACGGACAAGTGAAGATCGAAGCGAACTACGAAGCGACTACAGTGCGATAGTGAATTGTGAAGTGAACTAGTATAGCGACATACTGGTGATTTGTGTTTTGTATTCGTGTGGATAATTAAAGTTTTAATTGTTTATCGGTTAAATTGGTGACATTTAATTTATCCCGAACCCCAGCTCGTAACAATACATACTTACTGATATGGCAAAAAGCACAGTTTTAACCCAGAATACTACCACATGTTACTAGTGATTTCACGGCAATTTTGCTCTTGCTTTTATGATCGAGCTAAAACATATATAGTGCTCCGTAAGCTTTCGTTTATTCTTTACTGTAAGTTCGACGATATTTTGTATACCATTTACGTTGAAGTTGCTAGAACTACAAGATCTGGAAAATGACAATTTTAAGATGGCTGTAGTTTATGTCACTCTTATATAGCAACTTTTGTAGAAGAACAAGGTCGTTCAACTGTGTCCATGTTCATGATAGGATCATTAAAATGACGCACGTTGTCTCTCGTTGTACCGAAAACTTATACAATGCGAGATCAACTTAAACTGGGAATGTGTAACTCCGAGCCTTTTTCCAACTATGTTGGGGTCGGCGTCCAGTCTAACCAGATGCGGCTGAATGTCAGTATTTTACACGAAACGATTGTCATCAGACCCAATTTCTGGGTATCTAATTACGATGTTCTGAGGATAGACTGGTTGTCAGGCTTTCTGGGATTCTGACTACCACTAACGACTGTCATAGGTGTTCGTGTGACAACCGGGACTGACAGCTTTATGTGCTCTCCAAGACACAATCAAATTTTTGTCTGTGCTAGGCAAAATAAAGAAGAGAAATAAATAATTGAGCTGTGGCCGTACGACTTTAACGTTTTGTAAATAAATACTTTAATAGGTTTGTGTTCTTGAGTTGTTTCTCTCTAATCTAACCTTTTTGCATAGTTAACTGAGGAGCGTCAAAAGGTTAAAGGTAAATGTTGTTACTTCAAAGGGTCATGTTTCTATAAAAGGGACTCAGGTTTAATCGTAAGGCACCGGCACCTAATAACAACCGGAGAACTCTCGCAAATTGAATTCTTAATGAATTTTAATATTGATTTCAATTTTTAATGAATCATAATTATCTAACCTTGGATTTGATCATTGAAATGGATTTGGATCCTTAAACTATTGAAAACTACCTACTATATGTACCACTTTCTTGAATAAATTCAAAATCCATGATACCATCAGATCACAGCAAGTGTGTTCACAAATACTTAGAATATGAATAAGCCTCCCCAGGTGGCAGATGATCCACGAGGATATCCCGCACAAAAAAGGCCCATTAGCTCAAAAAAAATCGGTACTTTAAACTTCCGTTTTCACCTTAAAACACACCCTGAAGTCATTTGTGAATTTTATAATCTCTACGCTGCAGCTGGCCGTCAAGTGTTAACTTTACTTAAGATAAATTTAACTGGGCTGCGTTTTTATTGCACGGCAAAGCTTGATGGATAACTGGAACGGTCCTATTCCATTAAATGGAGTTGTTTTGTTGTTTTTCTACCGGGTGAAGTAGATTCTCTATTTATCTTTCGTAGAAATGTTATATGTATGTAGTACAACGTGTTTATTTAAACGTTATAAGCTTAAAGCTGAGTCTTCGCCAAAGGAAAGTTGAACAGAAAAGTTGCCAATTTCATCATCAACCCATATAATGTCGATTGCTGGGTATGGGTCCCCTTGGAGAATGATTAGGCTATAGTCCACCATGCTGGCCTAGTGCGGGTTGGTAGAATTTACACACCGTCGAGAAAACCGTCTCTAGTACATCTAATATATAAAATTCTCGTGTCACAGTTTTCGTTGCCATACTCCTCCGAAACGGCTTGACCGATTTTGATGAAATTTTTTGTGCTTATCGGGGAGGTCTGAGAATAGGCCAACATCTATTTTTCATACCCCAAAATTTTTTTTTTTATGGCTAAACAACGTTTGCGGGGTCAGCTAGTATTTCTATAAAATTATCATAAGTGTACCTAATTGTAACTGTCTAGCATTCGCTTTATTATCTAATATATAATCTAATATATAAAATTCGCGTGTCACAGTTTTCGTTGCCATACTCCTCCGAAACGGCTTGACCGATTTTGATGAAATTTTTTGTGCTTATCGGGGAGGTCTGAGAATAGGCCAACATCTATTTTTCATACCCCTAATTTTTTTTTTATGGCAAAACTACGTTTGCGGGGTCAGCTAGTATTTCTATAAAATTATCATAAGTGTAATTGTAACTGTCTAGCATTCGCTTTATTATCTAATATATAATCTAATATATAAAATTCTCGTGTCACAGTTTTCGTTGCCATACTCCTCCGAAATGGCTTGACCGATTTTGATGAAATTTTTTGTGCTTATCGGGGAGGTCTGAGAATAGGCCAGCATCAATTTTTCATACCCCTAAATTTTTTTTTTATGGCAAAACAATGTTTGCGGGGTCATCTAGTCTAATATATAAAATTCTCGTGTCACAGTTTTCGTTGCCATACTCCTCCGAAACGGCTTGACCGATTTTGATGAAATTTTTTGTGCTTATCGGGAAGGTCTGAGAATAGGCCAACATCTATTTTTCATACCCCTAAATTTTTTTTTTATGGCAAAACAACGTTTGCGGGGTCAGCTAGTATTTCTATAAAATTATCATAAGTGTAATTGTAACTGTCTAGCATTCGCTTTATTATTTATATATACCTGTTCACACAAGTCTTCTAAATGTTAGATGTCATCGTCACAGCAATTTCTAGGAAACCACAACAATCAGGACCACAAACGGTACCTACATGAACACATCTGTATACAGAGACAATCATAGTAAATCGCCTGCAATCCTTGCCGCGGGCACTAATCCAAATACCGAGCTGTGAATTTCATAGAAAACCTAATAATACTGCTCGATCTGGGAATCGAACCTCATGCGTAGCAGTTGCGCTTTTTACGACTAGGACAATGAGTTAGTGGATAACATCAAAGAATAAATATAATATAGGTGGTGTGATAAAATTCGTAAATGGTAGTTTTAATTTCAATCCTTATCGTAGTGATATTTGTAAGGTGATGATGATGATTCGTATCATGTTTTATTATAATTTTCAAGCTGCGGTAGAGGGTTAAATATTTTTTTATGTAAAGGGTTACCGTAACAGTTACCCCTAACATAAAAAAATCAGCGTCTGTACCGCAATAAACGCTTGCAACACTGCGCGTTACCGACCCTGTAAAACGAAATAGGAATGGTTAGTTTGATAGTATAAGGGTCAAGGTCCCCCCACTGCCAAAACAACGTTTCCTGGCTGAGCACTGACAACCTTGCTCACGGATAAGAACACAACACAGCTCAAAGCTGTGTTATTTCACTTCGATTTTCTGCAAGCCGGAGGTATTTCCTCAGTCGGGCAGCTTCAATTTGAGTGGAATTACTCCCCCTATGCCCTACCTCTCTTACCCTATTGTCAGTGTTGCTCGTTTATCGTATTTTAGTGTCGGGTGGGCCTCCAATCTGACTTTTACGACCGGTACTGCACTCGTACTCGCTGTGGTGTTACTTTTTAATGCCCACTGAACTGAAGTGATTTTGGCGGCGAGCTCGGGTTTCAGGAAGATTATTGACGGAGTGATGTTATTATAGCTATTGATTTAGGTGATTATTTTCTCCTTTTGGTTGCTGCTTGCTTTGTGGTTCCTTGTGATATAAGAGTAGGTAGGTACTGAATTAGAAGATTCTTTTTCAGACCATATTTATGTAAACTTTTAAGGTGGTCTCAAATAGTTACATACTATAGGCATGATGCTTATGTGACGCAGAAGTACCTACTTATGATCACCAACAGTTGGACGATAAGTACTTAGATGACACGTAATAAGGACAAGCCTATTGTCATGAACGGGGCACAAATAAAATTTTCATACTGCAACAAATACTGAATAACATTTCGCTCGATCCGAGAATTGGGACAAGGGATTAGTCCTAATTAGGCTAAAAAAGAATTTGAAAGTAGCCTTAAGCCGTAAGCCTTGTTAAGTTAGTATAGTCGCTGTAAATGCGTCTGCAACGCTAGAGGTCCTGGGTTCGATTCCCAAATCGAGCAGTGCTATTGGGTTTTTTATGAAATTATCAGTAGCAGTTCGGAGTTTGGATTCGTGCCCGGTTAATGAAAAATTTCTCGCCCCTATAACATGGGACCTAAACATTCCGGCGAACTGTGGGTATACTTATACATATTGGTACACCTCTGCTTAACCCTTCAGGGAATACAGGCGTGATGGTATTATTAATATTTAGCCGTTGTTGTCCCACTGCAGGGCCCCCTTCCATTCCTCATGGTTCTAGCCTATTTTGGTCCAATCCTTCCAGAAGTCAAGCTCCTGCCATCTCCGTCTAGGCCTGCCGCGCTGTCGTCTGCCGTTTTGTGCGACCCATTCGGTACTTAGTTTAGCCCAAAGCTAATTTGACATGCGACAGACATGTCCAGCCCAGTTCCACTTCAAGCTAGCAGCTCTTTGGCCTATGTCAGCGATCTGGGTTTTGGAGAGCAGTATGCTATTTTTGATGCGGTTTGCTAATGTGACTCCTATCATACTGCACTCCATGAGTCTCTGGCAAACCCCAAGTGCGGTTTTCTATTATTTTGTCAAAGACCAGGTCTGTGCGCCGTAGGTGAGGATACGTGATGGTATGTGTTATTTGTATAATTCTACTGCTATTGATATACAAGACAACTTTACTAGCGACTCTCGGGGTTCAAAGTTTTGACATAGTTATCCTTCTGAGAATTTTCGAAACAAATTCGATACATATCTTTTAAGTCCCTCGAGAACCACCTCGGAGAAGCAATAATTTTCTCTTAGGAAACCATGTGGGACACATAATGTATGCTATAAATAGGAAGGTCAGTAATGTAAATATACAATAATTGATGCTGTCTGGTTTCTGGCTAGTAATGTACGATCTAGATCCGAGGCAGCCGTACTGCCTAACACTTGAGTAGCAGTCTTCAAACGAGTCAACCATACCAATCAACCATAATGATCTGAAATTAAAAAAACTGTCATGCCTTTGACGATCAGAAATAACGAATTCAATTTGAATCGATACTGAAAATTCAATTACTTATTTGTATAAATATAGGTTTAATTTAAATTTTATATTATCTCACAGTCTGGGAAGATGGGATCACGAATTCACGGGTAAAACAGTACCGGGACAAGCCATTATCCAAACGTTCACAGCGTCAGACAAATACGGTACATCATAATCAACCAGAGAAGGTCTTAGATATCTCTAGCTAACTTCTCAGTACTGTGGACTGAGGATATGAACTCGGCTAAACTCATACTTGAAATTTTACGGAATCCAACATTACTAATATTATAAATGCGCAAGTAACTCTTTTTTAGGTTTCACGCTTATACAGCTGAACTATTTTTGTAGAGACAGATGAGATGCTAGTGAAACCACAGCCAAAAGCTAGTTGATAATACAGTAGGCAGTCTACTGATCAAGTGTTATATTATATTTTTTTTTTCGAAATTTCTACTAGCATAATATTATTTATTTTTATTTATTTATTATTAGGAAGGCTTACAAGCTTGAGACTAATAACAATTGATTTCTATTTAACTAACACAATTATTCAAATTGTTTACATTTAACTGAATTTTGCTTGTGAAGAGCTATATCGCCGCCAGAATACCAATGAGCTGAAGGCAATTTTCCGGTAAATACTCTACGATTAGTTTCCTGAAAAAAGTTTTGCTTAAGTTTTATTAAAAAGGTACACAATAGCATGTAAAAGGCCGTAATTTAATCCATCGTCAGAAGCGAGAGCGCGTGGGAAGTTCTCCCCTCCTATTGAAAGCAAGCTATTGACGTAAAGAAGGCGCTGCAATGAGAGCAACCACCTCTCCTGATCCGTAATATAAACACACACATGACATGGGGCTAGTACCCTGGTGCAGAGGTTGTATTTATTTTTTATAAATAGATATACCTGGATAGGACGGCGCTGACATACCTTCAGCATCCATGCTGTGACGTGTGGGATGCGTTTTTGACACTGTTCTCACCTGCTATTACGATATGAGACAAGACATAATTTATTTTGGTTTAACAATGTCTGCTCTAAAACACAGAACTTAGGCCAAAAAGCTGCTAGTTTGAAGTGGAACTGGACTGGACACGTCTGTCGTATGTCAAATGAGCCTGGGGGCTAAATAAAGTACCGAGTGGGTCCCACAAAACGGCAGGCGACAGCGCGGCAGGCCTAGACGAACACGGACGATGAGCTTCTTTTTCTGGAAGGATTGGCCCTTAATAGCCTTGAACCGTGAGGAATAGAATCGGTTATCGGTCAGTCTATAGATAGGTGACCATTCTTAACACACCGAGACCCTTTTGTGCGTCGGAGAGCACGTAGAGCCGTCGGTCCCGGTTGTCGTGCGAACACCTACGACAGTTAATGGTAGTCAGAAGCTCAAAAAGCCTGACAACTAATCTTTCCTCGGGATATCTGTATTGCTCAGAAATTTGTTTGCGGAGGTCTGATGGCAGTTGCCTCATGTAAAATACTCATATTCAGCCGCATCTGGTTATACAGGAATATGGATGCCCAAAAGTCTGTTGTATCGATATTTCGCATCGTAACTGTATCGCATGCGTATGTAAGATTAGATGGAAGATTTAACTGGCAGTATCATATTAAAATGTAAGATATGATATACGTGAGATACGAAACGTTGCTTGAACTCAACAGATTGTATGAAGAAAATGCAATAATAAACTATAACTACAAGCCTAAACAAAAGCCTATAATTTACAAGTCTAAACAAAAGCCAGTTGCTCTTATTATTTAAACAAGTTTGTCAATGGTAGGTATATCTTATGTCGAATAACAATATTATGTCTAAAGGTAGGTAGGTTTATTATAAACAAAAAAGAAATAAATTATAAGCAAAGTCATAGTTTGATACGATACGTTAATGCGATATTGTTTTGGAATACGATATATCGAAGCGCATCGTATGGCCAAAAATATCGATATAACGTATAGCGCATCGTATTGGGCATCCCTAGACAGGAAGCCGTTTAGCCGAAAAGGTTCGGAAGACGATGACTTCCAAATATGGACTTATAATAAATCCTAAATGTATTCAGGGGAAGGTTTATCAGCTATGAGTACAAATCCTCTTAAGCTGTCAGTAAATTATGTGAAATGGGTCGTTGAATTTCATATCCGCCAACTACCCCTTAAATTTATAATAACTCGTACCTCAGTCTGCAAAGGAAAGGGGTGGAATATTTCTCCAATTTACAGAGAGGAATCTGCCTCATTAGCCTAGTGGTCCTAAGCGTGACCGCTACGATAGAGGTTCGATTCGCAAGTGGAACAAAATGTTATTGAGTTTTTCTATGAAATTCAGTAGCAGCTCGAAATTTGGATTTATGCCCGGTTAATGGCAATAGGCTTGCTCTTTAAAAGACTACGAAAGACTTTTCCCAACCCGGTTCGTCCTACGGCTGGGCATAGACAAAACTGAATCCGAAATCCGATCGATCGATTCGTTGATTTATTAACTACGATTACTGTTTTACCTTGTAACTCGAAATGTTTCACGAAACCCGGAAAACGTCGGCCATTATTGATATTTATTGGTTTCAAGCTCAAGCTATTGAAGCTATAAATACAACAGTTTACTCGGGAAAGTACCACCTTATCTGTTTCTACGGTTAATGAAACAGAATTACAGTTCCGGTTCACATTGTAAAATTAATTTCTACATAGTCTCCTTATGTGGCAATATCCGATGCACCCTAATACGCGGTCAATGTCTCCATCTACCTGCTGACTGACAAAATAAAATAAATCTCTAAGTTAATACCTATGGAAAGTTATCCTCCGAACATTTTCCCAACTATTGGAGTTGGCTTCTAACCAGATACGGCTAAATATCAGTATTTTACACGAAACGACTGCTATCAGATCTCCGCAACCCAATTTCCGGGCAATACCGATATCTTGAAGATAGACTGGTTGTCAGGTTTTGTGGGCTTCAGACTTCCACTAACGATTATCACAGATATTCACATGACAACGTTGATTGATGATCTCCGAGGCATAGAGGGGTCTCGAAGTATTAAGAGTTGTCTCCCATCCACAGACTGACCGCGCCTAGCGCAGCTTTATCTTGCGGATCGGTTGATCAATGTAGTTAGTCAAGAACCTGCCTATTATAAAAATAATATTAGTTTTCTTTTAAGTTAGTCCCCCGGTCCTTACAGTAACCGCAAAAACACAGTTAACATGTACGATAACTATTGATAAGTATTGTCCATTTATGTCAGTCACATGTCCCATTATTTCTTATGCTTGACCTTCTATTTTCTACGTAAATAAGAAATTACTGGCGAACAACACTAACGTATCGATTTTATTGTAATAACAAGGTCGGACTTGCTATACCTTGTTCGTGTTATTAGACAAGTATAGACATGTTCCATTTACAGCCATAAGTTAGGACTTTCTAAATATTCAGGTGTATGACTGAACTTTGCGTCATTTAGCAATTTGGGGTTGTCGTAAACATGTATGAGGGTTGGTAAGAGCACTTTAGTCCTCACTGCCTACGAAGACCCCTTCGTAGGCAGTGAGAACTTAATTTAAATCTCATGTTTATCCTATAACCCTCTAGGATAAACATGATATTTGAAGTTAGGAGATTAATCTAGAATTCATAACATAACACACCATTACGCCTGTATTCCCCGAAAGGTTAAGAGGTGTACTAATAAAATCCAAAAGTGAACCCAAAATAAAATAAGGTAAACATGATAGAAAAAAGAAATAAACTTCACAAATACATAATGTGACATATGTATTGTGTTATTTATTATTATATAATGTAGTTGGCCCTATCACTGAGTAATTACGAATTACGAACTACTAACGATTATAAAACTTTGCCAATGTTTTTGATTTTGAGGTCTATCCTGCAGTTCTCCTTATTTCGTTAATACTGACGCCCCTTCCAGATGCGGCTGAAGTTGATCCTTTCACTGATACCACTATATGAATATTACTATATGGGGTGAATAAATCAATATTTACATCACTATTAAGGTTACTAGTTAATTCTTCAAAGGACATAATATAATCATTAGGTTTATTAATCCTAATGTAATTAAGAACTACAAAGGTCTTAATTCAAATACTCCTTTAAGGTATCTTTTAATCCTATCATCATCAGATAATATTGGACCTATAATTAAAGTCAGTCCTGATTTTACAGTAGGATGAACCTTGATTAATTTTTTCTATTAAGAAGGATATTACATTGGGGATAGAACTATTGAAAACATCTAGATTATCTTTATTGCAGTACTCACGCTAGGCGTTAATTGGTGATAGGTATTTTTTAAATATGGATTCAGTGATGGAGACCAACATGATTTCTGCAGAGGTAGCTGTTATCCCCCGCCTGATAAATGATTTCCGGGCAGTACTCCTAACGCCAATTGTAGACTCTAAGTAGAACATAAGAGGTTATTCTTTGGTTGAATAATCATTATTTGTGATAAAAGCATTGACATAAATATTAGGTACCAAGGCTGGGTAGTGTGGTACTATTACAATACCCTCAGCTTCCTTTATCTTTATTTTACGTAGTGTTTTAAGAATCAAGGAAAAAGGTGGGAAGCCATAGAAAAAGATGAATGATCAATCATTAATAATTTTGAAGTCATAGGCATCAGGGTCTCTGTGCCAAGCAACGTATTACTTACATTTGTAATTATGTTTAAACGAAAATAAGTCAATATTGGGGAAACCAAAATTGTATTTTACATATGTATTATCAAAGGTATTTTTCTTTAGGCACCATTCATTCTTGATTTGGAGTCTGCTTGTTATAGAATCTTTAAAACTGATATATGAAGCGAATAAGCAGATATTTCTTTTTTCACATCAATTCCATATTTGTCCAGAAACTGAAAGAAGCTGAGGTAACTGAATACCACTCATTCTATTTATATAGATAATAGCCGATATATAAACTCTTAATAAAATTTCACAGTTTTTTAGGGTATTAGCAAAGGTTTTTAAACCGAGGAATGTAACTTTTAGTTCTAACTCATTAATATGCATTTTTTGTTCTTCTAATGTCCAGAAACCAAGTACTTATTGTAATTAGCACCCCAACCAGATAAAGATGCATCAGAAAATATTTCTAGTTGATATGAATATTGTGTGATGGGTGCCACAGCTTTTTGTATGTTGGTTATCCACCATTTTAAATCTTAAATACACCAAATGGGTGTAAAAACCTTACTTTCAAAATTATCATTATTTGTTTGCAGGAAAAGATATTAATGCCTTTCTAGTTTCTTTGTATGTAACCATCCATTACAAATAGCAGATGTGGAGGTTATTAAACCTAACAATTTGTTTCTTTTGAAGTAATCTTTTAATTAATTCTATGTTGTGCTTTCTTTTTTGTTTAAATATTTTCAGTCATATCATCATCATCAACCATATACTGTCCCACTGCTGGGTATGGGTCTCCTCTTACAGAATGAGAGGGATGACTCCCTCGTGAGAGAAGTGTCATAATTATGTTTGGAATCAAATATGAATCCTAGGAAGCCACATTTCCTATTTGGCACCATATTACTTTTTTCTTTGTTGATTTATGAAACCTAAGTTTTGTAATAGATAATTAGTGTTTTTTCAATGTTAACTTTACATTGTTGGTAATCTTTTCCAATACATACGGGGTTATCTAGATATGGAACTGATTCTGATCTCAAGGTACCATCAGCTTGCTTTAAAGTTTTTGTGAATACAAATGATGCAATGGAAAACCCAAGAGGCAAAACCTTAAATTAGAATAATTGATCTTTAAATTGAAATCTAAAGTATTTTCTTTGTCTTTTTCAATAGATGTCATAAGATATGCATCTTTCAGGTCCAAGTTTGTTATGTAACAGTTTTTAGTTATGATGTTGGATGCTGTTTTAGTCTTCTAATTTAAAATGTTGTGTTAATATAAACTGGTTTCTTTATTTCTATATAATCCATTTGGTTTGTTACTACAAATATTTTGGAAAGAAACTGGCCTTTAATAGGGACACATTCAGATATGTTATAACACCTATATTTAAAAAGGTTTCTATTTCCTTTGTTATGATTTCTCCTTTTTTGAAAACGAGTCATTAGTCAGTGGTGGCTGAACTGCTTGTTGACAAAAGTGTATCTCATATCCTTTGATCCACTTGAGTACTATAGGATCTTTAGTGATCCTCTGCCAGTTATAATAAAAAAGTTTTAACTTGCCAGTATGTGGCAGTTCCTGTGATGACGTTGGTTTTGTAGTTGGATGTTCGGTAGCCTCAGTGTGCTGCTGTAGCTCCCCTTGTGGATGTCATTAGACGTGGCCCACTGCTGCGGTTCTTGTTGGCGCGGGTCTCCACAGGCAGCTGTTTCTATGTTTCCCGAGGTGGGCCCCTCCAGTTTAAAGGTTGTGTAGCTTTGTTTGTAATTTTTGGAGGGAGTTTGTGTTGCAAACGTATTTTATAACCTATTTTTCCTACAGATCTGCAATCTTAATCTTTTCACACAGTTTTTCTCCAAATAGGTACTTATCTGAGAGTATCTCTAATATCCTTTTCAAGCCCTGAGATTATTATTCCGTGACCATGGACGCTGTAAAGGGTCCGAAACGTCGGGATTAATAATATCAATATACGCGATAAAATCCGTAAAAAGTAGTTTTATTTCAATGTATAATATTCGCGTAAATGTCAGAAATCAATATTATTATGTTTCTTCTGGTTTTGTTCTCATTATGGAAAACATCAGCAAGTATTGTTCCAATGTTGTTTAGTACTTCCAGTAAGTTTAGTTTTAGTTGTTTTGGTTGCACCTCTGTTAATACTTTTTCGGTTGCACATGCAAGTCCAGCAATAGCGTGATTAACGATTTTTTGTTTTGCCTCGATGTTAACGTCCCTTTTTTGGCAGTCTCGGGGTTTAATTTAGGTTCAACTAAATGAGGGCAGTTCAAAGTTTTTTGAACCAAGTACTTGTATGATATCCGCCAATACTTTTATTATATCCTCATCCTTAACGCAAAGAAATAAAGTTTTTTACATTTACCTTATTATTCCTGATGTACATGCCTCCTTTCCTTATGATCTCAAAATAACAACAGCGATGTGTGTGCATTTTGTTACTATACTTATTGCCAATGAGAGGTCCCCCAGTACCAATTCCACGCAGTACACAACCCCATGAATGACCAAACAGTGACAATCCTTGGCGTGTTAATGACATCGACCAATCCCACAGTGTTGGTACTAGACACATTTATAACCATTAAACGATCCCACTGTATCGATCGGAATATATTTGTAATAATTGTGCATAAAATGGCGGCGACGTCGCAAGTTGGTTACGAATAGTCTAGGCTATTGTATACCTTAGCTTGTAGAATATCTGGTACCGGTGAAGTAAATATCTAATCGCTGTTGGAGTGTCGATTTCCTCCGTTGGGGGTGAGGCTGATAATAAAAGACGACAAACTTAATCTTCGTGGTCGTTCGATTTTCTTATTTTCCTTTCTAGCTTTATTATTTTTCTTCTTAAAAGGTAATTGTCACCGTCCCGTTTGCGTTTCGCCATGATTAAACTTATACAATAACTACGTAAAGGGATTCACAAAAACTTTTTCGTTGTGAGTGTTTACACGAAAAAAGGAATGACTTACAGATAACAGCGGTTATGGAGTAAAGATCCGGGTGCGTTCCATCTAATTCACAGCAAACAACTTTTTATGTTGTTAATGCTTTCAAAAACCGTGCGTCGGTTTCATGAAAACGAGGGGACTACATGGTGATCTTTGGAGGACGTCTGAAGGTTATTAGGTAATGAGGTAAATGATGAATACCCACAAGTTTGTCAGCTCATCGATTTAGTTTGTATGGAAAGGTTTTTTTTTAAATTCTAATTACTATAGAATCTGTTTGTATTTAATTCCGTAACGTCGTCTCCACCTTGAATCATAATATAAAAATTATAAATTACTTACGTTTTAGAAAAAAGTAATATGATATGATATTAAATTTATTTAATTCAGGATACAAGGCCCATATAAAAAATAACCTGGAGTTCTTCAGCTCAATAGATGAAAATTCTTTTGTCAATTTTACATAATAGCTACTTATTTTTATTGGTACATTTTATTTTTCTTTACACATTCACAAAGGGATACTCATCGAACCGAAATCTCTTTATATACGGAATAATTAAAATGTTTCATCACGTCATGTCGGGCAAAGAAGGATTATTCTGAATATTAAAACCTCTACAGAGGTTTGGCATGAATAATTCCCTGACCTCATTAGTCTTTGTAATACAAAATTAAAATCGGCTGGTCCAGGTTAATGTAGCGTCCAAGGTCAATGAAATCCTGTAATGACCACTGAGTCACTGTAAACTAGTGATCTTTACGAATAAAGGTTACTAAGGTACTAGTTGAGTAGATGACACTAAATAATTTGAAGCTCAACAGCTTAAACGCATGCATAGATTGGAACGTTCGTTAATAATGTTAGCACATTATTTTAGGCGGCAGAATAGTTCACAATGCGGTGTCACCCCCTCGAATTTAGACTCCAGAGTTCTTCCACCACAAAACATTTACGTATATCTCAATGGTCGTGACCGCAAATCTGAGAGCCCCAACTGGGAATTAATTAGGGACCGTCCTGTGATGCGGTCACTGATAAATTGGTGTTTGGGAAACTGATATTTTAAAGGGAGGGCACGGGTACACTGATTGATTGATGTTTTCGATCATGTGCAAGCCAGTAAAGTTTTCAAGTTTCCAGTTTAGTTTCAGACTTAGGTCTCCTTTTTACGTTAATGTTGTGTATGACGTCATAACTTCTTCCTCCGAACCTTTTCCAACTATGTTGGGGTCGGCTTCCAGTCTAACTAGATGCGGCTGAACATCAGTATTTTATACGATTCATAATTTCATTAATTTCACAATGGATCATTTATTTGGTTACACGATTAATGTTCAGATATAGAATATTTTCTGTTTTAACATGATTTTCCTTCATACAGCTTCACCTAATTTGCTATTCCTATATGTAACATTCCATTTCACTGATGTCCAAAAAGTATCTGGAATGTCCATAGGAAGTGTAAATTATACTTTTATTTAATACTAGCGGCCCGTCCCGGCTTCGCACGGGTGGAATCTTTTCTAGCAATAAATATAGCCTATGTTACTCAGGTTGAATGTAGCTTTCCAATGGTGAAAGAATTTTTGAAAACGGCAGTAGTTTTTGAGTTTATTCATTACAAACATACACACAAAAATACAAATCTTTCCTTTTTATAATAGTAGTGTAGAAATATGCATGTTATCGTGTCCAAATTAGACTTACCATAATGGTTACCAAAAGGTAGGTATATTTAAGCGTCTTATCATTGCCACTCTAAAGAATTTGTAACTAACCATATGGATTTCTTGTTTTGTCTGTTTCTCATTTAATTTATTAAATAAAATATAAATTACAACAGTACTAACCTGCAAAAATAAGAAGTGCAATTTAGTCAAAGCTCCAATGATAACATATGAACAGTGAGATTCTAAAATTTGTGGCTGATTGGTGATCCAAATAATTAAAATAAAAACAAAACATTTGTCATAAAATGTGGTGTGATTGGTGGATTAAAAATGAAAAAAAAAATGACATGGCACATTTCACAGATAGTATATAAGAAAGTGATAAAAAAAAATTGTTTGTTTACAAGCCATTAAAACTTTACCGTCTCTTCAGTAAACCCAAGCTATAAAATGAACTCGGCAAATAAACCAAGCACCCAGTAATGACGTATTTCTTGTGAAAGATGGCTACTGCAGGAATCGAGTCTTTGAAGTATAGACTTGCACCTGTAATTCTATACCAACATTGATTTAAACTTTGCAAACGTGAAGTTAGTATTGCCAACTGGAGCGAGGCCCTTATTGAGAGAGCTTCCGAGATTTATTTAGACGGAATGCTCTTGAGATCTCATTTTAAGTTGCAAAAGTGTGCTCCATTAGGCTAGTGCTACTTAAGCTAGAGGTCCTGGGTATCGATTCCCAGGTCAAGCAGTGTTCTTCGGGTTTTCTATGAGATTCTCAATAACAGCTCTGAATTTGGATTTGAGCCCGGTTAATGGTCATAACCTCGCCCCTAGATGGAACCCAAACATACTTTGGATGTGGAATGAAAATCAAAAACTACAAAACGACAGGAGACTGTTTATTTATGAATTGAAATCTATACCAATCGTATTTCCAGAAGAATTAGGCTGTGGTGTACTTATGTACACCCACCGTTCGCCGGTATGTCCAGGTACCATGTAATAGGAGGCAAGTCTTTTGGCCTTAACCGGGCACAACTCCAACTCAGAGTTTTTTTGGCAAACAAGCATACGGCCCACCTGACGGTAAGCGGTTACCGTAGCTTATAGACGCTTGCAACACCAGGAGTGTCACTTGCGTGTTGCCGACTCTGTAAAACGAAAGAGGAATAGTTGGGTTGTCAGTATAGGGGTCAAAGTCGACGCCCAAAAAAACGTTTCCTCGTGGAGTATAAAATCTTAATTTAAAACTTCATTGCTTCTTCAAACTGCTTAAAATTAGACTGTCCATTGTCATCATCATTACACGTAAATTTCTGTTAAATTTTCTGACAGATTTCACACAAACAAAAGCCAAGCCGAGCATTAATTTCAATTTGAGAGAATTTTACACGACTATTATCCAAGCAAGCAGATCGTAAATTACTTCACTCTTCCTTTACATACGTAAATCCCTTTATACGAACGTTTTGGCGAAAATATCGCCTGCGTATGTTTAGTGTTTATTTAGGCTCCGTTTCCGTCTGAGATTCGCGAGGAAGCTGAGTAGTGGAATGGGAGAAGGAATGGAACTACCAATAGGCTGCGTTTCCATACCATGACATACAACCACGCCTGTATTCCCCGAAGGGTCATGTACCCAAACTCGGAGTTTGGAGTTCAGCCCGATTAATGGCAATAGGCTTGCATCCTATTCCATGAGATTAAAAATTTAAACATACTGGCGAAGTCAGTCAAGGTCAAACATTTTATTACAATTAGACCATTACGGCACTTTTGAAAAGTCAAAACTAGTTGCACGGTTCCAAAAATTGGGTCTTATGGAGAAGAACCGGCAAGAAACTACACTAATGATGCAGTTAGTGAGGCTACGTTTCCACTAGAGAAAGAAATCACCAAAGGCACCAAACGCTGCAATTCAACCTAGAGATGTTCTAGGCGTCATGTATTTTGTGTGCATTAATTGTATGTAAGTCCCCCGCGACACAGAGATATCCCTAATCTGTATGGTCGTGGCGAATTTCCCATGCCCATGACTATAGACTTGCCCAATGAAGACAAGTACGAGTTCGAAATGCCCTGCCGCCTGATGTGAGGATGATACATAAGGATTTTCCGGTCTATAAAAAAGGCACATCGCTAGTGCGGGAGCTGTCTTTCAAAAAAATTGTGTAATTACAACTATGCTAAAAATCTCTTTCTATTTTGCTCTCAAATCTCCCGAATAGCCTTAAAAAGTTACTAACGCAATCCGACTCGGTGCTGACACCAAACTAATTAGTTACTATGTTCCTCTCGGTGCCTGGTTTCAAAGCTTTAATGAACTCGGAAATGTACCTTGTTCATAGAGATAACGTCGTGTCGGTTTCAGCTGTATACAAATTTAGATAATAAACTGGTTTGGCTTCGTAGAATTGTAATAGGGAATTTGGAAGTTGCTATTTTGTTTTATTCTCCACTATCCGTACCTCGGAGAGCACGTAATGCCGTCGGTGCCGGTTGTCATACGAACACCTACGTCAATCGTTAGTGGTAGTTGGAAGCCCAAAAATTCTGACCACCAGTCTATCCACAGGATATCAGTATTGCCCAGAAATTGGGATGCGGAGGTCTGATGGTAGTCGCTTCGTGTAAAGTACTGATATTCAGCTGCGTCTGATTAAACTGAAAGCAGACCATCTGATTAAACTGGAGAAGGATAATTTATTCTCTACTATGTATGTCCAATATTGTCGTGCAATAGTGTTGGGCGAGATTCCTATTTCGCTAATTTATAACACATATCGTCACGTCTGTATTCCCAGAAAGGTTAAGCAGTATAGGCACCTACTAATGTATACCCACAGTTCAATTTTATGGGGGGTTACGGCACAGTTTTATAGGGCCATTATTAACCAAGCACAAATCCAAATTCCGAGCTGCTACTGAGAACTTCATAGCAGCCACGCTGCCGACCACTAGACCAAAAAGAGAGTCTAACAGTAACAATTATATCAAATTGACATTGACATTGCGACGGAATACGTCTCGACCTCGTCATTTGTGTACAAAATGGACAAAAGACCCCTTCAGTTCCCTCCAGTCCCTACATTGTATGGTAAGGAAATCGCTCACATTCTAAACATATTCATTCCTTTGAACCCTCAACCCCGCCAGTCTTAATATCTACAAAGGATTTGTAAAGGAATCTCTTCGTATAATATTCGTTCATGAAATATTTTACTTAGGTTAGGTACGAACTCACTGATCAGTTATATTTTCATTGTAAAGAGAAAATTTCGTTACCTATATTTAAATTATTATCATCAGATTGTGTTTGTCAGAGTGGCAGCTACTGTACGAATTTTCCTACCGTTTTCACTAATAAAATGATGGATTATTTTGGAAGGAAGGTTATCACTAAATAGTGTAAAAAGTCGCTTTCCGCGTCTGTAGTGATGTTTAGCTCGGCTTATGCAAAATATTTTGATATCGTTTTTACTATAATTTAGAGACTTTTCTCCTTCTCATTAATTTATGAACATGATCGTCCGGAGCCGGGGTGGTCGGTAGTTTAAATATTAGTTTACAGGTTAAACAATGTATTTTTTTTTTGTGGATTTCCATAACATTTAAATATGCTCTAGGTCCTACTTCCACCTAGCAACGAGTCACCCAGTATAATGTATCTCGTTAAGTCCCTCTTTTAGTGTCCCTTTAGTGTCCTACATCACGGTTAGGTGAGACATAAATATGTCGAGTGCTATCTTATTTTACTCAGAAACAGACATTTCAATTTCGTTTGACATTGTAATAACAATGAAAGGCACGTAAGCATTTTAAGTTATTCTAATGTCTGGACGGTTTATCGTCCTAATGCGAATGACGGTTATCGGTCCTTCTACCTTTGTTTAAATTCAACCTTGGGCCCGGGTTTTGTAAGAATAAATGCAGTTTCAGGCTATCAACCCAGTCATTTCTATACTTATTCTATTTTATTCATTTTTCTATAGCATTCTGTGAATGATTTGTTTCAAATGAAATCTTAATCAGCATCTTCTTCTACATTACGTATACCACTTGTCGAGTCCAGTAGGCTACGCCAAGCTGTCAAGTCATTGGTTTCTTCACCGCTAAAACATGTAAGGAAAAAGGCGATTACAGTCAATCCAGTAAAATCATTTTTTTTTAAACGAAACTGTTTTAGTTTTTAAGTTTACATTTAATTAATATTGATGTTAGGCCACAAGAATATAAATAAATTCTTGAAGTTTAGATGTTCATTATAATATTCATTATTAGG
This sequence comes from Acronicta alni, assembly GCA_964056405.1. NCBI lineage: Eukaryota > Metazoa > Arthropoda > Insecta > Lepidoptera > Noctuidae > Acronicta > Acronicta alni. Next base: position 11,678,545 of record OZ043930.1, read on the forward strand.
GTGAGATGGTTTAGGTTTGGTTTCTTATTGTTTAGTAATTTATTATCAAAATTTAAAATCATATAATGCAGGAATATTAACGGCTTTATCTAATCGAATTGGTGATGTTTTTATTTTAATAGTGATTTCTTGGATAATGAATTATGGTAGTTGAAATTATATTTTTTATTTGGAATTTATAAGTAGTGATTTTGAAATTATAATAAATCAAATTCTTTTGATTTTACTCTAAATAATTCTTATCTAAGCTAACATAAATTATGTAGAAATTTGTGGACCTTGACAACTTTAGGCAGAAACTTCCAGAAAACGTAGCTTGACTTCTAGTTAGTTAAAAGCCAAAGCTTGTTACTCACATCAAAAGTTTGCTGCATCTCAAGTAATTTTTGTTAAACTTTTATGTAAGTACACACATCTTATTAAGTAACACTGGCATTTTTGTTCACACTAATTTCTAAATTTCTTGTATAAATAACACTGCTTTGAGCTGTGTTGTGTTCCTAACAGTGAGCAACGTTGCCAGTGCTCAGCGAGGCAACGTTGTGATGGCAGTGGGTGGTGGCAGTTTGACCCTTATACTGTCAACCCAACTATTCTTCTTTCGTTTTACTGGTTCGGTAACGCGCAAGTGATACGCCGGCGTTGCAAGCGACTATAGGCTACGGTAACCGCTTACCATTAGGTTGTCCGTATGCTTGTTTGTCACTTTAGTGGTATAAAAAAAATGTGCCCGGTTAATGGGAATAGGCTCGTCCTATACATGGGACCTAAATATACCGGCGAACTGTGGATTTACAGTGTGTACATTAGTTCTGACCAAATCTTTTGGGAATACAGGCATGAGGCTATGCTATATGTGTGTGGAATAAATGTATTATTTTATCTTAGTACTTCATTAACATTAAACTAATAAACGGTTGCCAATAGCAAGATTTTGATGACGTAGGGCGAACAGGTCGCTGATAAATTTTCGCTTGGGAGCGCACGGAAATATAAATAATACGCTTTTGCCTAAAATAATACTAACCGTGAATATAGAGCAAAGAGAAATATAAATTCTTGTATGTGGTGAATATTTTGAGCTTAAAATGTATGCTTACATAATTCATTTGGAAGGGGCTTATAAAATATTCCTTAATGGTATTTTTAATTTGGCATAACTTTTTTAATTTGCATGACGGTGGAGATATTATATTTACGTAGGTTACCCTTTATACAACATTATTATTAGTATATGCGAAACCTGAATATAGTTTGTTCAGAATCAGTAACTGAATCGATTCCAATAATTTTTACATCATGTTATATTTTGTCCCAAAAACATTTAAAAAATGTTACGAGTAGGACACCGAGCGACACTAAGTACCTATCCGCAATCATATGCGCGCAACACAGGTCACTGACACTGAGCGCTCAGCGCGGGCGCAGTGCGGCGGGCGGGGCCCGGGGGTGAACCAACCACTTCAGTCGCCCGGATGCTATCGGGTAGTGTACACGTATGTCGCTCCCGTTCAAAAAGTAGGTACATAACGCGAGCGCACGGCATTTCGATTGATCTGTACCTATCGTATGTAAAAAGCATAGGTAGTGTTCGTGTAAGAAATGGTACGTACACTAGCGGTTTGTGGTGATAACGCGAGCGCGCGGCAGTTGTGTTTCGGTTGTCGTGTACCTATCGTATGTAAAAAGCATAAGTGTTCGTGTAAGAAATGGTACGGATACTAGCGGTTTGTGGTGATAAGTGACAACGTATTCCTGGCAGTGCGGCACGAGGAGCAATCTGACATTAAAGTATCGTCACACACATGAACACACGTTTTTATTTGTACCTACAGCCTGTTGTGGTTAAGTAATGCTATGTTTAACAATTTTCATCCATTTTGAACTTACAGTGTTTGGTATAAGGTGCAACATATCGCATTGACTACATTTAATGACTTACGGCTGCATTTACAAATGAAGTACTTATTAATGTCTACCTACACTTGACCAGTACGACAGTTCAAAGACTGTAAGTGTGATGGAAAATGTGGAAAGTGTGATCAGTTAAATACAATGCAATCGGAAATCGCCGTACGGTTAGGTACCTACTGCCACATTATTATCAATGAGCGCTGCGACGACGCGGGCGCGGGCCGGCGCCCGCACGTCGATGAGCATGTTTTTGTACGGACAACCAGGTAAGTTAACAAGCTTATAACTTTGTGATTTTTCATGGGTTTTGAAATTTTGTATATAAATTCTTTACATAAAAATACTAGACACGTGTTTCAGGTTTCGCATATACTAATAATAATGTTGTATAATCCTTTATTTGATCACCTGCCATCGCAAATAAAAAAAGGTTTCAGCATTTATGTGAATGAATGTGTTCTAAAATGAGTTTTATTTATCTTTTATTGATAAGGAAAAGCAGCGGTAATCTATAAATATGACCATTGGATTGCCAAGTCAGGTCAGATCCTGGTCCTGGTCTTGGTCCAGTCAGGTCTCAAGTTCGAAATTCTGCTATTACATGGGACCGAAACATACCGGCGGAATGTGGGTGTCCATTTGTGCACCTTTGCCAAACCCTTTGGAGAATATAGGCGTGACGTTGATATAAATCCGACATAACCCGTCGCCTCCCCCGGTGGTGGATACTTGAGTATTTCCGCACTGAAAAAAAGGATCGAAGGGAAATAATGTATCCAAAGAGAATAGCGAGTGTTTGAGAACACAATAGAGGATCCAAAGATCAAGTGGAATATTAAAAAAAGAATGAAAATTTAATTTTGTCATGTCAAGGTGTGTCAATTGTTTTATATGAAATGTCATTGTAGTGTTCTTGCTGTGCAACTAAATAATAAAATATTATTATATCTGAAGATTGTTTTCTCTAAGGCCACCTTAATCCTAACAGGTTATGGGCCCAGGATACTTTGGTATTAGAAATTAGAAGAATATCGAAAGAAAACAGCAAAGAAAAATTTTTCAATCATTGTTGAAATAATTTCAAAATGGATCCCACACGACCAATGCAGTTAGAAAAATTTGATGGAAATAACTTTCGTCAATGGAAGTTCCAGATAAAATGCGCTTTAAAGGCAAAAGGAATTGATATTGGAATGCCAAAAACAGAACACAATACTGTTGAATGGTTGAAAAATGATGGTATGGCTATGTACATTATAACTTCGTCTATGGATTTCAAACAAATAACATTAATAGAAAATTGTGAAACTGCCAAGGAAATCATGATGAAACTTGAATCAATATATGAACAAAAGAGTGACATGTGCAAAATGTTTATTCATGAAAAGTTTTATCAGTACAAGATGGCGTTGGGTGATAATGTAGCTCAACATATTTCGAAAGTGGAAACCTTGGCAAAACAACTAAAAGAAAGTGGTGAGACGGTTAGTGACATGGCTATCATAACAAAAATATTGGGTACATTGCCGCCCAAGTACAGATCATTACGTCAAGCGTGGATGTCATTAGACTCTAAGCAACAGACTATTGCAAATTTAACTGCTCGTCTGTTGGATGAAGAAGCAAGTTTTTCAAATGAAGAAGAACAAGAGACTGCTTTCCTTGTTGCTAATAAAAGTTGGAAGATGAAGCCAAAACAAAATGAACCGATGCCGTGTGGTAGTGGGATGAATCAAACTAAAAATTTCAAACATAGGTTTGAATGCTATAATTGTGGAAAGCGAGGCCATTTTTCTAAAGAATGTCGTGCTCCAAAGAAATCCAAGTACAGAAAACCTCAGCAAGAAGGTGCAGATAATATGTTAGCATTTTATGTAGAGAATAATGCTTGTAACACTGAAGAAAATACTTGGATTTTAGATAGTGGTGCCTCTGCGCATATGACTTTTAGAAAGGATTTGTTTTTTGAACTGCTTGAATGTAACCAGAAATCATTGACATTGGGAAATAAACAATCAGTGGAAGTATCTGGTGTTGGCAAAGTATTAATACAGAGATATGTCAATGGACAATGGGAGACAAGCAAATTGCATGATGTGCTGTATGTGCCAAGCTTGAGAAGAAACCTATTTTCAGAAGGTGTGATAATACGAAAATCATATTCTATTGTCAAGAAAAACACAAGTGCTTTAATTTATAAAGAAAATGAAGTTGTGATGAGTGCTAAGATCACAGAAAATAATTTGTACCAGTTGAACATAAAAGCAGTGATTCCAGATACCTGTAACTTGGTACAAAACAATCACAGTGACATTAAAATGTGGCATGAGAGATTGGGACACATTAATTTGAAACAAATTAAAAGCATGAGTGCAAACAATGTTGTTGAAGGTTTAAAATTGAATGACAATGAACAAAATAGTTTTGTTTGTGAGGCATGTGCATATGGAAAGCAATGCAAGTTTCCATTTCACAAATCCGAGAGAGGAGAATTACAGCCAGGTAACCTTGTATACAGTGATGTATGTGGTCCAATGAGTTTCTCATCAATTCAGGGTATGAGATACTTTGTATTATTCAAAGATGCTGCTACGAGTTACAGGCATGTATATTTCATTAAAAATAAAAGTGATGTCATGGAAGTATTTAAGAAATACAATGCAATAATAAAAAATAAATTTATGCACAGTGTCAGAATATTACATACTGATAATGGAACTGAGTATGTGAATAAAGCTTTCCAGGAATATCTGGACAAAGAAGGAATAGTTCAGGAGCGCACTGCACCATATACGCCAGAGCAGAATGGACGTGTAGAAAGGGAAAATAGGACGATAATGGAGAGTGCACGTTCTATGTTGTATGCACGAGATGTGCCATTGGTTCTATGGGCAGAAGCGGTAAATTGTGCAGTATATATATTAAATAGAACTTCGTCTACCCAAACTCCTAATACAACACCTTTTGAACTATGGAATGGCATCAAACCCCAGTTAAGTCATGTAAAGGTGTTTGGCAGTGTTGGTTATGTGTATGTTCCAGATCAACTAAGAAAAAAATTAGAAAAAAAAAGTGAAATGATGATACTAGTTGGCTATGATAATACCAACTACAGGATGTATGATACAAATACAAGAAAAATAAAGATATCAAGAAATGTCATATTCGATGAACATCAAGTTCCAACCACAAGGAAAAATATTGCACAAATAAGTATTATTGATGAAGAAATGCTGATGAACCAGAGTAATGACCAAGACAGAGATGTAGATAGTGCTTTAAATGAAAATTCATCAACAGAGAATGAAGACAGCTTGTTGAGTTGTAATAGTGATGACCCAACATATGAACCGTCTCGAGAATTGGATGATTCAGTGGTACGGAATATTAATTTAAGACCACGACATAACAGAAACATTGAAGCAAATCTTGTAGAATTGTCATTACCTCAAACATATGATGAAGCACTGAATAGTCAACAGAAAAAGGAATGGTCTGAAGCTATTAAAGAAGAATTATCAGCACATAAAGAAAATAATACATGGACTACAGTTAAGAGAACTGATCAGAGAACCCTTACTACAAAGTGGATTTTTACTATTAAGAAAAACGAGAATAATGAAATTGTACGCTATAAGGCTCGTTTATGTGCACGTGGGTTCAAGCAGATCAAAGATATTTCATTTGCTGTAAATGTATTAAGCAGATATGTTACCAATCCAGGCCAACAACATGTAAATGCGGTTAAACGTGTAATTAAATATCTAATGAGTAGTAAACATTTATGTATAAAATATGGAGAAAACAGTGGTCTTTATGGATATTCGGATGCTGATTTTGCTGGTGACCTAGATACACGAAAATCTACCACTGGTTATATTTTTTTAATGAATGGAGGAACAATCACGTGGTCCAGTCAAAAACAAAAGACTGTTGCTCTCTCCACAACTGAGGCAGAATATGTAGCTGCTTGTGAATCTGCCAAAGAGATAATTTGGTTACAGCAACTGATGTTGGATTTAGGTGAAAGTTATGATTGTATTACATTAAATGTTGATAATCAGAGTTCAAACTTTTGCCTATCTGAGAGATCAGTTTTTATCTGGTTAAATAAAATGTTTATTTTTATGAAAGTTAAATTTTAAAGGGAGTATTAAAAAAAGAATGAAAATTTAATTTTGTCATGTCAAGGTGTGTCAATTGTTTTATATGAAATGTCATTGTAGTGTTCTTGCTGTGCAACTAAATAATAAAATATTATTATATCTGAAGATTGTTTTCTCTAAGGCCACCTTAATCCTAACATGGAATACTCGTAATTTTCAGCTGCTTCTGGTATTAAGTTGCTTGATGAGTTCATTTAAGAATTATTGAATGTCAAGTTTTATAGGTAATCTCGCACCAAGTATCGTTCACACTGTATGGAGCAGCGAAGTTTAATGTTTAGAGCGCAGTAACAGCTTCTAGGATGTTTCTTTATTAAATTCTCATGTCTTGGATATAAAGAAAAATAATGTTTCACGATATCAAATTAAAATATCAGCCCATATACTAACCCACTGCTGGGCACGACTACCGGAATCAATATATTTGGCTACAGCTCACCAAGCTGGCCTAACGCGGGTTGGAATGGTTAAAAAAGTAAGTAGGTACTTAATACGTCTCAATATAGATTCGAAAAGTAGTGGAAAATAATGGCGTGTGGCTTTTTAAGGAGTCCGCCCACTAGCACGTATCATACATTATATTTTGACATGACAGTTCTTGTAGCTACTTAGAGGTCGTCCGTAGGCGCGAGTGCGTGCAACCAGGTCATCGCCTATCAGTTATAAAGAAATTCGGATCAAAATCAGTTCACAATCGACAAATATTTCACGTAAGACACAAATAAACTTGTAAATTGCGAATTGTTATAGGTATAGGGTATTTAGTCTGAATGGCCCAAAGCGAATGGACCGCGGGCCATTCGACCGTAAATAAAAATCGTCTACGCTCCATGGGTAGGTAATAAATAGTCGCCACACACCATCATAATCATCATCATATCACCCAAAGGACGTCCACTGCTGGACAAAGGCCTTCCCCATAGATAGAAAGAAAGAAACATTGACATTGAACATTGCGATGAGAAATTGAAAAAGACGATTGAAATGATAGAATGATAAATGATGATAGATGAACGAATTTAAATAATATATCTCCGCAAGCGCCATGTGACCCACATGGCGCTTGCATACTACCCAATACTCCCAGCTACCTTTACTAACTCGTCCGTCCATCTTGTTGGAGGCCATCTTACGTTACTTTTTTCGGAAAACGTAGACTCGAGAGTAGTCTCGAAATCCTTTTTGCCCTAGTACACAATACAGCATAAAAACACAATGCACACTAGACCGTTCCATCATCGAGCATCGATTCTAGTAATGAGAGCATTTGTTTATTCCATGCCTGATGAGTGGTTACGGCACAGTGGGCGAGATCTTTTACATGTACTATATCTTCTATGTACGCGTGGAATAAATTAAATACATTTTTTCTTTTTCCGTTTCTTTGTAATAGCATTTCCAATATTAGGGGCAATATCCCAAGGCTATCCTGTTAAGGAAATTGAATAAATATTATTGTATATATTTTTATTGATTAAAGAGGCACTGAAAATAAAACGTCAATCTATCATCTATTGTATCATAGTGTAACAATAGTCCTAGGCATAGGAAGTCGTGGAATTAACTTATTTTTAAAAACCCAACAACACTGCTCGACCTGGGAATCGAAACCAAGACTTTGATGCTCGGTAGTCGCGCTTGTAGCCTGAAGATCAAGGAGACTGTAATCATGGTTTTTTAAAAAAGAGTTTATGGAGTTTCTTGCCGGTTCTTTTCCATAAGACCCACTTTTTGGAAACGTGCAACTAGTTTTGACTTTTTCAAAGTGCTATAATGGTCTAATTGAAATAAAATGTTTGAATTTGACACTAATGATTAAAATTAGTCTGTGACTTAATTTCTGACGTGTTCAAATCAACTTCGGCCTCTAGCAACGTCTGGAAGGTAGCGAAAATCACGACAGAAGGCTGTGACTAATGATGCTGTCGGGCCCAGGAAATGATATTCGTCTTGAGAAATGAAGAATTATACGGGTGATGGATAGTGTTTTCTCTAGTGTTTATATGCTAGGTCCTTGAGCTTTTGTTCTTCGACTTATTATGAGTTCCATTTTGTTTAAATTAACGTGCCTCATACTACTATTTTGACCCGTGTCGTGGGTGCGTTTTCAAACACTTGGATCCGGAACAGTGGTCTGCAACCGTATACCAACCATACCATAGTATATTTATTTAGTGCTGGGAGTAAACTTGCGACACCCAGCGCAGTAGCGGTTACTGGACATCAAAGATTTTGTCTTGGTAACCACCCTGAGTATATCGGACACCTAAATACACTCACGCCTTTTTCCCATAGGGGTAGGCAGAAACTAAAGAACGCCACTTGCTACGATTCTTGCATACTTCTTTCGCTTCGACCACATTCATACATCTTGTCATACATACACGCCGGTTGCGAGTACTACGCACCTGATCGGACACCTACCGACTAAAAATTGCACTTGGCTTCACTTGTTGCCTTATCCATGACATGACCATGACTGCGCCCACCAGACCCTTTCAATTGCAAGGTAAAAAGACGGGTGCCGGCTGCTGGTGCCATTGTCTGGTCTAAGCGGACTATTTTCGAAGCCAAGTAAAACATGCCCAACGGTACATAGTTCTAGAAGCCTCGATTTGTTCCTGCGGGCCTAACATGCATTATTATTAGTATTCGTTCCTTTGTCGTCCCTCTGCAGCAGCAGGGCAAAGGATCCCCTGGCCCTCCACCCGTTCCTCACGGATCAAAACTATTATGGGCCAAACTTTCCAGAAAAAGTCAAGCTAACGACGACGTCTGTGGTCTAGTGGTTCGAGTGCCGAATGACTGCTGATCATAGGGACGTGGGTTCGATTCCCACAGGACACAAATATTTGTGTTGGTAAAACATGAGTATTTGTGTTTGTCTGAGTGTTTCTTATGTATTATAAGTATGTATTTACAAAAAAAAGTATATATGTATTATATCCATTGTCAAGTACCCATAGTAGTCAACAATAAAATAATTATACACAATTAAATATACAGACAGCAAACGAAATACGCATTTTTATACAGATATCGACATAAATAATTACGCGCCAAAGGGTTAGGTATGTAGCTGCTTACAATACCTACGTTTTGACACATATTGCGTGATACATTATTACACTATCTTTATCAAAAAACAGATTATTAATTAGCTACCTGTATACCTAACTCTTTTGTTGACCGTACAAGCTCTGCTTAATTTGGGACTAGATGGTGCTGTGTAGAAATATCCCAAAAATATTTATTTATTTAATATGCTTGCCGAGACATAATGTTGTCGTTACATTATCTCGTCTCCAGCCATAGCTTCAGCTCTAGATATGCGAGGCTAAATTATTTCATAGTGCGCATATCAGGCGTGCTGATGCCGTTAAAATTTTATTTACCCAAGTTCCGTTACTAAAAATAAACATCCATCTCGGTTCGCTAAAGCCTGTTTAATCAAAACGCTTTTAAGGGCTTAACATGAAAATCAATTATAAATGTGAAGTAATTTTCTCTGTAAATTGTATTTGCCTTTCAATAAACCTTATTGGAATGTTGTGTAACAATGTGATTTCTGGAGTGGTCTTTTGAGGATTTTCACGCGGAAAATAGGACATTTTGTGTAGGTCACCAATACTCTCTATCAAATGACAATAATAATAACGTCAATATTAAAATGACTGGCTGTTCTAAATAAAAGCTTTGAAATTCATCCAACACGTTTTCCAAGCCTCTCATATATTTTGTATGAAAAAGGTTCGACGTACAGTAAAATCTTGTGAAAACTGGTTTGAAATAGTTACGGAAAAAGTCCCGTTTGAAATACTGTTGGGTTGTTTTTGACGTCTATTTTGAGACTGGAAATTGAGTTTGAGTGTGTGATTGCTTCTCTTTAACTATGACTAGCTCTTTGTCTATGACTTTCAGGCCGAGCATTTTCAGTCGAACAAGAGGCCCAGCCGACTCAAATTAGCTTTTTGCAGTGGCCTGCTTGAGTATGGTACTCGAGCTTAACGCATTTATGAACCACTAGCTGACCCCTGGTGTTACCCGCCTTCTTTCCTTTTGCTCAGCTTTAATTGGTCGTAGCGTGAAGTAGAAAGATATTGCCTATAACCTTCCTCGATACATTTCTCGGAAAAATATTTTTGTGTAGGATAGTCCAAAATATTTTTCCAATTCGAACCAGTAGTTCCTGAGAGTAGCGCGTTCAACCAACCACAAACTCTTCAGCTTTATAAAAGTAATATAGTATAGATGACGTGACGAAGTCGCCTTTCACCAGCCTGTGGCTTTGGATTCTGGCTACATTCTAGTTTTTATAAACTTCCGTTAGTTACAGTATATTTAAATTATTTTTGGTTATAATCTGATTATCGCGCATGGATGGCGCCTCCCCGTCTATACGGGTACAAGTTTATCCGTTTGGATTTCACTGCAAGTTGCACGTAAATAGAGTACAGTCAAAGGGGGGTAAATAGGGATCTCTATTCACCCCGTTTGACGTACAGACGCCAGCAGGTCAAGCTATTCAAAACTGACAAATTTTCCCAATTGAATAAGAAAATTATTTTGTATTAAAGTTGAAAATCAATCAAAGAAATTTAACAGAAATTTAGAAGCTTGATGAGGCTGTACATAACAGATTTAAAAGAGATTTAAATGTCTCTGAAGCTAAATAAGATTTTTCTCCATTGTACCTACACGTTGGCAAATTGAATAGAAATGTAAAGACAGACTGAAAAATGGACCTCGTGATCCATCTTGTGATAATACAAAGAATTGATGGACATTTTACGGGGCTCAGACACCTAAGAAGGGTCTTGTTTGAAGAACACGTAAATAAGAAAGGGTTGCTTCATTTGTCCCTTACGGCTTGGTCTTACGACTCGTGTAGGACAAGTGTCTAATAAATTTTATTCTTTTTTTATGGCAACATTGTGCAAACATAGACGGTAAATTTCTAGGGCGGCACCGCAATAAAAATAGAAAATAAAGGGATGCTGTTGATAATTTTAGCGATGGCACGTCATGCTGCCGAGCATAATATTATACTTAGATAGATGAGGATATTCAAGCGAGATGTAATGTGTGTTGAGGATATTCAACCAAGATGTAATGTGTGTGTAACACATGAATATCGCTTTTCACTAATCGAGACCTTTTTGTTACGACAAATATGGTAAACACAAAGTTTTTTTTTTTAATAAACATTGCCCCACACTAGGATATTCTCCTGTATGGTAAATAAAACTACCTGTAGATTGTAGAAATATTTGTTCCGTGAGGAGATCGAACCTGGCGCAGAAACCGAAAGCTCAGCCGCTACGGCAAAAATGTCGTCAAATAGATGGTTGCCAGCCTCTAGCCAACTAGGCCAGGCAGGTAGGCCAAAGTCAGGTAGATATTTAAGGCATTAAAATCCATGGTGGTATCTTCAGCATAAAAGAAGCGGGCTATAAAGATTTAGTTATTCTCCTCTCCTGATCTTCATTAAGGCTCATCATGCAGCTTAACGTTTACAACGTGTTAGAAAATACCCCATATAAAATATAATTAATTAACAAAGACAAACATTTTGTCAGCAGCTGTCATGTCAGGGAACCAGATTATTTAACAGAAAGGCCTACGTACCTATTTTACCTAATACATAATTGTCTACTTTAATAGTTTTTCTATTTATTTTTCATTCATAAATATTGTTGTTTTCCTTTTTTTCGGGTATGTTATACAGCGTTACTACGGTTCTTAAATATTGTGAATGGACTCGTTATAAGGCCCCATTTAACCTCCTTCCGGCTTTACGGGTAGTTTTGTAACATCCTATATCTAGTTAGGTGAAAATAATTCAAGCGAGATGTGACTGTGTCACTATGAAAGACGATCTATCCTAGCAAAAATTGGGAGCACCCATTCTTCCATTAAATATACCTAGATCTCTAGTCTCTACAATCTTATTAAGTTGTTAATTTTATATTGTTGCAGTTGGAAAATGTGCAGCTACTCGACAAGTATAACCTACGGAACCCTTCGAAGGGTACCCTGTACTTCGCGACCACACACCTCATATTCGTCGATCATGAGATGAGGAAGGAGACATGGGTATGTATTGATATTCTAACTCAGTTTCGTAGAGTATACTAATCAATTTGGTGCGAATAGAACCAAAACGAATGGAGTTTCAGACGAGTCCATGGCCACAGTCTACCCATGTAGCCGTGGACGCTGTAAATTGTTAGCTTTCGAAAAATCCTGTGTTCATAATAAATTTCCTTACATTTTGTTTTAGTCGATTCGAAGGACAGATTGCAACTTATCTAACTTAGGGCACTTAAGTAACTATAGTTATTAGTTAAAAACTTTCAAAATATAGTTCCGATGGACTGGCTTCTAAGCAAAAATTACGAAAAATAAAAATGTTTCATTGTCTATACTCAGTTCATCAATTTCTTTCTGTCCGTATCACACCAGTGCTATATTATCCAGTACTTATGACCAGTTGGTATTGAATAATTTTTTTCACTTATGTCGATACGATGTTCCATTAGATTCTCCTGATGCACATATCTTCAGTAGAGCGGCTACCGATCACGACTACTGGTTCCCCGCTACTGGTGCGAACCAAAACCTTCCAGTCGGTGTTCTTCGTCATACCTCGCGAGAGAGATTGCCACGAGATGCACCAAACACTCCTCAGATTGAGCCAACCAGGTGCGTTTTGAACTATTGGAACGGTTTCGCACTACGTCCGATCCGAATCCGTAAAAATACAGAGTGAGAGAGAGATTGAACGGAAGACGTAGAGAAATCGGATGACGGAAATCGGATCTAGTGTGTAAACTACCATAAAAATACTTCTACGACTTCTCCGGACTGTATTTTCAAGGATTCTGATGCGATTCGGATTCGGATTAGTAATAAGATAGAGTTAGTGCCTATAATTATGCCAAAAAGTTAGGATTTAGAGTTTTCATATCGATTTTGTTGCTAACCGATTGCGCGGATTTGGAAAACGTCCCATAATAGTAATCGCATTGTAAGTATCTAAGTCTTACTTACAAAACTGGAGAAAAATCGATCAACACTATTTTTAAAAATAGGAAAATTACCACATTCTTACAGAAATGGACCACTACGGTGTTTTTTAACTTTTTAAACCGAATATTCTGAGGATGGTCTCTATTGTCTTCTTTAAAACATCGGTGAATCTTGGGTAAACAGTATTTTAAAACTACGAAAAGCACCAGACGCTTACAGAAATTGATAACTGCGATGATTTGTAATAGTTAAAAGTTAGTATAGGTCTTCTTGTGATTCTTTACAATTTTGTATTGCTTCCAGTGCACATAGACGAGCTATATTGTTTCCACTACAAATCGACGCCCGATGACCTGCCCAAGTCGGCGGGGTGGAATTTCTTCGACATACAAACGGAGTACCAGAGAATGAACGTTCCGAATGACCAGTGGGTTCTCTGTACTGCCAATAAGGATTATGAGGTGAGATTCTTATTCAATCAGCCTCTTCTAAAGATATTGGAGTTAGCTTCTAAACTCTCTAGATAGGGCTGGATGTGTTTAACAAAAAATGGATGGCACTATTCTCGTCTCGTCCTATTAATTTTTTACCTTCTCCTGCTCCATTCAATACCGTTAAATACTGATATCCTGATCTCATATTGGTTTCAGTTAATCTAACATTATCTTTATGGCATAAAGCTTCGACGTCTGAATATTTTGTATTTCGTATAAACCTAGATCATGAAAAGAGTGGAAATCTAAAAGTGTCGCCAATGACAGAGAAGTTGAAAGGGAATCGTTTGTTGTGTTAATGGGCATGTGGTGAAAAAGAAGGAAACACATTAGGCTAAAAGAGTGGTGGATATGGAGGCCTAGAGGAGGGAGACCAAAGAGAAGATGGATTGTTTTAAGCGGCTATGGTTGAAAAGGAAGTATAAAGGTGATGGTTGACAGGGATAAATGGAAGAATAGGACAAACTGCGCTCAAAAATGATAACACTTATATACAATTGATTGTTCCCCAGCTTTGCGACACGTATCCTAGCGAGGTATACGTGCCGGCGCGTGCGTCGACAGCGGTACTCCTGGGCAGTGCCAGCTTCAGGTCGCGAGGGCGACTACCGGTCCTCGCATACCTTCACCACAACAAGGCCGCCATAGCCCGCTGCAGTCAGCCTCTCAGTGGCTTTTCAGCCAGGTAACTATCATAGCATGATATTTAGGTTAATATTCCGACACAAATTTAACATGGAAGTAGTGATAGTGAACCATGGAAGCGAGTCGAGCGGGGAGGGGAAGCGCGCGGCGCGGCGGCGGCGGCGCGGCGGCCGATATGTCGCGAGCTTATATTATACCTATAACCTAATTATACTTATGGTGCTACAATTGTTGTGTATATTTTTCTATTAATGTGTGGATTGTGTTTGTTTTAAATAAATGTTATTTTATTTCTTTCTTCTGATGTTGATAATCGATTATCCATGATCATGATTATTGATTATTTGAGTGAGATATACATACCTTTGAGATAATTAAGATAATTTTACCCGTTTCAATCCATTATCAATAAATAATCGATCAATCGTTTATCAACATCACTACATGGAAGCTTAATTTTAATCTTAGGTTTGTCTTTGTATCTGAGCCATACAAATCAGTTCTTGGTAAAAAGAGGCCCAATGTTTCTGGATTTGTGCTTTCTCAGTGCAGGTGCACGGAGAAAGTTCATTATTGAAATAACTAATGTGTAAAATATCTTGATTGCAGATGTATGGAGGATGAGCAAATGCTTGACCTGATCCGGCGAGCAAATCCGAACTGCGGCTACATGTATGTGGTGGATACCAGGCCTAGGGTGAGAATAACAAGCTGTTATATTTTTTTTATTACACTACAAATAAACTTACTAAGTATAGTATGTAAGTTTGTATTTTCCTATCTTGCAGAACATTAATTATTTGTCTTCAGTCTAGGAATGATTCGTAGAATATTTCCAATGTAACGATAGAACTGCAGTAGAACTCAACTAATGAGTTCGTCTGGGTTGGTAAAATCACATTGTAGGGTGAAATTGCAGGGTAAATGAGGTTGAACTGGTGTTGCTGGCATCTGTAGGCTGTGGTTGCCTCTTACTATCACGCGCCCCTTTTATAGTTTATAACCTTTCAACTATATATTTTATCATCAGATCAACGCTATGGTGAACCGCGCTGCCGGCAAGGGCTATGAGAACGAGGCGTTCTACGAGAACATCAAGTTCCAGTTCATGGGCATCGGCAACATTCACGTCATGAGGAAGAGCCTCCAGAAACTTGTTGAGAGTAAGTAATATGATTTTATCATTTAAAAAAGGTAGACTTCTTTTGAATTGAATCTCTATCCCTACTTTCCTACTACCTACGCTTTCACGCCTAAACCGCTAAACCGTTTTTGATGAAAATTGGTACAGAGATAGTTTAGACCTTGGAGATGGCTTGGGGGAAAATTGGGAAACAGCAAGTTCCAAATAAGACAATGGCGAATATTTCTGTCAAATTTGACATCAATAATAGGAAAATTTGCTCTGAAAAAATAGTGGTGTATATCACTAATAAATCAAAATGAAATGCTGTTCGTTGTTAAGCGCATCACTGGAGAATGGCTGGAACGATTTGGCTTTTTTTAATATGTCCGGCATAGTCAGAATAAGGTTTTAAGATAAAAAAAAATTAATTTGTCCAGAAAATTGGAACATATAAATTCGCTATGAGTTATTGAATTTTGAACAGAGAGAGGCCTTACCACAATGTGATAACGCGATCATCTTTAGGTTGTGTGAAAGGGATGGTGCTATTTAATGTGTAGAGTAGTATCTCTCTATCTCAATTGCAAAACTATTGCATTAACACGTTTTGGTATGGCCTCAGGACGTCTATCGGGATCGCTAGTAATAAGTAATAACATTTTAGGAAAAGAAAACCGACTTCAGGCATTGTATGAAAAAAAATCTTGAGTTGAGATGAACTAATATCTCGCTTAATAACGGATCCACACGGATGACGTCACGGAGCATCCATTTATTGTATACCAAAACCTTCTCCAGAATATAACAAATACTGTTCTGAAAACCGCATCAAAATCGGTTCAGGTAACCCCGAAATAATCGCGGACAAACGTACATACATACATACAGGTGAGACTGAGAGTCTCCTTTTTTTTGAAGTCCGTTAAAAAGTACGACAGCACAGTTCTTGTTTTTAATAGCTGTAAACTATAATATCTATTGTAATGTTACAACTTACATGTTTTGTTTCTAGCATGTGAACAGAATACTCCGACGATGTCATCGTTCCTCAGTGGCTTGGAATCTTCAGGCTGGCTGAAACATATTAAGTAAGTTCTGGTACAAACTAGCAAATATCTATAATCTAATATAACCCTATATCTGCAGCCTAATCCCTGAGACTAGTGCCCAGCAGTGGGACAGTATATGTTTTAATGATGATTCGATAATCTATATATACAATAAAATATAAAATTCTCGTGTCACAGTTTTCGTTGCCATACTCCTCCGAAACTCCTTGACCGATTTTGATGAAATTTTTTGTGCTTATCGGGGAGGTCTGAGAATAGGCCAACATCTATTTTTCATACCCCTAAATTTTTTTTTATGGCAAAACAACGTTTGCGGGGTCAGCTAGTATACAATAAAATTATCTTGTCACAGTGTTAGTTGCCACTCCTCGGAAACGGCTTGACTGATTTTTATGAAATTTTATATATATATTTCGTAGGTCTGAGAATCGGTCGTAATTCCAAATTTCATACTCCTACGTGATAAGGGTAACTACCCCAACAATTTTTTTTTACTTTTTGGTCAACATTTTTTATTTCTATTCATTTAATATGCCACATTAAAAAATACATGATACAACCCTAAATTTGCAGTTCGCCTGCCGGGACAGCTAGTTTGATATAAAATAATAAAATATTATAAAATGAAATATACAAACCGATCCTGTTTACCAACGGTCTATAAACTTTAACATATTTTTTTGTGATATCGTTAACACGTTGTGGTATGGGTCCAGGTCGATCTTAGACCCGTCGTGGTGGATCGCGAGCGCTATCGAGAGCGGTGTGAGTGTGTGCGTGCACTGCAGCGACGGCTGGGACCGCACCACACAGGTCTGCTCGCTGGCCGCGCTCTGCCTCGAGCCACACTACCGCACCATCAACGGGTACCAGGTACAACAATAACAACCACCACACATACACTACTCACACTCAGCACCTATATTGGTTATTATATCAGTACGCCAACACAATTAAATCGATCTTATTAAATCTAATTAATGAATCGATCACTAATTTGCACTTAAAAAAATCACTCAATTTCATCACATTGATTCTCCAGTATTACGCACTGAAAGGTCACAATATAAGTAACATTCTAGGGAGATAGGGCATAGTGGGAGTAATTCCACTCAAATTGGAGCTACCCGATTTTTTTTTATAACATAGGTGGCATACGGCCCACCTCATGGTAAGCGGTTACAGTAGCCTATAGATGCTTGTCACACCAGGGGTATCACTTTGCCCTACCTTTCAAAAAATCTACCTACCTATATTAGTTATTATATCAGTAAAGAAGAGAGATAGGCCATAGTGGGAGTTGTTCCACTCAAATTGGAGATGCCCGACTTGGGAAGTAGCCTTGCAGAAAATTGTAGCGAAATAACACTGCTTTGAGCTGTGTCACGTAGTGGGGACTATTTAGTGGAGATAAATAAAATTACACTAGGAACACAAAATGTACATTTTTTTTTATATATATTTTTATTTATTCATTTATTTCAGGCAACAAGGCCCATATAAAAGTATAATAATACAATATAAAATTGAACAAAAAAGAAAATACTATAAAATATATACAACAATAACAAAACTAAGTATTACTATTCCACACGTAAATTCGTCGTGCGTCGCTCGGTGTTAGGTATCCGGCCTCGGAACCGCCGGAACAGTACACCTTTCGGCCAAAACTCTTCCTTCATGAAAGTCGACAGATGTTCGGTCGGTACTCTAATCACAAAAGAACTGAAATTCACATTGTGACTAGAGTCTAACCGTTCGACCCTCAGAGTGAGATTGCTCTTAATTGCAATATACTCTACAATCTCCTCAGTTTTTGTAGAGTAATGCAGCCTGGACACGTAAAGCGGCGTTACTGGTACTGCAGGACGCAGCAGGTGTTTCGGTCCGGTCGGTGCAGTCCCGTACTTGTTCAGACGGTTAAGCTTCTTCTTCTCCACCTTGATGAAGCCATCTTTGTCTCCCTGGTCCCCTGGACCGCCGTCTTGCAAAACCTTCCCCTTTGATTCGGAGCGGCTCTGCTTACCCCCTATTTTATTTGATGTCGTAGTCTGCAATCCAGCGGATTTGCTGGTTGCGACAATTGCTGCGTAGGCACGTTTGGGGGTCGATGTACCTACATGTGACGTTACCTCTGTCGAGGCAGGGACGGCGGCGGCGCATGTTGCTTCGCAAGCTAAATCGGCGGTTGGTGACGCATGAGCTGAACTCGCCGACTCAAAACTGCCGATGGTGGCATTTTGTGCCCCGCGACGTGTGTTCACATTAGAGACGTCAGGCGACCTACTTGTCGAAACAGTGTTGCGTAATAACACTACTTCGGCACGAAGTTCCGCTATGGTGTTGTTAGACATCTCCAACTTGGACTGTACTTCGGCCAGGCTGGCTTTCAGGGACGTTATATCCTTCAGCAACCTGGTGACGTCGACGTGGTCGAACGTGACGGGGGGCAGCTTATGCAGCTCATTCGCCACGAAAGCGGGCACATCATCTGGGTCGACCTCCTTGAACAGAGTGATGCTGTCCTGGACGCTCTTTTCTGTTCCATCCCTCCGGCGGGACGGCATCTGGTCGACTCTTCCGAGAGTTTGGAATAGCAGCAACTTGGCACTGCTTACCTCCTCTTTGTAGGACGACTTGCAAATCTGCATGATGCTGACTTCGTCCATATAATCGATAGCATGCTGAACGAACGCCAACAGCTCGTTGGCTATGAGTTGCTGTGAACTCATAGCGACGCAATAGGCGGCAGCGGCTACCGCTGCGCAAGACGCAAATTAAATATTCGTGCCGAGCAGCACAAAACACGTCCGTAGTCGAGCGCGCATTGCACTATACGACTTATATCGATATTGACACTAGGGTTAGAATTTAAAATACATTAAGGCAAGAGTAGGGGAGTTAAGCTCAGGGTGGGTTCGGCGAAGGCTTCGAGGCGAGGTCCGACCGGTAGAGGGTTGCATTTAGCTTTGGGCAGCTGCAGCGGGAAGAAAGAGGCCCGCGCGTCGTCTGCGAAGGTATTTATGTGAGAGGGAGCGGCGAGTGGCGATGTCACAGCTGTATTGTATTCCTTACGGTTGGCAAGGTTGCCAGTGCTCGGAGAAGAACGAGTAGTGATACCCCTGGTGTTACAAGTGTCTATCGGATATCGGAAGTGGTACACAATGTGGGGCTGGATGTTGTCTGTCAGTCATTGTTAATTTTTTATTAAGTAGACGTTCTTTCAGATTAATATTTCACATAAATGTGTAATAAAAAATACTGCCGTTAAATTCATGGAATTAAGACTGTTATCACTTTTTTCTAAATATCTCCTAAGAACGTAGAAATGGATTTATCCGTTTGAAGTTAAGCGACACAATTTACCATTTCTTTTGTTCTTAATTCTCGTCCATGATTTTATTTTCAGGCGTTAATAGAGAAGGACTGGTTATCATTCGGTCACAAGTTCACGGCTCGGTGCGGGCACATTGCGTGCGACGGCCGCGAGAGGTCGCCCGTGTTCACTCAGCTGCTCGACTGCACATGGCAACTGCTGAGGCAGAAGCCTGAGGTAATCCTACTAATATTATAAATGTGAAAGTTTTGAGGATGGATGGATGTTTGTTACTCTTTCACGCTAAAACTAATGAACGAATTTTGATGCAACTTCACAGTATTATCATACTAATATTATAATCATACTAATATTATAAATGTGAATGTTTGGATGTTTGTTTGTTTGTTTATTTGTTACTCAATCACGCAAAAACGGCTGAACCGATTTCTGACATTTACGCGAATATTATACATTGAAATAAAACTACTTTTTACGGATTTTATCGCGTATATTGATATTATTAATCCCGACGTTTCGGACCCGGAGTCTACCCGTGACCATGGACGCTGTAAAGGGTGATAAAATCCGTAGTTTTATTTCGATTTGCATGAAATTTGGTATACTAATAGTATGTGACCGGGAATAAAGTATAGGCTACTTTTATCCCGGAAAAATGTCGGAATATCCCGGAAATCCCGAAAAACGGATATAGGAGAACTACTTACGGGATTTGCATGAAATTTCATAATAACACATAGGATATATTTTACAACAGAAAAATGTGGGAATATCCCGGATATCCCGAAAAACTAATATCTTACGGGATTCGAATGAAATTTCATACACACATAGTATGTGACCGGGAATAACAAATAGGATATATTTTACCCCAGAAAAATGTGGGAATATCCCGGAAATCCCGAAAAACTAATATCTTACGGGATTCGAATTAAATTTTATACACACATAGTATGTGACCGGGAATAACAAATAGGATATATTTTACCCCAGAAAAATGTGGGAATATCCCGGAAATCCCGAAAAATGAATATTTTTTTAACAAATAGAATATATTTTACTCTAAAATTATGTGAATTCCCAGAAAACTTATGTAGGAGACCTACTTACGGGATTTAAATGAAATGTTGGTATAATAGTTTGTGATTGGCGCTGGCATATTGAATATTTCTTTTTTCGGAACAAAGCGGGAATTTCCCTAACATTCAGTACTTCTTATCCCATGAATAAAATCAGACAACAATTGTGTTCCAAGTCTAGGCGTACGAAGTCGCGGGTAAAAGCTAGTTATTTATATATATCAGAATAACTTATAGGCTATAATTTATAACGATTTTGAGTTAATTAACCAAATTAAAACGATAATTAAAAGTAACTTTTCCATGCGGACGAAGTCGCGGGCAGAAGCTAGTCCACTATATAATATTTTGAACCCTCGACGTAATAATTGAAATCGTTGTCTGCTTATGTGTTAAATATATGTGGCATAGGTACCTACTCATAAACGGTTGACTGTATTATAATACGATGTTCTGTTGTTTGAACGGTAAATTACGTTTACGTACAAACTAAGTTTGAGGGAAACCATTGCAGCCGTTTAAAAACTACCACAGGTCTTGAACAGGCCCGAATCTAGGTGGATCCGGGGCTGGCCTTTGATCTTGTTACTTTTTTTAAATAGGTACTTTAAAATGTATAAGTTTTATCGGTACATGTCTTAACTAATTAACAAATCATATTTGTACATTAATTGTCTTCTCTGTCCCAGCAGCCAGCAGTTCTACGAGCTTTTGTTCGTCTGCTCAAATGTTTATATCTAGTTATTGTTTCTAGGCATTCCAGTTCAACGAACGGTTTCTGCTGACGCTCCACGATCACGCGCACGCCTGTCAGTACGGGACCTTCATTGGCAACTGCGAGAAGGATCGCCGCGACCTGCGGTACGTAACATTATGTTTGTTCTGTTGTTGTTGGATAGTGAAAGGAAGTGCGGTTTTTAGTCGGTACGAGTCCGACATGCTTCCACCTTCGCGAGCAGAGGATCCATGACGATTTTCCGTACTATAAAAAAAGGTCGCTCGACCATGCCTTTTATTGAGGTTGAAATAAAACTACTTTTTACGGATTTTATCGTGTATATTGATGTTATTAATAATAAAAATAACTCTTTATTATCAGGCTACTTTGGCCCTTAGATACATACAGTCAGCGTCAAATAGTTAGTGACACTCAGGGTATTCAAATAAATAGACGCAACCAAAAAGTCAATAATATCGGTACAAACAAAGTTTCCATATTGTTGTCAACAATATAGTCGCTCAAAAGGTCGAGACGTTTAAAATGTCACATAGATAGGTTCAGTCAAACCGCCATAAATATGGTTACAGTCATCCCGTCAATGGTATCCAAGCATTCTAAGTGGTCAAAAATATGGAACACATTAGAAAAATGAACTTTACTACTATATATTTTAAATATTCTTTCTCACATCAATTAATGTGAAAACATTTATACACAAAAATGAAAGGAATAGAAACTACTGCTGTCCTTTACATTTTAAGCATGACGTCATAGACATGTCTTTTGTTTTGTAAAGAATTTCGTGCATAGCCGTTTACTTAGCAATATACAGTTGACTGAAAATAGATGTAGGTACCTAAACCTCATTGATAATGAGTATGACTATATATCTCATAGAGCAAGAGTGCATAATTAAAATATATGATTCAATATCATGATCATTTTATTTTATTTTAATTAACAATGAACGTCGACAAAACTAGATAAAGATAAAGATATTTATTCGCCAAGGATATGGTACAAAAGTTGTTATGTTACAATTAGTTTTCCGACACATCCGCCTCTGCAAGAGGCACACGAATATTCTTAGGCTGAGATATCATTGCACGTACATTATAATAAAATATGGGTATGTTGGGTATACCACCTGACCAGACTTAAAAACATTTACAATATAGCTACATAAACACTAAATAAAAATATTGAATAAATACAGTATTGGTTAAAACTAAAAAATAAAAACTATTATGTATATCGGTTACACTTACAAGCTATGAATTCCTTAACTGTGTAAAAATTTTTTTCAAGCAACCACTCAAGCAAGACTCGATAGTACTTGCAAAAAAGAGGTGCAAAGTTTTCAAGCTTATTGACTATTACTCAAAAACTGCTATTTTAAACATAAACAAGGTAATAGAGTGGATGAATAACTAAAAATAAGCAATAAAATAATCTCAATAAGGTCGATAATCGTTTGCATCTTTTCAATTTTCTCTAGTTTTCGACTGCTTACCATCAGGCGGACTGTGTGCTTGTTTATACATATATGTGCGAATATGAAGAAATGAGGATCTAGAGAGATGAGAATAATTCGATAGGTAACTACACGTAACATCTAAAACGATAGGTACATAAGGATATTCCCAGTTCATTTGAAATATCTGTTACACCTTCCTCCCTCAAATATATAATTCGATGTTTTGTGGTGTCACTAATGCGTAGCCATATTTCTAGCTTGCTTTAGATTCACTTGACATTGATATTACTGATAGATAAATAGAATAACATGCAAAAAACACTACATTGCCTAAAGAGGTTTTCATCTTTGGGAAACCGTTTATTTCTATAACATGCTGGTTTATTTTTCTAATGTGTTCCATATTTTTGAACACTTAGAATGCTTGGATACCATTGGCGGGATGACTGTTACCATATTTATGACGGTTTGACTGAACCTATCTATATGACGTTTTAAACGTCTCGACCTTTTGAGCGACTATAATGTTGACAACAATATGGAAACTTTGTTTGTACCGATATTATTGACTTTTTGGTTGCGTCTATTTATTTGAATACCCTGAGTGTCACTAACTATTTGACGCTGACTGTACCTTACAGACTAACATATATACTATATAATATAAAATGTGTTAGTATATAAAGAAACTTAAGCCTATGTTAGTACAATAACACTTCACTTGGCACTAGTCTCTGTGCATTCTAGTGGCACTCGTCCGCGGAAGCGACGGAACACCACTCCTTCCGGCCAAAAGTCCACTTTCATGACGAGATGCAAATAACTAGTTGGTATTCGCACTACAAACGCCTTGAAGTTGACGTTGCGGCGCGATTCCAGTAGTTGCACTCTCGGCGATCCATTCAACCTTTGGCGTACATACTCCACGATGTCCTCCGCCTTAGTGGTGTAGTGTAGACGGGAGATGTATACCGGAGTGTTCGGCTTCGCGGCACGTATAGTTACCATCGGCTCAGCAGGAGCCGTGCCGCAGCGGTTCTTGTTGGTTCGTTGACGGCGCTTCCTCCTTTGCACCATCACGAAACCATCATCATCCGCCCGCTTCGATGCCTTTTCAGGCCCGGGCTTCGTTGAGGGAGCTTTTCATACGAGCAGCTGTTCGGAGGGCGAGAACCTCGGGCGGCAGCGCTGGGAGGAGCCGCAGGGGCGGGAGCGGGGTTGCGGGGCGCACACGGTGCGCGTTTTGCAGGCTCAGCGTTCGGGAGTGACGGCGACGACAAAACTGCTGACGCGAAACTTGCCATCGATGTATCGAGGCCCGCTCCGCGATGCGTGTTTATGTTCGATGCACTCGATGGTGACCCAATTACCGCTACCGTCTTACGCAACTCTACGAGTTCGTTGCGCAAATCGGCGACGGTGTTTTGGGATGCATCCAACCTCTTCTGCACATCCACCAGGCTTGCCTTTAGAAAAACGATGTCTTTCAGAAGGCTCGTAACATCAACGTGGTCAAAGGTGACGGGAGGAAGCTCGTCGGCACGTCGTCAGGGTTGGTCTCTTTTAGCAGCGTTATGATGTCCTGCACGCTTTTCTTTGTCCCGTCACGTCTACGGGACACCATCTTGTCGGTCTTGTTCAATAGCGTGAACAAGAGCAGCTTGGAAGCAGCGATGTCATCCTCACTGAAGTTAGTTGAGCAGATTTGGACTGCGGACACCTCGTCCATCACGTCCAATTTCTGCTGCAAAAACGCTAGTAGTTCGTTAGCCACAAGTTGTTGACTCATGACGAATAAAAAGTTACGAGCGACGGCTTTCGCCGCGCTACACGCCTTATAAAAATAATAAGCAGTCAACAACACGTCCGCATCGAAACGCGACTAATGCGAGACTGATGCGATTAATCCCGACGTTTCGGACCCTTTACAGCGTCCATGGTCACGGGTAGACTCAGGTGGTGGGTCCGAAACGTCGGGATTAATAATATCAATATACGCGATAAAATCCGTAAAAAGTAGTTTTATTTCAATGTATAATATTCGCGTAAATGTCAGAAATCAATATTTTATTGAGTGCCAAGTAAAGAGGTGCAACAACCACTGGACCATAGCCTGCCATGGTCTTGACGAATACCAAGGATCCCATGGACGGCCATGGCAAAAAAGTCTCAAGTGCTGTTTTTAGTCGGTAGAAGTTCAACATACCATAAATGTTCCCGTATTATAAAAACCTCCCTGCCTACCTTAGATTTAATTTAATAATAATAGTTTTTTCAGTCAGTCAGTGTCTTCTCCTGCATAGGTCGCTAATGCAATTAAAACTAAAATAAAATAAAAAAATTAACAAATTAAGCTATTACGCAACTGCTAATACTAATTTCCATCATCATCAACCCATAGACTGTCCCACTGCTGGGCACGTGTCTCCTCTCATATTGAGAGGGATTAGGCTATAGTCCACCACGCTGGCCTAGTGCGGGTTGGCAGACTTCACAAACCGTCGAGAAAATCTCTAAGGAATGCAGGTTTCCTCACGATGTTTTCTTTCACCGTTTAAGCGAGTGATAATTAATTATTAATACGCACATGAATTTGAAAAGTCAGAGGTGCGTGCCTTGGATAAACAGGGTGTTACAAAACTACCCGTAAAGCCGGAAGGAGGTTAAATGGGGCCTTATAACGAGTCCATTCACAATATTTAAGAACCGTAGTAACACTGTATAACATACCCCAAAAAAAGGGAAACAACAACATTTATGAATGAAAAATAGAAAAACTATTAAAGTAGACAGTTATTAGGTAAAATAGGTATGTTAAATAATCTGGTTCCCTGACATGACAGCTGACAAAATTTTTGGCTTTGATAAATCATTATATTTTTTCGGGGTATTTTGTAACACGTTGTATACTTAGTCATACTTTATAATAATAGCTTTTGTATAAAAATATTTGTGTTCTGCTTCCCAGGTTGTCAGAGCGCACATTCTCGCTGTGGGGCTACATGGCGAATCATTTGAACGAGTACAAGAATCCTCTGTACAACCCCAAGGCCCACCCTGATGTATTGAAGCCAGATTTGAGTGCACAGAGTATCAGGTAAGTTCCCATCATATCAATACATTATGAAAAACGTAATGTATGTAATTTAAAAACGCCTGTATCCCTGTTTTAGGACCCATGTCGAGCCTATTGCCATTACTCTATGTACGAATCTTCGCACAATGTTACTTTCTGCTGACGTCTTTACCTCATGTAATTTATATCGATGTAATCATTTTACATAGGTTCAGTTGAATAGACTCAATCTATCAATTCGGTTGTTTTTGTTATGCTCCGCAAAATACCGGGTTAAAGCTAACATAATATCATTTATTATAGCATTTATCAAATATCAATAACCAAAGCATCGCAGCGTGTATAATTAACTTCTTCACTCTGGTTTCTGAGAATGAGAACCAAATAATCTAAAATCCTAGTACATTTCAGAGTTAGTTTACTTTAGGTATAATGTTAGTTTAGTACTTTTTCATGTTTATAATAGGTTTCTTAACATATCATGACGCCTGTGGTCCCGGAAGGGACCGTAGATGTAATAATTGTAGATCCACAGCTCTCCGGTATGTGTTAGGTCCCATGTTTTAGAGGGTGAGCCTATTTCCATTCACCAGTTACAAATCCAGACTGAGCTGCTACGGAGATTTTATATTTTTATACTACTAAGGTGTCAAACAAGCATACGGCCCACGTGATGGTAAGCGGTTACCGTAGCATATATACGCTTGTAACACCAGGGGTATCAATTGCGCGTTGCCGACCCTGTAAACGAAAGAGGAATAGTTTGGTTGGCAGTATAAGGGTCAAAGTCCACCCACTGCCAACACGTTTCCTCGTGGAGCACTGTATATTATCATATTTTATGTTTTTTTACTTTTTTATTTGATATTTTTTAAAGTTTTTGTTATTCTAATACGTTGAAAAAGTGGATATCGTGTTGGTAAGCAAGCAGTGATAGCCTAGTGGTATGACCATTGGACTGCCAAGTCGAAGGTCTCGAGTTCGAACCCAAGGCACGCACCTCTGACTTTTCAAAACCATTTTGTGCGTATTACTTAATAATTAATTATCACTCGCTTAAACGGTGAAGGAAAACATCGTGAGGAAACCTGCTTACCTTAGAGATTTTTCTCGACGGTTTGTGAAGTCTGCCAACCCGCACTAGGCCAATGTGGTGGACTATAGCCTAATCCTTCAATATGAGAGGAGACCCGTGCCCAGCAGTGGGACAGTATATAGGTTTATGATGCTGATAATGCCCTCTTGAATCCACGGGGCCCAAAAAGCCATATGGTAGATCCGGCCCTGAGGGCAGTGTCTTTTGAGTCAGGTAGTTTGTAATATGACGTAGTGGACACGCTTTAGGAACGTGGCCGACCGGGAACTATTTAGTGGAGATAAATTACACTCGGAACACAAAATATACAAATTAATTGACACTAGGGTTAACATTTAAAGTAAATTAATGCAAGAGTAGGGTGAGTTAAGCTCAGGGTGGGTTCGGCGAAGGCTTCGAGGCGAGGTCCGACCGGTAGAAGGCGGCACTTAGTTTGGGGCAGCTGCAGCGGGAAGAAAGAGGCCCGCGCGTCGTCTGCGAATGTATGCAAATTTATGGCGACGCGCGGGGTGAGGCTTGAGGCGCGGAGAAGGAGCGGCGAGCGCGGCCCATGGTGACATGGGCCGCGCTCGCCACTCCTTTTCCGCAGTATAATAAATATTCTTCGCCGAGTAATAATACTCATAGATGATACAAGTGAATATTGTATTGCGTCAGGTTCTGGCGCGGCATGTACTGCCGGCACGAGAGCGGCGTGCACCCTCGCGAGGCGCTGGCCGACCTGCTGCCCGCCGCCGTCGAGCACTGCTCCGCGCTCGAACACCACATCAACTACCTCACCAAGGTCTAGCCATACGGACGACGTCTGTGCTCTAGTGGAACCACTAGACCACAGGACACCAATATTTATGTGATGAACATAAGTGTTTGTGTTTGTCTGGGTGTTTGTGTATTATAAGCACCACAAAAAATATATATAAGTATAACGACCATTGTCTAGTATCCATAGTACAAGCTCTGCTTAGTTTAGGACTAGATGGTGCTATGTAAAATTGACCAAAAATACCTATTATATTATGATATTCTATTATACACAAAAACATCACACACCACAGAGATTTAAAAGGGTTATGGCATGGTAGAATAATATCAGGTATTCCCTTCCGATTCAGCTAGGTCACGTGATTGGTTCGCAGTGACAGCTGGTACGTCGTACTTGTACCGACTAAAAAGCAAAAGTCTATATCATAGAAAAACCGAATAACACTGCTCAACCTGGGAATTGAACCCAGGTCCTCCAGTGTAGTAGTTGTGCTCATGACCACTAGACCAATTTGGTGGCAGTCCTAATTAATAGCCATTAAATATATTTTTCGAGAAGAATATTGATTTCCAAACTAAGCTATAGCTTGTATTTTGGAGATAGTGCTCCGTGGTAAAATAATGAATGACACTATGGACGACTACATTTAAATATCCTGTTACAGAAAAGTAATACTACAGTTCATAGCTTTAATGTTAATTTTGCCTTAACAGAGAATAACTACATTCAAGAACTTGCTGTCAGGCCGGAGAGCTGACAAGAGCAAAGACACGACCGTGGTGAATTACCAGAACGGAAACGTGAACTCCGTGGAGATTGAGACTAAGACTGAAGCGCTGCAGATTGATAACAAGTGAGTGACATCATCGTCACATACAATTACGCCTGTATTCCACGAAGAGGGGTACTAATGTAACCTAATGTACACCTACAGTTCGCCGGTATGTTTAGTTCCCATGTAATAGGGAGCGAGCCAATTACCATTCTTTTTCAAGAGCTCAGCTATTGTCGGTGGTGCAATTGCAACAGTTCTCTATCTTCTGCTTTCCGTTTTACGTCTTGATACGACTCGATCCCCACTGAATGAGATACTATGTATATAACATAAGTCTAATATGCGTTACTTAAAGTAAAGTATATAATTATAAGCGACGCCCCCCGCCCCCGCTTCGCACGGGTGCAATATACATGTATTATACATATAAACCTTCCCCTACAATCACTTTATCTATTAAAAAAAACCGCATCATCCGTTGCGTAGTTTTAAAGATTTAAGCATACATAGGGATATAGGGACAGAGAAAGCGACTTTGTTTATGTAGTGATATATACGAAAATCAACTAAATGTTAAGATCAATAATAACAATGAATCCAGGTCACTTAAAGAAACCTATAAGTCTCGGAAACTAGGAATGCTAAAGTTAACCGAAATTATTGTTATAGGAAGCCGAAATTAGCCGATTGTCTCTTTCCAAAGGTCGATGTGCAATATTTATCGCCGGGTACTGTAAGGCACTTAACTAACAGAATATGAATAAAGTAATACTAGTATTACCTGAATTATTAAAATGTTTTCAGATTATTATACGAGTCTGGCGGCACTCTGACAGAGTTGGAGTGCGCGAACCACGACCATCCTCTCAAAGAGGTTATGAGTGCTCCCTCCAAACCCACCAAGATACCTCTCATCACTGAGGTAAGTTGATAAACTGTATCATTTTTGCATCAAAAAATAATATATTATATGTTGCAGACGTCCCAACCAACAAAGATTGGCTGAATTATGGTTGTATAAAAGCGTTTCTGGAAACTTCAAGCTGATATAGTTGACTGAATAATGTCTGTATAAGCGCTTACACAGACTTTATTCAAGCAAGTTGGCCACAAAATGCTTTAATTTGTTTAATAGCAATAATAGCAACACAGTAGCTGGAGCATAGCATAGTAGCTTGTTGTCAGTCTTAAGGTGAAGTCACCGTTAGACTGACAACGTGGAGGGAAAATTTGATAAGACGTCGGTAGCTGATTTTATGGGCTTGTTCGGTGTACTAAAGTAGAGGATGCGAAGTCGTGTCCTGGTCGAATTTCTAACATAACACCATCACGCCTGCTACCTGAAGGGTTGGGCAGAGTTGTACTAATATTGTATATATATCCATCCACAGTTCGCCGGTCTGTGCCGCCGGTGAGCCTATTGCCATTAACTGGGCACAAATCCACTGCTACTGAAAGTTTCATAAATAAATTCAATTGCAAGCGACTACAGGTAGACGATTGTCCTGTTTCTCTGACATTTAATCTATCAGTCTGTTTTTGTGTGCAATCTGTGCACAATGTACTGTTTGACAATATATCTCATTGGGTGTAAAACCTGTTAGGTTATATTGATATTTTAAATTTAAAAAGAAACGCTGCTTACCTGGTTATCGAACCCAGGACCACTAGACTAATGATGCAGTCGATGTTTAAAAAATAAAAAATTTGTAAAAAGTATGCATATTTTAAAGTGGATTTACCACCGCGGCGCTAGTTTCGTTATGTTTACAAGATGGCGTCGACAGTTGGTTGTTTTTGAAATTTGAGTTGTTTTTTTCATGAAAAAAATAATTAAATAATTGAATCTAAGCAAAAAAAAACTCTAAAAACCTAACCTAACCTTAGAAAAATGACATTTAACAAGATAGCTGAGCGTCGTCTAGCTGTATTGTTGAACGAAGTGTTCAGGGGGTATACTCCCTAAGGAGAAAGTCCGTAGTTTCGACCTTCGTTACGGGTGTTTCCTACTCCATTCCTACTCCGTATCACCTACGGACGGATGATTCGTTCGGGGCCCGAACTAAGAATGAATGACAACACAATTTGACAGTTGTCCCTAACCCGGGGTGTTTTTACCCGTTACAAAAAACGAATTTGACACTTGTTTTATCGGACACAGAAGTTTCGGAGAACTTTCGAACGGCTTGTAACTTCGCTGACGGAGATAGGGAGTAGACCCTCTGACACTGCTAATTGACTTTTAGACGTGTGGTTGAATGGCGTTGTTCGATTAAATGTGTTTATCATTAGAGCATATAATGATGTCAAATCGAACTCGCAAAGCTTAACGAAATGTTTTAATTTAATTGTAAAAAATTGTAATTTAATTTACATTATGTGAACAGTACTGCGGTTCAGAGACAAGTGAACGAAGACACTAACATTTTACTGAAAAGAATGAACTATTATCGCTTTTGCTAAATAACTTATACTTCCGAGTTAACACGCCGTTTGCTATGACTGAAGGCGTCAAAGCAAACAAGAAGGCTAGATGTGCGATTTCAACCAAAATATTGATATTGTTGATACAGAAAGAGACCGACGCTATACCTGCGAGCTTCGCGCTGCTAGACAAAGAGGTGAACACGGTGGCGCTCGACTGGAAGAGTATCAAGAACGTCACAGAGTGCAGTTGCTCTACGCCGCTCGATCATTTCAGCAGAAAGGTAATAATAATAGAGAACAGGATGGCGCTATTTAATTTATAGAGCGACATCCCTCTCTCTCAATTGGAAAACGATCGCAATAACAGGTTGTGGTACGGCCACAGGAAATCAAAATTGGGCGTGCAAATAACGCCCCACTTTCACAGTTATGTGATTTAGGTACTTATTTCGTAAGGTCGCAATTGAATTTCGACACAAACAAAATTGCGGTAACACTAATTGCAGACAAATTAAAGGGGATAGAACCTTTCTGGAGTATCAACCCGCCCGCCTATTTGATATTTTTCGAAATCGCGGCACACTATAAAAGTGATATACATAATTATATGGGTCGGGGACACATAAACGAACAAAAAATGTCAGTAACATGGTACACCTCAATATCACTTTACTGAGATATTTGGAGGTAAAAATAGACATATGAGTACAACGACAATGATTAAAAATAGACTTATTACGTGACTATAGGCGCCACTATATATACTATATCCAAATATTATTTTGTTCGTTTATGTGTCCTCTATCCGTATACATATATTACATTCATCGTGCGCCGCGATTTCGAAAAAAACTAAATGCAGGCGGGTCCGATATGCCAGCTTCCATACAAAAAGGTTCAAACCCCTTTTAGATCGCTTTTTCTCTATTCAGCAATAATAATAGATTTACACCACATTAAGTTTGGTGTTGACTCCAGTACCTTTTCTTTTTTTTTCGGGTGGGGAAATGCTCGCTCGGGGATGTTGGACGGTTATGTCGGGCTCTCCGGCCAGGTGGCCAGCATACCGACTAAAACCACAGGGATAGCTCTCGCATTATCCGCGATCCCACCGCGGCCGTCCATTGATGGACCCTCCCGGAGGACCACTTGTAATGGGCACTGACGACTCCGAATCCGCCGCCCATGGCCTTCTTTGCGGCGGGACAGATATGTAG
Organism: Acronicta alni; assembly: GCA_964056405.1. Lineage (NCBI taxonomy): Eukaryota > Metazoa > Arthropoda > Insecta > Lepidoptera > Noctuidae > Acronicta > Acronicta alni. The sequence goes on from OZ043930.1 coordinate 11,710,960, forward strand.
TCCCGCCGCCGTCTACACCTCGGCCGCAGAAGGTAGGGAAAGCGGCGTATCGTAACACCGACATTCCTCCCCCTGCGGCCTCACCATGTCCGCAGTCCTGCGACTGCGACCTCGCCGAGGCCGCGAAAGGCAGGGAGAACGGCACACCGCAATACCGGCACTCCTCTCCCGCCGCGGCCCCGTAACCTCCCGCTACGTTCCGCCACAGATCCACTCGCCAGAGATCGAAATTTCTTCCATTTCACCTGGATGAATGGGTGTCCACCGCCGTTCGTTTCTCAAGAAACTTTTTACCGCGAACGACTGCTCTGTGGAATCAATTACCAGCGGAGGTATTTCCTTTCCGGTACGACATGGTAACCTTCAAGAAGCGAGCCTATTCTTATCTCAAAGGCTGGCAACGCACTTGCAACTCCTCTGGTGTTGTGGGTGTCAATGAGTGGCGATGATCACTTACCATCAGGTGACTTGCTTGCTCGTTTGCCTCCCTCTTCCATAAAAAAACAGCCGCCGTGTCGCCCATACAACTACTATAGAAGACTATAGCTTGATTTGTAACCATGCGTACATAGTACGTGCGTACATGCTTTGCGTACATGCTTTGCGTACATGCGTAGCTTGTAACGGCAATAGTAATTTATATACCGTAATAACTTCGTATTTCTTGGGAGGGAGGAGTCCTGATATTCATTTGTCTGCGTAGCACCACTGCTGGGGCTGCGGCCGCTGTGTATGCACACGGTGCGTGTGCGCACGAGCCGCGCTGGCCGCACTGGCCGCGCCACGCGCCGCGCCGCTCTGTGCCGCCTGCAGCCCCACCACACCCGCAACGCCCGACTGTGCGCACGGTGAGTACACACATAACATACACACATAACATACACACATAACATACACACATAACATACACACATAACATACACACATAACATACACACAACATACACACATAACATACACACATAACATACACACATAACATACACACATAACATACACACATAACATACACACATAACATACACACATAACATACACACATAACATACACACATAACATACACACATAACATACACACATAACATACACACATAACATACACACATAACATACACACATAACATACACACATAACATACACACATAACATACACACAACATACACACATAACATACACACATAACATACACACATAACATACACACATAACATACACACATAACATACACACATAACATACACACATAACATACACACATAACATACACACATAACATACACACATAACATACACACACACACACACACACACACACACACACAAACACACACACACACACACACACACACACACACACAAACGTGTGCGCACGCGCCGCTTCCGCATCCACATGTATGTAACTACCTACGTATAAGAGATTAAAATGATAATTATAAAAAAATAATGAATGTTTTTCACAGATATAGTGACACCAGCTAATTAATAATGAACATTGAAGAACAAATAAGTGCTCCCCGTGTAAAATCCAGAAGATTTTATTTAACAAAGATAGAATAAGTTTCAATATAATATGCGTATCAATATAACGCAAATAATAACTGAAATTTGTACAGAGGCCCAATTCTGCTATTTTATTGTGTCGAAATCGCTGGCAAATGATTTCAGGATTGTTGTTAAATGATAGTAATATCTACGAAATCCGTCAGTTCTTATGTCATTAGAGCTATTGAACGGCCACTTTGATACAATGAGGGTTTTCTGAAATGTTCTACGAGAGATGGCAGCACTGCAGCGTCAGATCCAACCACCTGTCAAAATACTTACACGATTTGTATTTTATTTCCATCATGTTTTTGGTCTATTTACTATTAAAAACCTTACGTATGGAATACTTATTGTTTTATAAAATGCCACAGTTTTGTGTGAAAATAAAACCAGTTAATAACAGTAACCAATTAGTACCAATGACTTCTGCACCTCTTTTTTTGCATTGCTTAGCTCAATCTTCAGTTCGGCAACCTTGCTCTGGCCGTTATTCATAATAAAATCAATAACACTTCCAAATACGTAGAATTTCACTAAAAAGTTATACGTTCGGTAGGAATCTGTGCTATCTGACAGCTGTTTGGACCTTGCTCATACGAGCGCCGTCTGGTGGCAGAAAAAGTATCGAAAACCCTCATAGTGATTAAGTTGGCGATAACGTTTTTAGAAACTAGTGATTTAAAGGGCTGGCATATAACATACTGTATTATCACGTGGTAAATGTCAAGTAGTATTCATTTTATCTCTAATTATAGGTAATTCAATATAGAACATGTTGTGTAACCTTCTGACCGCCACGTCAATAACGAAAACCCGTGTTCTCTACGCCAAGCGAGAAAATTCTAGTATCAATAAAACAAAAAAAAAATGTATAGGTATTGTTTTTGAACGAAAAAAAAAGTGGTATTTTTGACGTGCCATGCCGTCGTTGGCGTCGTGAGCAAGTTTTAATCTGACGTCTATACACATCCGTGGTGCTCAAGAGGTTAATGTGACAAATAATGTTCGTAAATTTGCACCCCGCTGTATAAAATGCTACTTTACCTATACCATCATATATCAATCTGGGTACAAGATATATATTTATAAAATCGAGAACCGATATCGAGTCGAATCGATAAGCTCTTTACTGGAAATGTATAGCTTGATGAGTCGCTCTGTGTACACTGTACATACCGTCAACTAGAGTAGGTACCTATTGTATTTTTATACGTTACAAAAAATCTAATTCATTTAAAGGCGTTCTGTCTATGTGTATAAAGATTCCGGTAATTCCTGCGAAGCGACATGATGTTCTTATAGATAGTGCGTGAAGAATTTGATAAATCGCTACCTATTTCATCCTCATTATGTTTAAATTTATTAAAAAGTTCAAAAATATCTAGTTAATTAAGAAAAAAATTACTATCTATGTATATACATTTGATAAGAAAACTAATTCCTATGCTTGTAAATATTAAGTGTACTTAATTATTATTCTGTAAATGTAATCCAGAATAAAAAATATTATATTTATGTAATATGTATACTTAGTGTAAAAATATATGTATATCAGTGGACAGTGGTTTTTTCTTCAAAGTCCTTAGAACTACGAATTACATTTTAAAATTACAAGAATGTGACTAACGCAACTTTATAATTCATGACTATTTAGTGTGGTTGCTGTGTCGACCTACTAAGCCTTGCGACATCATCGTAGAGGTAGTTTCATAACAAAAAAGTAAGTTCATAGAAAATATTATCAACAAGAATGCGCAACGTTAACGTCACCGAGTCTCTTCAGCACCTAGGAAATATATTTGGATATCTACATGCATCACCAGAATGGAACAGACTTATCTATACGGATTTTAAAAATCGTAGGTACTCAAGGACTAAGCATCCAAATGTTTAAGAATCCAAACCTACCTATTAATGTAGGTAGGTACGCCGTTTCAAACTAATAAAAACATTAAATTTACAGCACGTAACACAACCAAGTAACAATAAAAATAATGTGCTACGAACTCGCTAACAATCAATTACGTTTCTCTTAATTTGATAAACTTTTTCTGCTATACTAGCTCAAGCCATTTGGTTACCAAACTTCAGAATGTATCGCCAAATATTAATATTACTTTCAATTATTTATATTATTACTTGCGATGTGAAGTCGGATAGTCTGGAGAAGAATCGAATGATAGGAATCGATGCCATCCATGATAATAACATGAAAATCGATAAAGATACGATAATAACACGGAACTTAAAATTGGAGAAGCGAACTCGTGGTTCAAAATGTAAGTTTATTTATGTACCTACATTCTCCTAGTAAAGTAAGCTACTGCGTAGGTAACAGTTTCCCGCCAAGCGAAATTCTCTAGTAATTCGCGTTATTTTTTTTTCGTTTTAATTTTGTATTGCTTTAAAATCTGTGTCGTTAATCTAGTGGTTCTAAACGTGACAGCTACGCTAGAGGTCCCGGGTTCGATTCCCAGAGCAAATAGTTTCCAGCAGTGTTATTGGGTTTTCCTATAAAATCCACAGTAGCAGCTCGGAGTTTGGGTATGTGCCCGGTCAAATGGCACTAGGTACACTCTATTACATACGACATGAACATATCAGCGAACTGAATTAGTACACACGCCAGCAGGTCAAGCTATCCAAAAGTGTCAAATTTTACCAATCGAAAATGAACCTTATAGTGTGTTAAAGTTGAAAATCTATCAAAGAAATTTGACAGATTGGGGTAGCTCGATGTACTGGCCTATACCTACACCTCTAGGAATATTATGACCGTACCGTGTATTTTTCTTTTAATTCTCAATGAGTCCTCAGTCTCAGTGAGATAGAATGCATTTCCTTCCTGCGGTGCTGCCTGAAGTCTGTCAGTCAGTTCATGACTAGTGATGGGCAAAAAGTAACACATTATATTTTTTCAACACACTTGCTCATAAAATGGCTCTTATTTCACCGCAATTAGGCACGTAATGACAGCTATAATAATACTGTGACTTTTTCATTGCTGTTATATTCACAAGTGAGTTAAAGGGTTTTTTATTTTTTTTATTAGTTGAGTTGCTTTGTTCTTAAAAAAGTTTCGATACAAAAAAGATCGTGTTCAATAAATAGTACCTACAAATAAATTAATCTACCTACCTATTGCTTGCTCATTTCATGCGAGTTCGTATTTAAATAGATAATTTCAACTTGTACGTTTTTAATAAATAAAACTCACTCAAATATAACTTGTTTTCTCTGTACATAATAAAGAAACCTTTAAATTCCCCATTTTGTACGTTTCTATCCACTAAAAATATAATATCTAACAATTTAAATCTTTGGCAAGTTATATTATTTTATGGTAAATTGACATAATAATTAGGTTTAAATGATATTTTTTAAGCAACGCGAAATAATGTAGAGGAGGAAAAAGAACCAGATTGGTCTTACAAACCATTCCCCATAGAAGTGGCTGACCATGTCGACCAATTCAAAAAGAACATGTCTGAATGTCTGAAGGAGGTGCAATCTAATGACAAAAGACCTGTTAAACGTCTATCTCCGAAAATGGAGTCACCCGTTCACGGAGAATGCCTTATTGCATGCGTTTTAAAACGCAACGGAGTAATTGAAAACGGAAAGATCAATAAAGGTAAAGTGGAAACGATAATTTACAAATGCTTTACATCAGAAATTATGCTCCGTGATTAGTTTTTTTTTTTTCAAATACAAATTCTTTATTACGATGATACGAGTAATGGTGAGTCGCACTCGGCACTCAGCAGTGCGACTATGTACAGAAATGAATAAAATTTAAACGGACTGTGTGTAGCTCTTTTGTGTGCTGCAGCAGCACACAAAAAGCAGCTCTTGTGTGTATGTGCGAGTGATACACACAATGTAGAGTGGGTTTTGTGCGAGTGTTTGGGAGTAGGCAAGGCAAGGCTTCAGTGTCATTATATTGTATGATAGTTTTAAAAGAAAAGAAGTTAGTTTCTTTCTGCCTGTAATAACTGTGCAAACTGTACCTAAGGTTAAAAAAATGAAAGTAATTTAAATTATTTAATTTACATAAACGGTTTTTTAATGACTTTTTTTTCTAGATAACCTAATGTCGCTGGTAAGCAAATTTTACTCCAAGGATACTAAGCTCATGAAGAAATTGGAAAAGAATTTAGACCGTTGTATTGAATTAAGCGTTCGCAACCAAGACGAGTGTCAATTGGCATCTAAACTTAATGATTGCACCAACGACCTCATGGCAAGCAATAAACATAAAATAATGGTCAATTATTAATAAATTCCGAATAAATACAATGATATGCTACATAAAACTATTATTTCAAACTTCGGCGACGTCTCAGCCGCACTCACCTCATTTACATTCCAAATAAATACATTAGCGATTATCAGCGTGGTCTTTAAACACGTATTGTGCTTTAATTATTCGCAAGTAGGTACTCTATACGTATTAAGTATATATTTATCATCATCATCATCAACCCACATATTGCCCCACTGCTGGGCACGGGTCTCTTCTCACAGAATGAGAGGGCTTAGGCTATAGTCCACCACGCTGGCCTAATGCGGGTTTGCAGACTTCACACGCCGTCGACGAGAAAATCTCTAAGGCATGCAGGTTTCCTCACGATGTTTTCCTTCACCGTTTAAGCGAGTGATAATTAATTATTAATACGTACATGATTTTGAAAAGTCAGAGGTGGGTTCGAACTCGAGACCTTCGACTTGGCAGTCCAATGGTCATACCACTAGGCTATCACTGCTTTTTATATAATTATATATTAAGTTCAGATCAAATATTTATTTGATCTGAGATATTAAGTATATATTGTTTAGTTTCTGAAATGTTTGCTGAATTTAGTCGGGTGGTGTGTGTATAAAAAAGTTTCCGTCGAAATAAATTAGGGTGGCGCTACAATCGCATCATTATAAATTTTAAAAACCACGCCAAATGTTATTAGAGTAAGATAGAAAAGTAAGTTTTAACATAAGTTATGTTGTAAAGCAAGGTTGTACGATCTTTTCATTACAAAATTTACTTGGCAACTGGCATACCATTTTTTGTAGTTCTTTGGCGTACGATCACACCTTTTTAGCACCTGGCAGCCCTATTTCGAAATACATTACATAGCACAAAGGCCTCTGAAGCCATGCCAAAATAATACAAGTTTTATACAATAAATAAACTAGTATATGTTTATGGTGAGGTCATTCCGTCCGTCAATAATGTCATTATGGTCATTCCAAAATCCGAATTATTCTGAATCCGAGGTCTGTTACAAAAACTGTACAATGATGGACCGTTGGTTCATTGGTTGCCGTTTAAAGCGTCTAAAAAGTATAGTAAAATTGTGACAAATCGTTGTACAGAAATCTGGAAAACAGAAGAAACAAAGAAGATAAATTTTCCATTTGCAAGGGCGTTTTGCATTTTGCAATTTTGGGTCTTTGTTATTAAAATCTGTGTTCTGGTTTTGCGTGATTGCTTCGTTTCTGTAATGTTTTCCGAATTTAGTCAGGTAATGTCGAAATTGTAAGTACTTGTGAATCGTGAATCCCGTGGCTCGGATTGTCTTGGTCCTAATAGGTTCCTACTGTTTTGCGGTGGCACGTATAATGTGCAGGCGTGGTACATTCACCGTGGGCTTTTGGCCGGCGGGAGGTTCCTTCCTATCACCGTGCCGCGGATTCACATGAAAATTTGGTCACAAAACTCATTTTGCGTCGATGAAAAATCTGGGAAAAAAAGTAATAATGTTGAGGTTGAATCCTAGATTTTTCATATTGCTCTTAATTGGTTATCAATTCAAGTTATTGATTTGTCATTGATGTCGTATGTTGCATTAGCTGTCGTTTTGAATTAAAAAATCTATTTACAAAATTGAATCAAAAAACTTAAAGCTTTGTCTAGGTAAATTAAAATGAAAGTAAATTCCAAATCAAATGTTTTAGGCAAATGTTTGTGTTTCTAGGATGGATAGCCTCATTATTTGTATATGGATAGGAGGAGATGAGATGGTTAGCCTCATATTTTGAACATTTTTCAAACAGGTGTTCTATCAAAAAATCAATTCTCAGAATGGAATTCTCAGAGAGCAGTAGGTATTAAATCTGGTGTAAGTCGATAATAGGACCTATTTTAAATATGGTTTGGAGTTCTTTTGTATGTGTAATTTGTTGTGGTAATACTAAATTAATTTCACCATTATGAAAAATAATAGGTATTTGTCAATAACTTGAGATCACATTCCATAAAAAGAATGATTTCCTTTGGATAATGGCAAATATCAAATAATTGTGTTGATTTTGGGAGGTATGGTAAAGTTTGCAATATATTACAGAAAAACAATATGAATAGAACTTATTTTTCACTATTGCGTAATGTAAGTAAAAAAACTTAATAGGTGTCCAGAGTTGGCTGTTGCTAGCTTCCAAGCTTAAAATTCTTCCGAATTCTCCAGAAACTTGGATGGTCTCTGAATGTAACTGAATAATGTCTCTGTTTCATATTGAAGAATTTTAATAGAATATAGGTTAAGCATGGATTAAAAGATGTGCAGGAAATCCTAATTTGTTTGAAGTTTTCCACTCTTCCTAGTGTTTCTACTCTTTTATTTCAAAATTTTTTTAGATGCTTTTTGAGAAGGCAGGGTTTTACCGTGTATAAGTTCTTGAAACACTAGTCATATAGTACCATAGTTACTGTTTTTTTCAAAGATTTATTGCATGTACATAAATTGGTGTTACATTATATTTTAATGGACTTCAGACTTTAGCGGCCTTTTACAAGCATTGCAATATGGAGGGCTATCATAATTATTATTTTTATATATTTAAATTAGCAACTCTAATAACCAGTGATTGGCATAGGCAGTGCTATTTTCGGTCAATGACCCTGAATGATTATGTTAATATGGACATGTCCCGGGATTTTCGGGGTTCACGGGAATATTTTTCGGAATGTTGATGTAAATGAAGTTATACTGTTAAAGATACCATGAATATGCACTGCGTCATATCAGTCTACTTATTTTTGGTTTAACTGGTCCCGCACAGTGCTGTTTGCCATATTACTTACTGGTCAATAGGTAGGATCTGATTATACCCAAAACAGGTGGCATGATATGTCGTCATGTGTACAACTACAATTACTTTACAATTGCTCGTCAATCACTACATAGTATAAAACAAAGTCGCTATCCGCCGTCTGTCTGTCCCTATGTATGCTTAGATCTTTAAAACTACGCAACGGATTTGGATGCGGTTTTTTTTAATAGATAAAGTGATTCTTAAGGAAGGTTTATATGTATAATAACATACCACGCGGGCGAAGCCGCTGGTGGGAAGCTAGTGTGATATAAATTAGTATGTAACAAATCTTCTTGTCTGTAGTTTTTTCGTATGTCGTATACAATAAGTTGAGAAACAGTTTTTTTTTTATTACACCCCAATAAGCACCATTTTTTATAATAATTAGTGAAATATTAAGATGATTGAAAGATAAAAATAAAATAACTATTCAAAACACAGTAATATTTATTCACATAATATTGAAAATCAAAAACATTTGTACATAGAAACAAAATCTAAAGTGTGTGTAGTGGTAGAAGTTAAAATTCTATAATATATTAAATATAATATTTAATTGACATTTTAAATATTAACGAGTTAATATTTAAAATGTCAATGCAAGTGAGCTTTAATAAATTGTCAAATCATAAACATCAATCTCAATCATCTTCTGCTTCACTATCTTGTGCATCAAGTGTATGATGTACAGAATTAAAATAAATAACCATATTTTTTTCTATATTCTCCGGTTTTAGTCGATTTCTTCGGATGCTTAAAATCCACTTGTACAGAGAAAAAGATCTCTCAACGTCCACTGAAGTGAGTGGGGCGAATTTGTAGGGCAAAATGTCGTCATCGATATCTACTTCACGTGACAGTCTCTCACTATATAGTCTCAAAACATCAATGTCCGGATTCCTTGACATGACATTCTCTATTTTTTGTTTCACGGATTCGGTTGAACTCCAATTGATTATAGTCCTTATCTCATCTAATATTTCAAACAGCATGCAACCAAGTTCCCCACGTTGTGATTACGGGTTCTGGAGGTAAGGGCATATCAGGGTATAGATCTTTAAGTATCTTAACTCTACTAGGAACCTTTAAAAAAACTTTTTTTACATTAGAAATTAGGCAGTCGATGTCAGGGTATTCGGAACGAATTGTTTCTGAAACTCTATGCAGAGCGTGTGCGAAACGTCACATGCTTCATATTTGGGAAAAAACTTTTTAATAATCGTCCTGCTAAGAGCATGTATGCCACACTATCCTCCAGTAGTCCTCCAAAGTCTAAACCAAAAATTCTTCTGCAGCGCAATTTTGGTGGCATGAATAACGATCTTCTTCGCGAAGATGTTAAAAATATTGATTGGAAACCTCTATTTGCATCTGATTTAATGGACGAAAAATTATCAATATTTTTAAATAAACACATAGAAATATATGATGTTCATGCTCCTATTAGGTCAGTAAAAATAAAGCATCTGCCCTCTCCATGGTTAACCAATGAAATAAAAAGTATTATGGATAATAAAGTGATAGCTAAATCAAAGTATAAGTCTAGACCCACTTCTCTAAACTTGGAGAGGTATGTAAATATTAGAAATCACTGCAATAAGGTGTGTAGGAATGCTCAACGCCAACACATCCATAGTTCGATTGAAAATGGTGATCCAGCGAAAGTTTGGAAATTTCTGAGATCAATGGGAATCGGAAAATCACGTCAAGATACAATCCCCAACAACTTAAATATTGATTTATTAAATCAACATTTCTCTTCCTCGTCCTTTTTTGACAGGACAATTAAAGCCAAAACACTTTTTAATCTTTCCACTCTTCCGACTCCCGATTACTCCCCGTTTGTCTTTAATCAATTCTCTGATTGTGATGTTAAGAAGAGCATTTTATCTATAACTTCTAATGCGGTTGGAAGTGACTCAGTCAGCCGTAATATCATCCTTCCTATCTTGGACGAAATCCTTCCTGTCATTTGTCATATCCTTAACCATTCGATATCCAGCGGTGTTTTTCCAAATGCTTGGAAAGACGCCCAGATTACTCCTTTACCAAAAAAACCCAATCCCACATCCTTTTCCGAATATCGTCCTATTTCCATCCTTCCATTCTTATCTAAGGTCCTAGAACGTCTTATTCACAAACAATTATGCACATTCCTCTCCACGAATAGACTTCTGAACCCTTTCCAATCTGGTTTCCGTCCTGGTCACAGTACTACTACAGCTCTGGTTAATATTACGGAAGACATCAGGTTAGGCATGGAAGATGGAAAGTTATCGGTACTTGCACTGCTAGATTTTAGCAATGCGTTCAATACCGTTGACTTTGACATTTTACTTGCCATTCTCAGCTCTCTTAACATATCTCCAACGGCAATTGATTGGTTTCGTAGTTACCTGACTGGCCGTCGACAGCGTATTCGCATTGAAGATACATTCTCTTCATGGTGTGATACTGTAGCTGGCGTGCCTCAGGGTGGCGTTTTATCCCCATTACTCTTCGCAATATTTATTAATTCAATTTCTAATCAACTTCTTTCATCCTACCACCTATATGCAGATGATCTTCAAATTTACTCACAAGCTCCACTGGAGCATTTATTGGAAGCTATCCTTAATATTAATAAAGATTTTGCTGCAATATCTGAGTGGAGCAAATGCTATGGACTCAGTGTTAACCCGTCTAAGACACAGGCAATCGTTATTGGTAGCTCACGAATGGTTTCCAAGATAGATTGGTTCCGTCTGCCCCAGTTTATCTTTGATGGCATCCAAATTCCTGTGAGTGACCAAGTTAAAAACTTAGGGTTAATTATGGACAGAACCTTAACATGGGGTCCACAGTTGCAGGAAACTAGCCGTCGTATGTTTGCGTCAGCAGGATCCTTGAGACAACTACGCAACTTTCTTCCAACTGCCACTAAGATTGCGCTTGCACAATCTCTCCTCTTGCCTGTCCTTGACTATGCCGATGTCAGCTATCTTGATCTCACCGAGGACCAATTCAATAAGCTTGAGCGTCTCCAAAATTTTTGCATAAGATTCATATTTGGTTTACGCAAATATGATCATGTATCAGAATTTCGTATTAAGCTCAAGTGGCTTCCAATTCGCCTTCGTCGGAATGCTCACATTCTTTCGTTACTTTATAGTATTATTTTCAATCCTGCTACACCCGCTTACCTTAAAACACGATTTGAGTTCGTCAGTGATACACATTTGCGATCCTTACGATCATCAGAGATCTTAAAACTAAAGATGCCTATGCACGCCACAAATTTTGTTGATAATTCTTTTACTGTTCAGGCCTCTCGTCTATGGAATGCTCTGCCGGTTTCCGTGAGACGTGCCCAAACACAGGCATCTTTTAAAAAAATGGTAAAGGAACATTACTTGGCTACGTGTACGTGAATTGTTATAGTATTCTCTTTATGCAAAATAATATATTGTATGTATAGTATTTATATACATTATTAATATTTATTTTATTAGATATTTATTTTATTTTCTATATCTATTATATATCTATCTGTCTATTATTCTTTAATTAGACTTCTAAGCACACAACCGCCCGTTACCCGTTTCTTACATGACTTGTCCATCCCATGGTTGTCTGTAATAAATTGCTTTAAGCGATAAGACCGCCAATTGTATATACATTATATGTGTCGATACATATTAAACGCACCTAAGTCACGCATAAACAACTTCTGGGAAAACGCGTTTGTTTCTGTTTGCTTTATCCATGACACTTGAATAAAGAGAAATACTACCAACACTCTCATAATAATGTCTACTGGCAACATTGTCAAAAAAACGGGTGAAACAACCGTCAGATTTTAAATTAAGCCGGTTTTTATTTTGGACTTAAGCACTTTTGATGGAAACGATGTGGATTTAAGCTTGTTTGAAAGCAACTGTTATTGGACTTAAGCGAATTTAAAAAAATACTACGTGACTTAGGCCGGTTTGATGTAATTGAGTAGTAAAGGGACGTATTTAGGTTATTTAGAAAAGGAAAAATTGGACCGCGGGCAGGATTCGAACCTGCGTCTTCTGGTTAGGTACACCAGACGCTATGACCACTAAGCCACCGCGACTCCTACCCGTCATGTCGAATTTTTCCTTCCCATACTGAATTTACGTCTTTATGGTGACGTCAGTAACACCTATTGAAATGCAAGTTTTTGCTTTTCAACCGACACAACTTACTTTACAGTTAGTTAAATGTCGAACGATGCCACCTTACCTTGTAACTATCTTTTTGTATATTTTTGGCATTTTCCATGCTAAGATTTTAAAGTTATTTAGAAAAGGAAAAATTGGACCGCGGGCAGGATTCGAACCTGCGTCTTCTGGTTAGGTACACCAGACGCTATGACCACTAAGCCACCGCGACTCCTACCCGGACTCCTAACCAGAAGACGCAGGTTCGAATCCTGCCCGCGGTCCAATTTTTCCTTTTCTAAATAACTTTAAAATCTTAGCATGGAAAATGCCAAAAATATACAAAAAGATAGTTACAAGGTAAGGTGGCATCGTTCGACATTTAACTAACTGTAAAGTAAGTTGTGTCGGTTGAAAAGCAAAAACTTGCATTTCAATAGGTGTTACTGACGTCACCATAAAGACGTAAATTCAGTATGGGAAGGAAAAATTCGACATGACGGGTAGGAGTCGCGGTGGCTTAGTGGTCATAGCGTCTGGTGTACCTAACCAGAAGACGCAGGTTCGAATCCTGCCCGCGGTCCAATTTTTCCTTTTCTAAATAACTTTAAAATCTTAGCATGGAAAATGCCAAAAATATACAAAAAGACGTATTTAGGTTTAGAATCTTAGGAATAAAAGAAACACGCATATTTATTATTTATTTCGGTTCAAAGTCTTAAACCGATTTAAATAGGTATTGTCATTATGATTGTATGCTTATCGGCTATTGGTAGAGAAAGGTTCAACAATAAAAATGCCACAAGAATTCTTTACTTATAAGAGTACATTATATTCCTTCGTACGTAGTTAGGTACTAACATTGTAAAGTCTTACAATCATATCAATATCAAATTATATAATAGATAGATACATTTATTATAATCAGAAGGCGAAAATTCAGTAAACCCTGATCCAGTAAATGATAACGATTAATATGTTAAACAAAATCCAAAATTTCTTCTGGCAAGTACTCAGGATCATCTTCATCTTCTTGTTGTTCCGGCAAGTTTGCATTATGAGCCAGTACAGTTTTGTAGTATTGTAAATCAGGCAAGTCACTCCAAGCTTCACCATAATGTTTTTCGAGTAGTTTTTTAACATCTGTTAGTTTTTCAGCTTTAACATTAAATCGTACTTCTATTATGTTTGGTTGGATTCCGGATATATGTTTCCCACGTTTAGTTATGCTTAGTGGATTGCACATATCATTTCTATATGACATTTCTCCTCGAACTAAGATTTTCCGACGATCTGTTCTATTTAAGATAATCCGCTTCGTTTTACTTATTTGAAAGTGTAACGTTTGAGTGTTTTTCAATACGTCTTTGCATGCTGTTTTCCAATCAAAAATTGGCACCTCAATGACTAAACGACGGATAGTCGCATGAGACCCCATGATATCAATATATGTCTGAGGGTTAGATATAGTTTCTAGTCGTTTTATTTGTTTTTCCACAAAAGCAAACACCCGATCGGGTGGGATGAAACTATGTCCAGTGACAGGAAATACTATTTCTACTTCTACTATGTTTTGTGTTGTTTCATGCAGCCATTTAGCAACCATTCCCAGCAATATCGAATTCTTATTTTGGCCGCCGCAACCGTCAGCAACAAGCCTTATCTTCTTTTTGCCATCAAGGTTTACTCGGTTCAGGCAGTGGTATAAGCAAGACGATATTTCATTAGAACCCTTGGCTGCCACGTCTTCAGTCCATATATACGAAAAAACATTATCTTTAGTCAGGCTTGCGTGAGAATTTCCCTCGACAATTGTAAAATTATAAATATATAGTTGTCGCGAATAATACGCCGACTGGTCGGGTACTTTTGGTAGAGGTAAATTTTTTTGGCAGTCGAAGGACAAAATGAGCAGTTCTGGATCATCTTCCTTTAATTTCTCAAAGAAGCATTTTGCTCTTATTTTGTGTATTCTATATTGGGTTCGCAAACTCTGTTTTTCACTTTCGTTTTGAGTTATTTTTAACTTTTCTAGCAACTGTAAACAGTCTGAACAGACGTCTTGGCGCGGAGACCTAAATCCAATATTAAAAGAGGTATTGAATACCTTCCTGAAGAAACTTTTAGTCACTGAATATCCCGGCATCGATTCGTCTTCATACATCCTGTATAGTTTACTTATATTTAGACTGGGATCCAGATATATTCTTTGTTTAACTTTGCCTCTGCAATAGTGACTATCTAATGGCCGAAATTTCTTTATGAAATTCTGTACAGCTTCTCTCTTAGACCGAAAAGCATGATATTTACGGTCACCTCCACGCTTTTCGAAAGCTGTTTCTCCTGTAGCTGCGTATCGATTGGAAACGCCTTTAACACGGCCTTGTTTGATTTTTAAAATGCCACAAAACGCAGCGAGGCAGACAGGAACTTTTTCTTTACTACTGTGCTTAGTAATGAAATACTGCTTTGAGAAAGCGCGTCCATTTCGACTGTTATTTCTAGGGCGTTTTCTTTTAACAGGAGCCAATAGCATATTTTGTAAAATATAATTATCTTGACTTATCTTGTTAGGATTACGGTAAAACTTTTTGTGGAAGTAAAAAACATCATTAGAAGTCAATGTTGCACATTTGTACACACTCTTTTTGTTGTGATTACACTTTGGTTTTTCTGGCAAGGTTTTTGCAGAGTACCTGGAAATAAATTGAAATGAAGGTATAAAATTAAATGTGTAACTTTCTACGTCGTAAACAAATTTACATTGTATCGCTATCTCTTAAAGAGGCGTACAACGTTCAACCTATTACGTGACATCTAGTGGTATACACTCATTCAAACACAAACCCAAAAAAAGTGATGTTGGTACAAACTTAAAATTTGCTAAAACATTGTTTACCTTATCTTAGAGAAAAACACCGATATAGGTACCAATCAATATAGGTACTAAATACCGAGTGCAAAACCCGTACTATTAAGTTATTTAAGTATTAACCAGTCTACTTGCATTGTAATAAAAACATCACCCTTTTTTGGCAGTCAGGTAAAACATACAACACTGACATGGATGGCCGATCCTAATGCGAGTCCGACCCTGTTCATGGACATGCAAAATTTAATATCACATCGCCCTACCGAAAACAAAGTGAAATTACAACGTATTACTTACAAATCTCGTTTCTTCTTTTGTTTTTCATTTGTCTTGAGTTTTAACTTCTTTTTAGCTAATTCAGGCCTCACAACATTTATTTCTTCTTCCATAATTCGATAAAAACGCAAGCGCACGAAACAAACACCACGACACAAAGCCAACAACTGCGGCCATGACACTATGCAGGGCTGTCTGTCATTGGTCGAATCGGACTTAGGCGAGTTTGAGTTAAAATGACGTTGTGACTTAGGTTTGTATGAAAACAAAACGAATATTTTGAGCCTTATTTATACCAGTTACAGAGGACTTAAGCTGGTTTAATCCAAAATAATATTTAATTTTTTGTACAAAGAATCCGGCGAATCAAAAACATTCATTCGTTACTATAGTGGACTTAGGCACGTTTGATATGTATCGACACATGTGACGTTTGTTTTCTTTTTATCATTTTCTCTGTATTGTGTTATACAATAAAGAATATTCTATCTATCTATCTATCTATCTGTCCGTGCATAATACTAATACATTTTCAACATTAGTGCCACAAGATTCGCCCCACATGTGTTCTAAGCACTCTATTACAAAATTTGAGATCGTCCTACCGTTTTACTTTCTCTAACATTTTACATGCAATTAAATAAGGTTTTTTAATATTTACCAAATTTAGTGGCATTACTAAAAAATTTAACTTTCATCGGGTTTTTTGAATGTCCCTTGATGTACGGATCCTTCGATGTGCCTTTTCACACTACTTTTTTTACATCCGATATTAGTTTCACATTTTGTGCAAAATATTGAATTATTGGTAGATTTATAAAATAAATCAGGATAATCCTCAATCCATGTGAGTACTGTTCTTTCCTTCAGTCGTCGTGCCATCTTGTGTCGATGAAATACACCAAATAATTTTAAACACAATGAATCTCCGAAACGGCAGGGCTGAAGCAATCTAAACAACAAAAATAGAAAAATAAATTGAAATCTCAAAATACCAAAGGTAAAAATTCAGCTTACCTATGAAGAATACAGATCCCAGCGAAAAGTCCAAGCAGTATCAAGTGGTAGTTCGGTAAATAGCAAGCCAAAGTATGAATGAAGCAACAGATCTTGAAGAGGCAGGAATGGAGCAATCTTTACCTAAATAAGAAACGTAACTATGTATGACTGTTTAAAGTGTACAGAGCAGATTCGCTTAAAGTTTTCGGGATACTATGAAATATATTGATTTCTGTCATTTACGCGAATATTATACATTGAAATAAAACTACTTTTTACGGATTTTATCGCGTATATTGATATTATTAATCCCGACGTTTCGGACCCTTTACAGCGTCCATGGTCACGGGTAGACTGAGGTGGTGGGCGTCTTGATGATATAATTACTGACAGCTACCCTACATTTTTTATTGTTACATGATCAATGACATTTATTACTAATTATTAATTAAAACTAGATGGAGCCGGCATTTCCTAGCTGACGACCTCTGAGAAGAAACGCCGAAACAAACTCAGAGAATCATGGTCTCTTTTAAAGTAACAATAACAATATCAATATACGCGATAAAATCCGTAAAAAGTAGTTTTATTTCAATATACTATGAAATATGAATTGTTTTTTACTAGACAACTGGTATTACGAATAAATTTTGTATCCTGTATCAACTAGCTGCAATGCAACCCACTTAGCTTACGAACACTTGCGGATGACGTAATATTTGACAGCGTCTACTTCATTTCTAGCAATTCAGCTTACCTTATCGTTTAAGAAGAATACAGGTCCCGTCGAAAAGTGCAACAGAATCACAGTGTCAAATCGTAGTCCGGTAAAGCAAGCCAAAGTTGTACGTTAGAGAATATTCACAAATCCGTTAAACTAGCCTTGGTCAAACAATAGTATCACTTAAATCACACGTGCGCACTCAAACTACCGAAGAACAAGTGTGTAGTAGTCGAATGAGACAAATAGACGACCACTACAGTCCCTCTCTCACGCTATACCTGCGCGAGATTCTGAGATGAAGAGTGTCTCTTCTATCTCACTCCCACGTGTAGTTCTGTCTCTGTCACATATTATGTACATAGCGCCGCGTATTGTGTACTAGCTGTACCCGCGATTTCGTTGGCGATTGCCATACTTGCGGACAAATCACCCACACTTGACCACAGTTTCTCTCTAATTAAGAAAAGCTGTGCAACAACAAACATCAATTTGCAGAATTGTTGTTGACCTGTTACAATTTTAATATAAGTACACATATTTATTAAACTAATTCCTAAAAAAGACCATGTATGCCGGGATTTAGACGGCATATCCATGTTAACGGTCACTAATTCCCGTTAATAGCACTACCTACGCCGATCTCTGCTAATAACACATGATATGTAGTAGTACATATTTATGTAAGTACCTATTGAATTGTGTTAAATATATAAATAGAAGGTAGGTAGGGTGAACGCTCCAGTAGTTGACCAATTAAGGCAGATTTCGATACAAAAAAAATGTTTACTAAATATCTACTAGAAATTTTGACTTGATTATTTTTGTGTACATTAAAAATTAGTTATTTATCAATATAAACTCATGAAATTTTAATTTAGTTTTACCATTATTTTATTATTTATTAATGAATTAAAATTTCAGCTAATGCGCCTGTAGTTGTCCAGAGGGATTTAATGATTGACCAGTTTTTAACTAGTAGTTGACCAGTTCCGTAAAAACTACAGTTTCATTGCAACAGTATGTTTTATTTAATCAAATAAGCAACATCTGAATATAAACGACTTATATTTTAAATAAATTATTAAATTGAAACAGTCTCTATTGTTTTTTCTCTTATTTTACTATTAAAATTTACCAGAAAATAGATCAACAGTTCAAAAGACTTACAAAACTTTGGTTCTATAACCTCTCTTATAATATTTCCTTAACAAGAAACAAATAAAATAAAAAGTACTTAAATAGCAGTCTTGTCATGGTTTTTGGTAACTACACAAACCACTTAGGTAATTTGTTAATAGCTTAACAGCAGCAGTTCAAAAGACTTAACTTTGGTTCTATGAACTCTCTAATAATATCTACCTACTTAAGAGAATAGAATAAAATAAAAGGACTTATATATCAGTCTTGTGATGTTTTTTTGGTAACTACACTAATCTCACTTAGTATCTTTCAGGCAAATATTTCGCCATTTCGGCGACTTTGTAGGATCCTCTTTGGTTTATAGGAAGGTGTGACCTTTCGGGGAAGACCTGAGGTCAACAGATTAGGAAGTAGGTGGGTTAATGAAACATCTGTTCACATTTAACAAATATAATATAATCTTGCTTCCTGCACTACGGTTTTTAAGCAAAGTAGATTTAGGTACACTGGCCTGACGGAATTAGGATTAGGACAGTAGGATTTTGCGTAACTGAAAAGTAAAATCCGTCTACCACTACTGCTACACAAAGATCAGCTATAGAACCGTAACCGCTATTCTGCATAGTTCAGCTTAAAATCTTTTATATCCCAACAGCCAATAGAATTACCGGTGACGTCTGATAATTCATACACAAGAGGCGACTTTTTTGCAATGACTTTACATTTTACATATTTAGGTGCTAGTTTTTTGTTGAAGTACTTATCTTTGTCGCTTTGATAAAATGTTCTCTTCCAGACTATGACACCAACACTAAATTCTGCTGGTCGACGACGCCAATTATAAGAATGACAATTCCTGGAATGTGCTTGTAAAAGAAGCCCTTGTACCTTGGCAAAGATACCAGAAAGACAACCCAAGTTCTCAGCATAGGAGTCTCGAGGTTGAAAAACAAGGTCTTCTGACTCGGCATCTACGTAATGAGATCCACACGTGACCATTTCCCGACCATACACGAGAAACGATGGAGTATAGCCAGTAACTTCATTAACCGCACTATTAATTGCGAACTGAATCTGAGGTATTAACAAATCCCAAGCCCGGTGGTCATTTTCGATGAATGTTGATATTGCAGTCATTACTGTTTTATTATACCTTTCAACCGTATTCACGTGTGGTGTATATTTAGGTGTGAAATGTAAATTCGGAACTTTGTACTTAGAGAACATGTTCCTCAAAGTGGCACTGACAAATTGTTTGCCGTTATCTAGAATAACTGTAGATGGTATACCATGTATTAGGAATACATTTTCTTCTAGGATCCTGGTAACTACTTCAGCAGTGGCACGTCTTATAGGAAATAATAGACAGTATTTGCTGAAACAACATGTAACAACAAAAATATAGACGTTTTGTTTCCTCGTCGAAGGTAAAGGTCCTACGAGGTCCACGCTTATAGTCTGGAAGGGTCTAGAACATACTTTTGGGACGGCCCATCTCCCCTAGAGGTTGGTGATTTTGATGTTTATGCGATATACATGGTTCACATGTCGAAATAAACCGTACTACATCAGCATGCATTCCAGGCCAATAATAACGAAGAGTTAAACGTTTGTAAGTCTTGAAGACTCCTAAGTGACCTGCAGTAGGTTCAGAATGGTTCTTTTCAATAACCGTATTCCGCATCTCTGCGGGCACTACTTCCTTCCATTCGAATTCTTTACCTAAAGAACACCTATGGCCGGTATACACGACAACGATAAAACTGCGCAAACGAACTGTGCAGTTCATTTTCGCAGTTTATCGAACGTAGGTAGTGCGTCCACATATCTACGATATCTGCGTCGATCGTCAGTTCCCGCCAGAAACTCAGACGAAAAACACGTCATTCGCGATGGCAGACGATGAAGTGCTTGCGCTAGCCTGGCTCATTTTGTGCAAAAAGAGAAGAAAATCACGTAGTGTGTGGTGTAAGGATTGGCTTCTTAAAAGAAAGTCATACTCTCACATAAATTTATTAAACGAGTTGAAATTTTCCCCAAAAGACTGGCACAATTATTTGAGGATGAATGAAGAGACTTACTTACACCTCCTGTTTTTAGTCACACCGCTAATACAAAAAAGCAATACCGTGATGAGAGAAGCAATAAGTCCTCATGAACGATTGTCTGCAACTCTGAAAAAAACAGATCGTGTCAGTACTCTTGTGCCTGTTTTGAGTTTGTAGTTTTGAACCACTAATTTCCAATTATTTTTTAATGGTCTGAAATCCGACACATCAGCGGGTTGTAAGATGTGTGTGGAATTGGGGTACAAAGCATATAGTATTATGCCATTTTCCATGCATAGCTTCGAAACTTCTCCACTGATATGGGATCGATGACCATCAACCAACAGCAAAACAGGGAATTTGGTACCATTATTTTGCAAAAAAGGCAGCAGGGTGTTTGCTATGTAACCGTACAATACCTTGCACGTCATCCAACCATTTTTTGATTTACCGACTGACCATTCTTCATTTATATTTATGGCTATATCTCTAGGAATCCGTTCATACGGGTAAACTACAGCTGGCGGCAAAATTTTTCCAGACGCGGCGAATGTTCCTAATACGGTTATATTTTCTTTCGAGTTTTGGCATACCCCGTATAGATTTTTCATTCCTTTAGGTCCAAGTATGACACCGTTTGAAGGATTGGTTTGAAACCCCGCTTCGTCACAATTAATTATTCGGTCAGGATCATCCAATATATCTAACGCGTTTTCTGATTTTAAATAATCATATAGATTAGAGTGCCATGTTCTTATGTCTGCTTCTGTTACTCTGCTTCGAGCTAAGTCAATATTCTCGGAGTGTCGTTGGCTAATATTGGGATGTCTTTTAAGGAAACTCTCGAACCATGTTCGTCCTGGCAAATTGTCTTTAAATACTGTAGGTCTGTTATCTTTCGAAACAATATCGTGAACTGTATGCATCAGGTTTTGTTTATTTATTGGGAAACCTTTTTTGGCCATAGCATTTATCCAACGACAAAGTAGCTCTTCTTCATGTGATGTAAGAATAGATGGAGGCCCCATTTTTCTTACAATTGGACTTCTTAATTTAATTTTATTTATTAGAGTGGAATGCGGAATTACATATTTTCTGGCAGTTTCCCTGATTTTGGCGCCCTCATTTATTTCCTGCACCGCATGCAGTAGACTTTCTTCGCTGTACTTAAAAAACTCTTTTTTTGGGGGCATTTTGCATATTTATCTGAAATCTGATCAAACACTAAAGCAAGCAAGCAATTTAAATGTTCAGTAGTTGACCACTGGTCAAATACCAAAAAGGATATTTGGTATGATTTTTTTAATAATCAGTCTTGTACACAAAAACTACTAAGGTTATGAGCTTAGACAATTTTTTTTACGACTAACCTCTTCAATACCTTCCAGAGAAATGCGGTAGTATTTATATATTAACCCTTAAATGCATAAATTTTTATTTCGGGCTGGAAAAATGTTTCCTGGTAGGTATTTTGGCACTGATAACGTAAAAAAATATTAAAAAAATCTGGAATTAAAATTATGTATTTAATTATATAATATAATGTATGTAGACATTTGGCAACATTATGCGTTACGTACAAAAGTTATCCTTACTTATTTATTGGGGGTCATATATTTATTTATTCAATTATAAGTATTTGTGTTTGTCTGGGTGTTTCTTATGTATTATAAGTATGTATTGACAAAAAAAAAGTATGTAAGTATTATATCCATTGTCTAGTACCCATAGTACAAGCTCTGCTTAGTTTGGGACTAGATGGTGGTGTGCAAAAATGTCCCAAGATATTTACTTATTTATTTATTTATTTAATATACAGACTATTTCGAGTGAAATGCAGCAAAACAATTTCGATCTTTAGTGTGACACAATGCAACCCTACATTTAGTACACTCAGTCCGCGAAAAACCATGACAACCGGGAAGTTTGCATCTGTTTTTAGACACACATCTATTTTCATGGTGGCTTATTCCATCAGTCCGCACGTCTTTTGGAGGAACAGTCTTCGCTGGGCCCCGGTGTCTCTTTGCTTCTATCTCCCTATCTATATTACTGCTTGAAGGCCTTCCTCTTTTGGGTTCATTATGTTTTTTATAATTGCATAAGGTTTCCGCAAGATCCGATCGAAAATCACCAAGTGTCATGTTTGGGTGATTTTTTTTATAAAGCACCCAAGAATTTATTACTGCCATGTCGACCATGTGATAAAATAGTCGGATGTACCACTTCCGACTTTTAATTCTGATTTTATATCTGCCCAAAAAACTGTCCATCAAATCAACTCCGCCCATGTGAGCATTATAATCTTTGACTATTTTTGGGCAAGCAATGGAGACTTTTTTCTTCAGTTTTTTATCGAATCTGCTGACGGTTTCAGCTGGTTCAGAACCAACATAAGTAGACGCCAACGTAACAGGCTTATTGTCCTTCCAGCAAGTTACCGAAATATCCACACCTTCATAGTCTGCTACTAGTTCCTCATACGATCCTCTTGGCACAGAGTCCTTCATGAACTCTTTTACTACCGGCAACTTGCAGTTTTTTCCGAGGCGGTTTCTTTGAATTGTGCCCAATGTATAAATACCTTGACTATGTAGGTAATATAACAAAGGGATGGATATATAAAAGTTGTCAAAATAAATAATATGATTCATTCTTCGCGGAACTGAACGGCACAATCTGATGACTGTATTACCAACTATACCAAGATCAGGTTCATCAGGTAAGTTTTGAATGTCCTGTTTTCCTGAATAAATTTCAAAACTATGAGCATATCCAGACAATGAACATAAAACATACAGCTTGAAACCCCATTTATGGGGCTTGTTGGGGAGATACTGTTTCATAAAATGTGCTACCTTAGTAGAGCACATTTGTTCATCTAAGGACAGCCTCTGCTCAAATGGTGCCATACTCAGAAATAATTTATTCAAATGTTCCTCTATAGGTCTTATTTTGTGCAGACGGTCGTGGTTTGGATGATCAACGGGCTTGTGCAAAGTGTTATCATTGAAGTGAATGACAGATCTCAATTTCTCAAATCTATTTACTGTCATCGTTTCCATAATATTTTTGAAGCCATATTTACCCCAATAAGATCTTACATTTGGGTAGTGATACACTGACATAAATATGATAATCCCTAGAAACTGACGAATTTCCGTGGCAGTTACAGGAGGGCAGTTGGAGATGCCTTTTTGCGTTATATACAAATTTGTCTCATCCACAATTTTTACTAATATTTCTTCATTTAGAAATTGTGAAAAAAATTGAAATGGGGTTTCAAGTTGGGCTAATTCTGGGGAAAGGCCTGTATTGCCTATAAAACGTATACGATCTTCACTAAATTCCATATTGCTTTTCTTCCATACAAGCTCTCTACTTTTTTGCCTCCAGGCCGCTCCACCAGTGGTACCTGATAGTGGCCGACTAGATGATGGTCCTGGAACTAGAAACTGATCTGGTGGACGGTCTTCTTCAGTTGCTAAATCAGGATTTGCATTGTTTTGATCTTCTTCCTCTGCATTTTCTAAATCCTGTATCAGATCTTGTACATTAGGGTAGTAATCTAGTTCATTTTCGTCGCCTATACACTCCTCATCTTCAGAAATATCTCCATTTTCGAGAGCTGATAAAATATTCTCAATATTTCGATCTTCTAACCGCTTAGCCATCCTAAAAAGCAAACCAAAATAAGCTAAAAGCCCAACCAAAAGCAAATAATATGCATACACATAATATGCAACAAACGCATAATGTAGACATTTGGCAACATACAGTTTTTACGATTCTATCATATCAGATCCCATAAAATTTACAAGTAAAATATGAAACACCAATAACTTACCTAACAAGAGTTGAGAAAATATTTTCTTTGAATAAAAAATAGCACTTGTGTATCGATAAATCATAAATTACGGAGACGCTTCTTGTAACTTTACGAACTTTGTCGACCGCCACATTGAAATGTGAAAAAAAAATTAAATTTCCCGCCAAAAGTCGTGATTTCTTTTTTGACACTTTGTGTATTTACCGTCTATGGTCGTCAAACTGCGTTCGGATACACATACCTCATGGGTCTAATACAATAAGGTGAAACGTGGAATGTATACAATTGGCAACACGATGCATTTAAGGGTTAAACTTCGACCCAGAGATTTTTTTTTCAAAAGTGCTATTCCAAATATCGCCGGTTTGGGGCTTTTTAAAAACGACATAATCTTAACTTCGTTTTTCACCTCTATTTGGAGCTGTATCAATTAAATCAGATCTGGCGATATTTGGACCAACAGAAGGGTATATGGCCTTTCATTTTATCGTATGATTTTAGTTTAATTTCAAATAGAAAGCCAAATATTTAGTATCATAAAATTTATTATGAAAATAGCGAAGCGCCACTTGGGGGCTATTTAGAATCTAAAATAATTGTATTCTAACAATCATATGAGATTTAAAGGCAATATTTGGAACAATTAAGGGTAAGTCTAAAAATAAACTTAAACAATGAGATCTTTAAAAAAATATTAAATAAGTAAAAACATGAAATCAACAAACATTGAATATTCAATATTTAATATTCAATGTTAAGGAGTAAACCACAATACAAATCTAGGTAACGTCACTTAAACTTATGAAAACTACTTTGACAAACATTCAGGTTTTACTTACGACATTATTAAAAGTCAATCAAAAATATAATAAATCTTCATCATTGAACAAGGTAAATTCGTTATTTTCATGAATTTGCAACAAATCCACTTGCTTTACAATTATATCATCAGGTATATAATCTACATCTGAACGTTTTGGTTTCTTAAATATGACATCACTTTTTTTGGAAATGGTTTTATAGTAGGATATTTTGTATTTTTTTTCAATTCGGTCATTAATGTCAGTAATTAAACCGATGTAATAATGCCATTTTTTTTTCTGGTAATATCTAACTAGAACATTATCTCCTATGTTCCACTCTCTTTTTTCAATATTGTTTTTCAAGCAGTTAGCTTTATCTTTATTTTCAGTTTGTTCTTCTTCAGTCTGTGATTGTTCTTCATTCTTATCCTCATCTATTTCTTCAATTCTTAGAAGAGTTTTATTTTCAGTCTGTTCTTCTTCAGTCTGTAATTGTTCTTCAGTCTTATCCTCATCTATTTCTTCAATTCTTAGAAGAGTTTTATTTTCAGTCTGTTCTTCTTCAGTCTGTAATTGTTCTTCAGTCTTATCCTCATCTATTTCTTCAATTCTTAGAAGGGTTTCTAAATATCCATATTCATTCAAGCTCGTCTTAACTTCTGTTTTGTTATCTTGGGTTTTTGTATCTGTGTCATTCTCTGAGTCCATACGCATAATGTCATTAAATATTTCCGCTTCTCTCTCATCATTCTTTCTCTTTACTACCTCATCATCTTCGAGATCGATAATATCTAGATCTGTCTCTTCGAAGTCCATGTCGTTTAAATTTTCAATTTGTTCAAGGTCAACGTCGTATAAATCACTATCACTATGTATACTCATTGAAATTTCTTCAGTGGTTGTGGAATCAGCACTTATCAATTTTTTAAATCTTTTGGCAGGTTTATTTTTTGTTTTATTACTAAAAGTGTATACACGTGACCTACGTTTCAGCTTTCGAATCATGTCTATGGTTTCATTATCTGATAAATTTTCAATATTTTCCTTAGAACCAGTGTTAATATCATTATAGTCAACTTCAATCTTTTCTCGTTCAAAATCGTTATGAGCTTTTGGTTTTAATTTTGAATTTTCAGTCAAGACAGGAGACTTCTGTTTTTCTATAACGGCGGTGGTAGTTATAAATGTTTGCATAAATCCTGTGTTTTCATTCAGTATATTTTTCTGAATCGTACATTCCAATGGTCGTATGTCGTCATCTCTGAATCGTTTTTGGGTTATATCTAATTTATTATAATTTTCTTCTGTGTACTCTGTAATTATGTCTAAATCTTTTTGTTCGAATACATTTTGATCACAAATTTCGTTTTCTTTAGCTATGTTTAATGGTACTATTTCTTGGTTTTCTAAAATTTCAGTTCCTGTTATCGAGTTCTTGCATATTCCTGAAGGTCCTGGCATGGGTTCCGATATATTCTTCCCCTTGGGTTTTTTTTTATTTGACTTTCTGGTTGTATGACGTTCACTTTGAACCAAATCTGCTGCGGTTATACTTTTCCCAGGCTGTACATTACACTTTTTTTTTCGTCTTATTTGTGCAAGGGCTGGAGGATTCCTTATTTCTTGTAAAATTTCCGTTACTACTAATAATGTGGTGTTATTTATTTGTTCATCCGTAACATTTGTCCTTTGTGGCAGCCGTGACTTAGGAGGTTCAGGGTTGATTGGGTATAGACCCGATTTACTAAAACCTGCTTTGAGGTTACGAGATACTGCACCTCTTTCAACCAATTTGTTTTTTAGTTGACCTAATAATTTTGGAAATGAACTTTTGATCAATGTTTTATGTTTTCGCCCTTCCTTTAACTTCCAATGAGTTAAGACATCTCGCCAGTAGGTCTTTAACGGAGCGAAAAATGCGACATCTAACGGCTGAAGTAGATGTGTAGTTTTCGGTGGTAAGCACACAAATGCAATATTTAATTCTTCACAAGTCTTCAGTACGTTTTCCGAAAAATGAGACGAGAGATTATCTCCGATTAGAACTTTCCCCCCCCTCTTTCTTTCGTGCGTAAGGTACTATAATGGTATTAAACCAATCTTCAAAACAGACTGCATCGAACCACCCACTCTTTGATCGATTGTACCTCGTCCCTTCAGGTCCACCCTCCAGCCACGTATCCCATAAATGGTCTGATTTATATACCACATATATTGGTAACAAGTCACCATCTGCCGTACCCGTAAACATGAGTGAAATTGCTGTTTTCGAATTGTTTACCACTCTTTCTGGGTACTTTGTGCCTCTTTTATAAATATAGTTTTTGCAACCTGGATCATCAGTGAGGTTGGTTTCATCATAGTTGATAATGCAGTCTGGAGTGACACCTTCGACAGACTTCACATAATTTTCGAAAAAACTATCAATTACATCATCTGTAATTTTGGCTCGATCAGTCGAAATATTAGACGCTTTGCGATTTGAAATTGCTGATTTATGTCTTAAAAGAAAATTGCGTGCCCAATCAGTCCCTGGTAGGTTATTTTTAAGCCCATACAGATTTTTACCTATTTTGTTCAAATATTTTTGAGCTAATACTCGAAGATCCATACAGTCGAAGGGAAATCCCCATTCACTTAATATTAGTATGTTTTGTATAAATGAATTTTCCTCTTCGGGAGTAAACAACGTTGGATGTCCAGCTTTATCTTGCGTGCAATTTATGTTCCTATATTTTCTACATAGCGTGCTCTTTGGAATATCATAAAAATCGGCAGCATCGGTTAACTTAAGTTTTCCAGACTGTACAGCCTCTATCGCTTTCTCCAAATTTTCTTTCGAATAACTCTGATACGGTGCAAAAGATTTACCATTTCTGGAATTCGTGTACTTTCTTTGATAAGTACGCTTCATATTTCCGGAACTATAATATAAAATGAAAAAAATAATGAAAAACTTCCCCTTAAATTTATACTCGATTTATACATAATGCATATTTGGGGCTATTTGAGACAGCGATCTTAAACTTAGTAAAACTGAAACACACAAAACTGGGGTTATTTGGAGTCCTGTTCCAAATAGCCTCAAACTTGTGCCTTGTGCAAAAAGCCCCATTTTACAAAACATAATAAATATGGCGTCTAAATCAAGCTACAAGACAATGGAAAACACGAATAGAATCCTAAGAAAACATATGTTTACATGAACGAACTCATTTTCAACTTACCTTTAAAATGTTGGTATATCAACTGGAAGTAAACTACGTACAAATTAACTCGATTTACCAAGCTTTTTACTAAAATTTATCTAACCATTTGTATACACTTTGAGAACCTCTAAATTTCGCCGGTGACTCTGACATTAGTTGTAGTATTGCCATTTTGTAAAAAAAAAATTGTACTGTTACTAGAAAAGAAAATATATTCGATCAAATCTTTTATTACAAAAGTTCTGAATAGCCCCTGGAGTCTCAAAAAGCCCCACTTTACGGTACTGATTACGGAACATTATACAAAGTTTTAAGTGAATACCTAGATAATACTTCAGGAATACACACTGTTTTGATAATAAATACAACTTTTGTTAAAATTTCAGTTGTTGACCAAATTGGTCAATTACTAAAATTTTTTATATTTCTTGTATGTATAATTGACCACTACATTTTGTCTAATAAAGAAGTGAAATATTTTAAATATTATTACGTCACAACAATCTATATTAATATCAAAGTAAGAAAAACACAAATTTTGAATAGAAAGTGCACAATACACCAGGATTTAGTTGGATTTTAAAAACTTACCTCTAGCAGCCTTGCTTACTTCGCGAGCACAAAATGGCGACTAATTTTAAACCAATCTCTCCAATAATTCAAGTAACAACCACATAAAAAAACTAGTTCACTTTCTAAAATTAAACAATAAAATACCGATACCGCACAAATAATTTGTATCTATTCTTCTCATACCAAAAACTATTCTAATTAAAAATGAGATCTTACATTTATCACAAATCACAACATCCTAATCAAATCAACTTATTTAAAACATAATAATTAAATAATAATATTATTTTCCCTAGCAAATTAGCTTAATTATTAAACAACAATAGTATAAATCAAATATAATAGAACAAAAATTAACAAAATATCTCAAAATAATTAAATAGCTCTTTATAATAAAATATTACTTTTAATTATTTTTTATCAAAATTCTGGTAATATGATCTTAAAAAGCTTAAACTATCTAATGAATCTTCTTTCATGGAAGTTCTTAAATGGTTACATAAATATCCTGTAGCAGAGAACACTCTTTCTGCTTCAACGCTGGTCGGTGGTATTGATAAAAGTAGATTGTAAACCCTTTCTAAAATTCCTGCTTCTCTGACCATTCTCATCAAATAGTGCGAATCTCAACTCGAATTGTAGTGTCTAAATCATTTGTTGAAGAAGTTGGTCGCTGCGCAGAAGATGGCTGACTCATAAACCGGATGATTTCTTCTCGTATTTGTGTTTTAATTGATACGCTTACAGTTGAAGAAGAGCAAGCTTCTGAATCTTGTGTATTATGTGCTGAAGTTATGACTGTTTGATCTGGTTGTTGTGTGTCAAAAAATGTAGAAATAATTTTAACAATCGTCAGTCTCACAGATTCGTTTGAAGGATTTTCAAAAGGACAGTCGTGTGTACTTCGCTCTTCATAAAAATTGTGAGGATTGTGTAAATATGTCATGGTACCGATTAGTTCTGGAACTCGTCGTTGTGATATTCTTCTTTTGAGTGATACTAGAAGTTCATTACTGATAATTCTATCTTTTTGCGATAATTTCTGAATCATGAATCTTAACGCTGTGTCAGCAGTCAGTAAGTTTGCATCTTCTTCACAGATCGCTTCTACCGTAGCTTTAATTATATTAAGAGATTCAGAAATTTCTTTAAGATGTTGTAATTCCGTATCAGTAAATGATATATCAGATTTAAAATCAATTAATGCTTTGAATAAATCTTTTAATAATAAGAACCGTTCAATCATATTAGCAAGACTGCTCCATCTTGTTTTGCAGTCTAAGATAAGACGAACATTCTTTTGTTCTCCTTCTGCGGTGTATTTACAAAGCACCTCAGACTTCGTCGGTGATTTTTAAACATCTTGACTACTTTTCTAACTCTTTTTATTATTTCGTTATAATCTTGGCTTCTTAAACGAACTTCAGTTCTACGACCGGTTGCATATAGATTACTTGTAGCTACAATAAAACCTTCTTCATCATCGGAGTCTTCAATTTCTTGTACATCTATATCTTCTGTACTGCCATCATTATCAGTATTGTCTTGTGCAGCAGCAGACTCTTTTTTATTATACAGAACGTCTAGAACTCCAAGCTGAATCCCGTGTGCATAACACAATTGGTGGTACACTGGTGTTTTTTTTCTTAGAGCACATATCACCGAAGCGCCATCTATCACCAGGCAAATAACATCATCGTTCAGTGACAGACCATACTGTGCCAACTTTGATTTAAGAAGGTTAAAGCAATTATCCGCCGTACCTTTGCCTGACATCAACGAGAGTCCTAGATTTCTAAATGATTTGTTTTTAAACTGTTGAATGTATATTTATGTTCATAAATCTTTTATTTTGAACTGATGTCCATTCATCCAGACTTACTGCAAAATTGCATTCTCTCGATTTCAATCGGTCCAATTCTTTCTTCAGGTCTAGCTTTAATTCTTCGCAATGATTTAAAACAATCTTTTTAATAGTGTGGGGTGATTGTGGTAATTTTAAACCACTTTTTTAAAAAAGTTTACGCAATGTCTGAGATGTACAGAAAGCATTGAACGCAAATCCGTCTAGAGCTGCCAATTTAGAAATCATCACTTCTATACTCTCGTGCTCATCAGACTTAAAATAATAGACTATTTTAGCTTTTTTATGAGGTGTCACATTTTCCTCAGAATAAGATGTGGATGCTTGTGTTGGATTACTTGGCTGGCCAATCAATGTACCTTCTGGTCTTGAAGTGCTTTGATTTTTAACATTAATTGAATGTTTTGATCGAAGGTGATTATGTAAAGCTGATGTCGATCCTGCGATTTTCAAAACTTGTTTACAAATATTGCATTGTGCCTGAGCACCATCAACACTGCGTTTAAAATACTGCCAGACTGAGTTCTTCATTTGAAAACATTTTTTGTATTAAAAAAATTGAGTTTTGGATGCCATTTTTAGCAAATCTGACTATTTTTAATCACAAAAATCTGAAAACAAAGAAAAGCCCTATTTAATTTTGAAAATTCTAGACTTATTAAACAACATTGACACTATACGAGTTAATACGAGTACGTACATTACTATCAACAGCCATAGTGACAGTAAAGAATTTAAGTTACTTACATCAGACAGACTGCATTGGCTTTTTACACAAACTTAACACAACACCTCTCTACATGGAATACAACTTGCTTATGAGTGCGCGAAGGCCCGGGCCGCCGCCGGTTGACAATAACAATAAAGGGCTCAGCGTGGGTGAAAAGTATAGAACAAAAACTGGTTTTAAATGAGAAGTGACCGTGCGATAGATGCGTGTAGTATGGATGTAGTATGGATGTGAGTTAAAGTTAACGAGTGGTCAAGGTTGTTATGATCTCTGTCACTAAATTGACTTATTGTAATTTGTGAAGTGAATAAATAATTGCAAGAGTGATTAACTACATTAAAATTATAAATAATGTAATAACAGTTATGTACTTTACAGATGACAGCTTTTTATTTAATATTTAAAAGAAAAATACAACTATCCGTAACATCCGAAAAATCCGGATGGTGATGCAAGTAAAATCCGGATTTGAAATTCGGCGGATATCCGGATTGCAAGCCCTACCCACGGTGACCAGCCGGCTTGGGGGAGAGTATTTCTTTTCTATTTTTTGTTTATGCTTTTGTTTCCGATCGCCGGTATCTACTTGCTATTGTTTCGTTGTTGTTGAGGTTGTTGAAAGCGAGTGAGAACGTCCTCTCATCATATCGAATGCATTTATTCTATTATTTTTAGACCTGCTTATTGTTTGTTGTTTTCTTGGCTGTATTTCAACTTGCGGTGAGATCGATTCCTCTGTCTTACTTTTATCTATGGATCTCGGATTTTCTTTTACAATAAGTATCATATTTTATGTACGCCAAGTTTCCTTTTTGCCTTTCTTCCATTAGTTTCGGTTGCAATGACTTCCTTATTTCTAAGGTTTCTTTGGAGTAGTCTTCTGTTATATATAACTCATTTAGTTTCTTTTTGTTTCTCATGATTTCGACCTTTTTCCATCCTCTAACCAATGCCAGGAGCGTAGGTCTTGGCTTCCCATTTTGATTTATTGTGCCGATACGGTAGATTTTATTAATTTCAAAATGTTCTATGGTTATGCCTAGTTCATCCAAAAAACACGTTTTAACACGTTAAACGCCGCCTTGATTTTTGAGTTTTTCTGATTGGGCCATGGGGGACACCATGTAGTCGACATGCGATTGTTCCGTTAGAGCTGCGGGGGAAACCATGTGACCGCGAGCTAGAGGCTTCTTTAAGCGTTTCGTTTGAGCCGTCGGGCATAAAGGTGAAGCAAATATGTATTAGACGTGACCCCCACGGCCCTGTAGACAAATGATTTGCACTTGGTTTTTAGAAAAAAATATGACTTAGAAAAATATGTCATATAATGTCACAACATGTAATGGGACAAGAATTTCAATATGAGATCGTGTATTATTATTATATAATATTATTTAATTAATGTGATAGTTATTGTGCTTTTTAAACATAACTAGCCAAAATGTTAAGGTTCTACTATAAATTTTCTACGGTAAATACAGTAATATAAGTAGTTTTACTCATTCGGGAGTAGTTTGATAAGTGAAACCACAAGTGTAAATAAAAAACGTGACGTTTTATTGAAAGTTATTAACAATTAGAAAACAAAGAAATCAGACTTCAGATTGAGATCAATGGTATCTTAGTAAGTAAATAATTTAATGAATTTTATGGAAACACTCAAAACAAAGAAATGGTTTATTTATTAGGACAGGTTTCACAAAAGGTAACAATCTTTTTAGTCTTGTTTTTGGCTAGAACTCGCCCCATTACTTTTTTATTTTCTTTATAGCACTGCTGACATGTTCGCCGATTATTTTTGTTAGTACAATCTTTCTTTGTAAGCTTATGTTTCATTCTTCTTGGCCTTAAAATCTCGTTTGAGGTTTGTTCACTTTTCGTTAACAATCCCTTCAACACCTGTTTCCTAAACTTAACTATTTGGATTTTCTTTCCGGTTACTGTCTGATATATTATTAATGCATTGACAAGTGCTGTATTTAACAGCAAGTTTATACCAACTTTTTTATACCATTTGACCGATTTCCTTAATGGCGTGGAATATGCCGCCATTTGGGCAGACAAATCAACTGCTCCTTTTGCTCTGTTATAATCTAGAACGATTTTCGGT
This sequence comes from Acronicta alni, assembly GCA_964056405.1. Taxonomy (NCBI): domain Eukaryota; kingdom Metazoa; phylum Arthropoda; class Insecta; order Lepidoptera; family Noctuidae; genus Acronicta; species Acronicta alni. Next base: position 11,744,943 of record OZ043930.1, read on the forward strand.
TTCAGAACAGTTTTCCCCTGCTTTGTGATTGTCTGAAATCGGTCGGAATGTTTTGTAGATAGAACCAGTACATCTCTCTTATCCTTCCACTTCATGACTGTAATTCCATCTTCCCTCTCTCTGGCAATACACGATGATTTTGTAGTCGTTTTGGAACCGAAAATTCTAGACTCTATATCAGTAATAGAACATATTAAAATATAATTTAAATTAAATAAAAATATATTATTTTATTGATTATTAAAAGTAATGTCATATTCGAACAAAAATGAGAACTCATGATAATTCCACTCAATGTTACGTACTACGATCACTACGATCGATGTCATTCAATGTTACACACACAACACTAAGCGGTAAAACATGCCTAGACACGTTATCCGCCCATTGGATGCGGCGCGGCGCCCGCTGCCTACAATCCACGCACACAGCTGTAATGTATTATGTACCTACCCCTAGTAACAGGCTGCGCGGCGCCGGCGCGGCGAGTGCTCCCGAGTCGTCGCGTCGCCCGCGCCGCTCCCCGTTAAAGTAGTCACAGACGATCGAACTTGGTGCGGAGCGCACCACGAACCGCACGGTGCGATCTATACAACAGACGATCGCACCAGACTTCGAACCGTCCAGTCGTATCGTGCTAGCGTTGCGTGAACACGTCTCCTCGAAATGCCGCCCATTCTATCAAAACAAGCCAAAATTGCTTTAGTTGCGGCAGCTATCGTTACTACATCGCCGTTATATAACCAACGAAAACGAAGAAAAGAATGGGCAAAATTTTATCTCAGAAACAGACAACGGTACAGTCATATGAATCTCATCAAAGATCTCGATGATAAAGATTTTCGTATATATCTTCGAATGAGTTCCGAAGCATTTATTGAATTGTTGGATCTTGTGAAATCGCATATAACTAAATCCGATACAGTTATGCGACAAGCTGTGAGTGCTGAAGAGAGATTGGTGGCTACTTTAAAATTTCTAGCGTCAGGTAGAGAATTCAGAGAACTTAAATTCAGCACTAGTATATCGTCACAGTTACTATCAGAGATAATACCAGAGACTTGTGAAGCAATCTATACAGTGCTCAAAAACTATATGAAGGTATGTATAATTTATATTTTATAAATAATACTAACATAACTCCAATCACATTTTTTTATTTATTCATTAAATTAAAAAATAAACATGAAAAGTAGGTACTTACTACTATTTAAAACGACTTAAAAAAAGGAGGTTATTAATTCAAAGTTATTTATTTTTGTAGGTTATGTGGGATAATTTGTAATCCCCTTATTAATAATCCCCTTATCAATAATTAATAATCCCCTGCTCAAGCCACTCTACCACTTGCTCTTCCACCTCCACCTGCTCCTTCAGGGATATGCGACGTGGACGCTGCGCCACCGGGACCTCGTCCTTCAGAATTATCTTGAGCTGGATTGGAGCCTCTTTGATTCGACATGGTTGGTAGTTTTCAACCATCTGAACCACCTCCTCTTTAAGGCAAGTATCACTGACATGCCCAACCTCGACACTGCAATTAAAACAATTTATTTTTTCTACCCATGTTACTGGTTTCATCCATACTTCACTACCATTCATAACTGTTATCACACTCCTAAGAAAGTCGTGACCTATGATTACGTCGAAAGGCATACAGTCTTTAGGAACTACATAGAACGACACGTCGTCGTATTTCACGCCATCGATCACAATATTAGTCGTTAAAGAACCAAGCGACTCAACTTTGGTGAAACCAAGCCCCGACAGTGTTATGTTATTGTTCGTCGCTATATTAACGTTTACACAAAATCCCGAGGATATCAAGTTCACATCACTGCCCGAATCAATGAGCGCACTTGTTGTTTTTCCGCACAATTCGATAATCTTCAATGGTTTCTCGCGTTGTTGTTTGTTTACATCGTAGATGTCAAACTCTGTTTGACTTTGACGTTTACTGTCACCGTCATCATCCGTCATCTTGTCAATGTCGCTTTGTGAATGTGACGTCTGATCCGAGTGATTTAGTGATGATTGACCGAACATAGTTTGCTTGCTCACTCGTTCGCCGCTCCCGGTCCCGCTTGTCGATGCAACGTTATGATTTCTGCTTCCGCCGTAATTACGCCATCTTGATGCACCGGAATCTGGAATCATCGAAGTCGCAGGTCCGGCCCCATATGGAATACTGTTCGCATCTCTGGGCAGGGGCACCCCAGTACCAACTTCTCCCTCTGGACCGCATCCAACGGAGAGCGATTCGAATCGTCGACTGCCAAGATATTTCAAACCGGCTAGACCCCTTGGCGCTGCGTAGAGATGTGGCCTCGCTATGCATCTTCTATCGCATGTACTATGGGGAATGCTCCGAGGAATTGTTCGGATTGATCCCTGCTGCTACTTTCCGCCATCGTTCCACGCGACATCAGTTCCATCCACATCATCTAGATGGTTGGCAGTCCACTACTGTGCGTTTCTCTAGAAACTTTCTGCCTCGCACAACTAAACTGTGGAATGAACTGTCGCCTGCAGTATTTCCGGACCAATATGACCTTCAAACCTTCAAGAAAAGAGCGTACTCCCTTTTAAAGGCCGGCAACGCGCTTGTGACTCCTCTGGTGTTGCGGGTGTCCATGGGCGGCGGAAATCGCTTACCATCAGGCGATCCGTCTGCTCGATTGCCACCTATCCCATAAAAAAAAAAAAAAAAAAAAAAAAAAATCTCCCTCCTTACGGCCTCCTTCCGCCATATTTTTTTTATGAGGGCACTTCGGTGAAATATGCCCATATTCGTTACAGCTGAAGCATTTAGGACCTTGGGCCTTCCGCGGACAGTCTTCCGAAACATGATCGCCTTCGCCACAATTATAACACCTTTTCGTCACTGTCTTGTAATTATTTTCGTAATTTATGCCACGTTTTTCACTTTTATAGGTACCTCTAGAATGCTCCAGTTTCAACTTTCCTTTGATTGTCTCGTAAATTTTGAGCTTTTCCTTTAGGTCGGCATATGTAGTCACACCGTATAACATGATTTTATTGGTTTCGTAGTCGACTATACCATCCACTATGTATTTGATGGCTACGTAGTCTGGCATCCTTCTTCTTTTTCCCAGCTCCTTCATGACCATCATGTAATCAATGCAGCTCTCGTCATGTTTTTTCTTTCGTTGGCTCATAAGCTCGTGTATAGCTTTCATGTCGACGGTGTCTGGGAATTCTTTGTTCAAAGCCGCCTTAAGTTCGTCCCATGTTTTGTGAGGGCGCTCAGCTTGCATCCACAGCCGTGCTGTTCCTGATAGGGACCTCCGTGCCATCAGCAACTGTTGCAATGGTGTCCAACCACATATTTCTCCGTTTTCTTCTACGTCTTGTATCCATCGTGATACCGGATATGTTTTATCTTGGCCACTGAATTTCGGTATCAAATCAGAAGTTAGGTACAGCATTGAGCATTCAGCTCGCGGTTCATCTTTCATCATCTTGCGTGAAATTCGTCGTTTTCGTCAGCACACCGTTTGTTTAAACCGATACCGTCGTATTTTCGGCCGTCGTTGAGTCCGCACCGCTGCTCGCCACGCCACGTGCCGATCCCCGTAGTAATCGCGAAGAAAACTCGTATTCGTCTTTTTATTTTGCCAATCCCGGACGAGCCCCCAAAATTTGTGGGATAATTTGGCAAAATAAACTGAAATATACTTTGTAAAACTATTTTATTTGAGAAAACACTTAATTTAACACCGTTCGTCCTTTCACCCTTCAACGTCATTCAACTCGCCATTCCTCTTCTCTCGCTCACACACATACCTCTCTTTCATTCGTTCACTGCGTTCATCCTAATTACAAATTTTAGCTGCGTTCACACTAGTTCATACATCTTATCCCACAGTTATGTAGTTTTTTTTTGAAGTCAGTTAAATTTTTTTAAAGTTTATTTTTATTTTTTAAATATCAAATATTCTTGAATGTCAGCCCCTTTTCCCCTAAAAACGTTCTGCTGGCGCATCTCAGAAGGACTGTTATTTGAAGGTGGTGGAACAATGGCATATTCTAATAGTTCATCTATGGGTAATGATTGTGAATGCTGTGGTGATGGCGATGGTGATGATGATGGTTGGTAATGAGGTGGATGTGGATGTGAATGCTGTAGTGATGGTGATGGCGATGGTGATGATGATGGTTGGTATTGAGATGGATGTGGATGGGAATGCTGTGGTGATGGTGATGGTTGGTATTGAGATCTTTGTGAATGCTGTGGTGATGGCGATGGTGAAGGTTGGTATTCAGATGGATGTGGATGGGAATGCTGTGGTGATGGTGATGGTTGGTATTGAGATCTTTGTGAATGCTGTGGTGATGGCGATGGTGAAGGTTGGTATTGAGATGGATGTGGATGGGAATGCTGTGGTGATGGTGATGGTTGGTATTGAGATCTTTGTGAATGCTGTGGTGATGGCGATGATGAAGGTTGGTATTCAGATGGATGTGGATGGGAATGCTGTGGTGATGGTGATGGCGATGGTGATGGTTGGTATAGCGACTGTCGTGGGGTTAAGTAGTAACGTGAATTTATGGATATTGAAGTTTCTAAATTAAGTTCGTCTAATTTTGCGTAAAAAAACAGTTCTCCAATTAATTTCTCACAAATTAATCTTTGCATTTTTGGTAACTCCTTAAGCTGGGAGGCCACCGAGTGTCCAAAAGCATCAGCTGACGTCAATTCCGATGAGCTGTTGGCATTCACTAATTGTTTGGCAGACTCTAATAGCTCTTCTTGTTTCTTGAAGATAGCACTTTGTCGTTTAATTGAAGATTTTAAGACTGCTGAAAGACGTACACCCGAAGTTGCTGCTTTTGATGAGTTTGCCTGTGGTATACATTTCACCACAGCTGAAATTGTTACGGAGTTAGATATGTTTCAGAATTTTATGGACTCTGATTTCGTGTCATTTATTGTTGAAATGACAAACAAATTCCACAATTATTTTATTTTAAATGTTGATTTGCGAATGCATTCACGACTACATGCATGGCATGATGTAACTGTCCCAGAAATGTACATATTTTTTGTAATTATGATGCTGATGACCAGAAACCGCCATTTATCTATAGAAGAACACTGGTCTACAGATATATTATTGAGTTCTCCTATATTTTCAAAATTAATGTCAAGAAATAGATTTTGTATGATTCTTGGCATGTTACATTTTTCCCGACCAAATGAAGAAAATTCTATTTTGTCGAAAATAAAATCATGTATAACTCACGCGAGGGAAAAATTTAGAAATGTTATTACACCGCATAGAAATCTATGCATTGATGAAAGCATTGTGCCATTCAAGGGTCGTTTATCAATAAAACAATATTTGCCAAAAAAAAGAAATAGATTTGGAATTAAATTGTTCGTTTTGTGTGATGTAGATTCCGGAGTGATTATAGATTTTATAGTTTATTGCGGTGCAAGTACAGACATAAATGATCCAGCGAATTTAGGCGTTGGGGGAGCTGTTGTTTCCACTTTAATGAAAGATTTTTTTGGCTCAAATCGTCATTTGTATGTAGACAATTGGTACACAAGCCCTTTATTATTTAAATATTTATATGATAATCAAATTTATGCTTGCGGCACCGTAAAAAAAAATAGAAAAGGTATGCCTAATTTAGGTAGAATACTAAATTTACATGAAATGGAAACCCAGTTTTCTGGTCCTCTTATGGCTTGTAAATGGAAGGACAAGAAATATATATACATGCTAACAACTATACATGATAATGACATGGAACCATCGGCAAGAACCAGTAGAAGTACGGGATTGCTAGTAATGAAGCCTAAAGCATGTTTAGATTATTCAAAAAATATGGGAAGTGTTGACACTGCAGATATGTTGCTATCATCCCTGCAGTGCATACGCAAAACCATAAAATGGTACAAGAAACTATTTTTCCATATATTTGATATGCACCTTTTAAATGCATATTATTGTTTTAAAAAGATAAACGGTACTCCAAATTTAAAATTTGCCGACTTTCAGTTGTCCGTAACTCGGCAAATAATAGAACGTTATCACAATAGCAATGTTTTAGAGAGACCCATTACAAATAGGGAAAGCGCGAGAAATCCCTTGCGTATATTACCAGGTAATTCAAAAGACCATATGCCCACAATCATGGGGAAATACCTTAGATGTAAATCATGTGCAAATGAAAAAAGACGCAAGATGACTCGATATATGTGCAAGATATGTAATGTAAATTTGTGTGCTGCACCCTGCTTTCAAAAATATCACAGCCCAGCACAGTAGATAATTATAAAATATGTTTGTAGGTTGCTATTAACATGAGATATTTTTTTAATTGATATTTTATAGGTATAGATATTTTAAATTTTACAATTCCAAGACTGTTGATGACTGCTAATTAAGTTTCATGTGATATTTTACAAATACAAGGCTGTTAATGAGCATAATAATTATTACAATTGTTGATTTTTTTATATTTTTTATTTTCATGTGACATTTTACAAATAAGAACAAAGCTGTTGATGAGCATAATAATTGTTGATTTTTTAATATTTTTTATTTTCATGTGACATTTTACTAATAAGTACAAGGCTGTTAATGAGCATAATAATTATATACGATTGTTGATTTTTTATATTTTTAAGTTTCATGTGACATTTTACAAGGCAACTATTTTAAGAATATGAAAGTGTATAAGTACTTATCTCTAAAAAACTGTACTTTACCTATTTAGCAGTTTTCAAAATGTATTACCTAATAAGTCTATTCAGTGCCTTTATTAGAATATTCCTATGATACAAATTGTCGCTATGTCATATCAAATTATGGTAATTGAACTACATAAATAACTAATATTTGAAAATATAACTCGTAAACTCTATTAAACTAAATGATTGGAAAATAAATATGTAGTTTTAATGCAACTCCCTTTATTTAAAGATAATAGTTGTTTTGATGATGAAAATAAAGTAAGTAAATAAAAGACTGATTATGAATTAGTTTTTTATTATAAAATAAATCTAAAGTAGTAGGTAGCTTAGGTAACCCGCTATAATACTGGCTGTTTAACAGCAAAAGTCCTGTGAATCTATCCGAAATTAACAGTTACAGACTAAAAAAAAAGGTTAATTATGTCTTTTTACTATATTGTGTTATTGATACTTTCTTTGTTTTTTTTTGTAAATAATTATTATTTTGATACTCACAAATAATCACTCCACAATGATACCTAGTTCATATAAACTTAATAAATAAATTCGATAAGTTATAATAATATACAGCTACACATCCCTAATCAGAAGCGAGAAATTATAAAAAAGGATGGTTGCCCGCGCCATTGGCATGTATACATGCCAATGGCCGCGTAACTGATAGAGAATAGTGCTGTAACTTGCTGCAATTTTATATGTATTTTTGTATCTCAAAAGGTTGATTTTTTTATTGATAGTTGCTATAAATGTGGTCTTAAGTTTTTTACAGTAGGAGATGAGGTTAAATAAATATTCTTTTTGTGTTATAAGCTGTTTATTCACAAATTTCAGACGAAAATTATTATGTTTATCGATAACATTTTGGACTCCCTACTATTTTCAAGGTTATTTCATTGAATTTGTCGGCTTGGCGTGGAGGGCACGGCGAAGCGCTTTTGCTCTGGCGGTCAAAAGGTTAATTAACTTACATACATGAAATAATCAAATTAACAAACTATTTTCACAATTAAAACTTCACTGAAAGAAGTTTTTATCGAACAAAGCGCATCCCTAAAATGAGATTGACGTCAATACGTGTCGCTTGAAAGCGTCAATGGCGTATGGTTTCAAAGAAAATACGGATATTTCAGGGATGTGGTAATGGTTAAACATATAATAATAATAATATATAAAATATTATAAACACGTTTATAGCAAACTGTTGTATTACGGATCTGTTATAATACGAAAAGTTACGGAAATTCATTTTCGCCACGGCAACTCCTGATCGTATTTATGATCTGCCCATAGACATATGATCTTTCTTCAGGCCTTATTTTTTCTAATTCAAATGCAACCAAACTAGCAAAATATTCGTTTCTAATATCCGAAGGCCTTTCACAGATAAATCTCGGAGGTTGGAGTGCGTCGACATTCACTTCCATTTCGAATTCGGATGTTCGTCTGTTGATTGACGAAACATTCTTCACACTGAGTTGCCTTTTCAGCAGTTTTCTTTCTTTTATTCGGCAAGTTGGATAGTAAACTTGGTGACAATGGTTGAGAATCTTCTATAATGTCCTCCTCTTCTTCGAAACTTGGACTTTTCATATTCTCATCATTGTTAGCCATATTTGACCAACATGAATTGAACCTCTGAGTACAAAATGTTTGCAAATCGTCAGATGAAGACATTTGGCACTATTTAAATTCTATTAACTCCACAAAACGAAATACTAAAATGTATCACGGAGTGATCCGATCCTCTATAAACCATAGACACAAAAAAAATACTCTAGTGTTGTAGAATATTAGAAATTACAATCGATCGATTTGTTTCGTCCTGAAACAAAATCGATCGATTTTATTTTTCCGACTTTTATCCCAAAGCAATGAGTTGGGCATAGGAATGATAACAAATAAATAATTTAAAAAAATTGGTACATAATCCAGTTTATTTTCCATAACAAATTTTGAATTTGTATTACACAAACAAGTAAGGCAAGTAACCTACCACGAAGTACACAAGCAAAGTAAAGTAAGAAAACTAAAATTAAAACAATTTAGAGATATCAGAAAAAAAAGCGCAAATGAAATTATTTATAACTCTATCATGTGTACAAGTGTTATTATTATTAATTGAAATTAAAAAGTAAAAACTTAAGGTAAATACCTACCAAAGTACTAATTTATAAAAAATACTTGTTCTCTATCCGAGATTGGCTCGCGCACCTGCTTGTTGTAAATAAATATGTACCTACTTATAGTATATAGGTAATACTATTTGAAACTTAGATCTTTGTGATATTTTTTGAAGCATAAAACACACAAATTAACTTTACAGACATTATCTGTGTACATTGTTTCCCTTCTGCGATTATTATGCGCGCAATATTTGCATCGCTGTTTTCGATCATTTTGTGTTGGCATATGATCTGCAGAATGATTAGATAGCAATCGCAATGGATTATTTACATTTGCTTGCCGAACTGTAGGTTTTGAGGATATATGAGGTTTGAATTTCTCAATGATTTGTCTTATAAGATTTAACTGAAAAGTACTAAAACGAAGATCCGCTTTATTTTGTAATATTTTTGCAAAATAAAATGAGTTTAATATGAGCATATCAACTACATTAAAACTAAACTTTTTATTCCACTTAATACTTTTTCTCATACAATGCAAAGATGACAGCATCATGTCGGCTATATCTACCGTTCCCATATTTATATTGTAATCTACAATACATCCTGGTTTTAAAACTGGTAAACCTGATTCTCTATCTTCCCTTAAACACGGTATGAATGTATGATCGTGCATCGTTGAAAGCATTGTTATAATCTTTTTATCATACCATTGCAATGCCATCAAGGGTGGACAGTACTTGGCACAAATTTCGCCTTTTTTAATTTTTTCAAATTTAGGCATGCCTGACCTATTTTTGCGTACTGTCCCACATGCGACTATTCCCCGCTGATATAAATATCGGAACAACTGAGGGCTACTGTACCAATTATCGACATATAATTTCCGATTGGTGTCCAAGAAGTCTTGTAGTAGAGTAACCACAACTGCCCCACTTACACCTAAATCTTGTTGATCTATTATAGGCGTTTCCTTGCCAGCATAAACAATAAAGTCAAGTATGACTTTGGATTTTACGTCACATAGAACAAACATTTTAACCCCAAAGCGATTACGTTTTTTTGGTTAAAATTGTCTTATGATCAATCTTCCCTTAAAAGGCACCACACTTTCGTCTATACATAGGTTGCTATGCGGAATGAATGAATTTTTGATTTTTTTGCGAACATACTCAACAAGAGATCGTATTTTTGACACTTTCGGAGTATCTGAAAATTGGGCGTCGTGTGGGCCAAAATGTATCATGCCTAATATCATGAAATATCTATTACGTGACATTAATTTTGAAAAAATCGGAGCATTCAATAATGGATCTGTTGACCAGTGCTCCTCCATAGATAAATGTTTATTTCGCGTAAATAACATTGTGACGGCAAAGAATACGTACATTTCCGGAACAGTAACGTCGTAACATTTGTGCAATCTAGAATATACCTTTAAAGTGCGTGTTCGCAAAAAATGTTGGTGGTATCGATTAGTATTAATTACTATTTGATTACAAAGGCCTTCGTCAAAAAAATGTAAAAATATATCTAACTCAGAGGAGTCTTCATTAAGCGTCATTAACCCTTAATTTGGCAGGAAAAAAAAATCTTTAATTATTATATTTTTTTATTAGAAATAGGGTTTGGGCATAATTAAGTGATACAAAAAAATATTTGAAAAAAACTGTAACTTACAGTTTTCCTGAAAAAGCATGTATGCCACAGCATACATTGCCAAATGCACAGAATAATATGGAATTAGTATTCTGTATGCTGGGACAAACATTGCCAAATACAGCATATAACAAAAATAATCATATAAAAAAACAGTTTTAAATAATATATGTGTTTGCCATAGAAAACACATGCCCTACAAAAAATCTAAAAATCCGAGGTAATATCACGGTATTAACCTCTTACATGATAGTTTAGTTGACAATTCCTAGCACCTTTTCCGGTAACAAAACACAGACGGACTTGGCACTTCATACATATCACACTCGTTAGTTTAGAACAAAGCCTACATCTACCCTGAGTGGTCACTGTCATAAAATGACCAACATTGTCATAGCGTGACGAGTCCACTGGGTTAGCTCGTGGAACACTTTTTTTATGTTTCTCACCCTTAGCGGCGCGTCCACATTTTGTCACTCATATATCTCAAACCGGAAATCCTTTAGAGGCATTGATTGTTTGTGAGTTTTGGAGCAATCTTGCCTTTACAACAGCCACGCATTGTTGATACATATGTCCAAAATTTGCGCAAATATACCGATGTACCAACGTCTAGTTTTAAATGGAGTTCTATAAAGAGAAATCAACATATCGGCTAGGTCGACTCCCCCCATATGCTTATTGTATTCTTTGACGATTTGAGGGCAATCGACATCAATTTTATTTTTAGATACCTTGCAGTATCTCTTAATTTTTTCTATTGGTTCCACTCCTACGTAAGAACTTATGAAACTGACTACTTTATTATCGTTCCACCGTACTACTGCCATACGATTTTTATCGCAAACTACTTGAGCATGGCTACCACGGGGCTTTTTTTTCATCAGTTTTTCAGAGGGTAGAACAGCTTCTGCTCCTCTCAACCTGTTGCTCCTGATAGTACCTAAAGCGAAAATTCCGTACTCCTCTCTAAGTATAAAAATTAATTCCGGACAGGTGAAAAAATTGTCACAAAATACAAAGGCTGGTTTACTTTTTATACTTTTACACAAAGCAATAACTACCTGAGCTCCAAAACCAATAGAAGTTTCCTTATCCGTAAAACTATGAAACCTAAATGTGTCTTCACCACCATATAGAATAAAATCATATATGATGCCTGACACTCCAGCTCGAACATAATTTTTGAAGCCCCACTTGTTTGGTTTATCCTTCATGTACTGTCGTCGCTTACCGGCTTTGGTTCCTTTATAGGGAATCATCATTTCATCAATGCTGAATTTTCTTTCATTGTCATGAGCTAAACAATTTCTTCTGACTTTTTCCACTAAAGGCCGAACTTTATAATAACGATCAGAGTGTTGTATATTATTGTCGACAAAGTGTAAATTACGACGGATTTGCTGATACCGTTTTAGCGGCATCAAGTCGGCCACTAAATTGTATCGGTATCGCACACTCCAGTAATCAACGTAAGAAGGCATATTCACGAAACCCATAATAATGTGTATAGCTAAAAAAATCACGTAATTCGTCTTCCGTAAATCCAAGAGAACGCCCAGTATTGGATATTGCATAGGCATTGGTCTGCTCTACTATATCCGTACAAATATCCGGCGAAAAGAACTTATAGAAATACTCCAGAGCAGATAAGTCTGAAATGTCGATGAAATCGGAGTCTTGTTCTTCTATTGTAGCCCTGTGTCGAAAAGAAGCTTTCTTCCATTCGTAGCTCAGAATAAACTTCGGTATTCTTCTAGCTCGCCTGGTAACACAAGGGATGGGACGTCGTGATCTTGTATTTCTGGGCAAACGTGACATGGAGGAGATAGGCGTGCTAGTGCAAGTTGCCACTACAGTACGAGTTGTTATGTTGCTTTCTGATTGTGAAGGGGGTGCAAGCATTGATGGAGTCATTGGTGTAGCAGGTGTAGCTGGTAGTGATGGTATGTCACTCATCACCGGTACTTTATTACAATTTGGTTCTAAAGAAGGACTTGAATATATGCTTTGAAAAACTGGTGTAAGTCGAACATTCTCGGTGAAATTGGGGTCTTGTTCATCGTCTAAAATAATAAGCCTTTCCAGGGAACTGTCTATAGAAGGAGCAGAAGAAGTTGACATAGAAAGCGGGGTGCACACACGTATTAATTCCTCTTCATGCTCAGAAAGATCACTATCGTCAGAGGGTGCATTCTTAGCAGGCACAAGAGCTAAAATTCTACCACCACGAGATTGAAGCTTTTGCTGCCAACAAAGAAAAAAAAAGCTGACCAATTGCAAAGTAAACCCAAAAAACAACCCCAACTTGGCAGTGTAAACTATGACATACAAACAAAAATGTAGGTCTTTCGTCACGAACTTGGCGGTGCATGCTATGGCATACAAACACAATTGTAGATTTTTTATTACGAACTTGGCATTGTATGTCACAATATACATTGCGTTAGTAATCAAAATAAAACCATAAAATTATGAAAAATATTTGCAATTATTATTATAAGCATTCCATTACACCATCAAGCATAAAAAAATATAATTATGTTCATCCTAAACAGTATAATAATTATAAAAAAATAAATAAATACCTTGGACAGGACAGCTGACTTTCGCCGGGAAGCCATTTTTTGTGGTTATGTCAAAAATAATGTTGCCTGGCGTGTAATTTATTTATTTTACCGAAGATAGTGTTGCAATTTATAAATGTATATTTAACCAAACCATGTCACATTTTTTTTAACAAAATATTTTACCTAAGTTCGTGTATGACTGGAAATACAATGCCAAATTAAGGGTTAATGTGGCAGAGGAAATTCCAGAACCGAAGTCATCAAAAGTTTGAATAACTGGTCTTGAAGATGAGTTAGACCATATAAATTGCTGACTACCATCCCCTTGCGATGTGTGAGATGATGCCGACTCTGCCACGGGATCTTGCGGTCCTGTCGAAACTTGTTCGGCCCCGTAACGCTGCGATGGTTGGCTTTCACCCTATAACCATAATACAATACAATACATCAATATACCTAAATCGATCGATTGTACATTATAAATCTTAATTTGCGATGCACAACACTAATTAAGCACGTTTAGGCTCCGGCATGGATCCACCACTGACAAAAATGTGCAAAATATGATTGCTTAGTTAGACAATGATACGGGTGGATCATTCTGTGCATCCAAGGGTCATATACATAAAAAGGAGTTCATTTTAGGCTTTGATTATATACTTGTCTAGATGGAGCAATGCAAACAAACGACACGCGAAAACTGGGGCCAAATTGCGTGATATGTGTGAGTACCGCTTGTGTACTTATTGTAGTCAAACTGTCAAGGTGTGCGTGTTTAGGGATGCCTGCTCCAAATTATTAACTTACCTTTTCTCCATTATTTAATGGGATGACAGTTAAACGAAATAGGCTGAATAAAGTAATTATTTTGTAGATTAGTGTTTTATTTATTTTAATAAAAACAAAAAATACAATGAAAAAATATATACAGCAATTTATAGATCAAAATCCATCTCTTTGTATTTGTTTTCGAAATAGTTTTTTTTTTATATTTCATTTCGTGTCCGCTGTATAATGTCTCTCCAGTCTTAAGAAATCTGAAACCCAAAATATTAGAAATAACTAACAAAAATACTATTTAGTGAATGACTTCATTTATTTTGTGAAGGCATTCACTTCACATTTCATTTTTTTATTATTTACTGATCAAATAAATTATGTAAGTATAATAATGGTAATTTTATTATTTTATAATAAAATTTTCTCCTGATCGAAAGATGATGACTGATATTTGCATTTTATCTCCCATAGTTTCGCCAAATCTCCCTTGTAATAAATTGACAACACCGGCTAATCTGTCGAACCTACAAATTAACGAATTGAAAAATCATGTTTTCATAAAATAACAGAGGTTAAATAACAAAACTTACCGATGTAATGTGATCTTAGTGTAATAATACGGTTTTCCCACATAATTGCGACACAATTTGACAGCACATACCGACATAATTAATTATTTTTCGAGAACTCCACACCCTGAAGTGATCCAAATGACACTGACGTAAGTGAGAAGAGAGTCTACCAATTTTAGTAGACTTTATTTGGGCCGTTCTGTACGTGTCATTGTGGCATCTAGACAAGTATATAATCAAAGATTTTAGGTTAGTATGGCCAGTACCTACTTACCTCTAAATTGAAATCCGTGTCATGTTCGTATTCGAATTCGTCATTATCACTGTCTAATATGCGTAGCAATTCATCTCTTGAATAATATTCACTCATTATTAGATAGTTTTCCGGAAAATAAATTCACCACGTCACTATTGACGCCCAAAAGCGACGATGGCGAGGGCACAAATGATGGACAGTTCCAAATTAGTGACGTGACTACTTGATGACCATAGATAAATCGATGTTTTAAATGTAAGTAGGTTTTAGCATTATTAATTTGATTGTTATATTTGTACGATATATATATTAATTGTATTAATAATAAAGTAACACTAATTCCATAAAAAACGCATTTTTTGTAGTTTTAATCAATGTTTTAGTTCAATTAGAAAAAAATTAAGAAAGTTAAATTACCCCATCACTAGTGTCGCTTCAAAGCGACAATGGCGTCTGGTGAACGTATATTTTGAGGTCTTTTCTTCGCCTAAAACAAGTTAAAATTTGGAATGAATACTAAAAGATCAAGCTTAACTTTAGTACAATTTTATTTAAGTGTCTTACGGAGAAGACTACAAAATTTAAAAAACATAATTCTTTTACCTATTTTCTATAATATTAGATTAAAAAGTAGCACATCTATTTGTCGCCTAAACTCGTCGTTGGCGTTCTAGCGGCCGATTACGTTTGTCGCTTGTAAGCGTCGTTGGCGTTCAAAGGGTTAAGTACTTAGTTTTAAATATTGATTTTTTTTTTATTATAGAGAAATAACGCGCAGAGCTAAACTTATGGGGGGTTTACACGGGTCGATTTTCGCCGTGCGGCGAGTCGCTTCACTAATTGCCTCACCAAGCCGCATCGCTAGCCCATTTACACTGGTTACTAAAATCGCATGCGGCTCTGTCATTTCCATCGAAAATGTTGAGCAGAATAGCCGTTTGTGCCGGAATTGAAATAATTAATTATTCAATTATTCAACAATTGCTTAAAGAACAAAGAGTGAAGAAAAAACAAAAGGAAAGAAGAAAACGTAATGTTTGGGTACGTGGATGGATTTCTCGACGTAAGGACTTGGGTGCTTCGGATACTTTATTGGTTGAGTGGAGTTTAGAAGATCCTGATTATTTTAAAAAATGATTAAGAATGACTACTGATCAGTTTAATACTTTTACTACATAAGGTTACTCCGCTTATACAAAAATGCGATACCAATATGCGAGTAGCACTTTTTCCGAAAATTAAATTAGAAATAACCCTGAAGTTCTTGGCTACCGGTGATAACTATTCCAAGTCTTGCAGAGTCATTTAGAGTTCCAGAATGCACAATTTCCTTGTTTTTGAAGGATGTTTTGGATGCTATATACAATGTTTTACAGGAGTTCATTATGGTAAGTGAAACTAGTAATTAATTATAAAGGATTTATTTATAAATTTTCCATTGTGTTTTCATCTAAGCATGACCTAACAGCTTGAGATAGAATATCGTCGTTCACTCCGTATTGTTGCCCAGTATTTTCTTGTGTAAGTAAACAGCTGGCAAAATAGTCTTCTTCATAATCGAGGTGCCTTCTAGAAGTGGAAGCTTCGGGAGTCGAAGTTTCACGCTGGTTTTGAAAAGCTTGGTTTCGGGAAGTAGTAGCTTCGGCTTCTGGAGTCGAAGTATAGCGTGTATACTCTGAGAGTGAACTCGTAGGTCTAGCAATTGGAAAATGTTGTGTATTTAAGGTTTTCAGTCTTTCTTGTGACAAATAATTATTGATGAAATTTTGACAAACAATAGCATTTCTTAATGGCAAACTACGTAATTGGCTTGCCACATGTACTCCGAATGTATCAAATTCATCTTGACGGATACTTTGAGCCAAAGTTTCTAATCTAAATATTAACTGCTTGTAAAACAGGTGGGTCCATTTTAGGTGCGTCCATTAGAGCACGCTCCACCTTTTTCTTTGGAGACAATTTTTTTTTCTTTTGTATGGGCGCAATATTATCTTGTTCCAATTCATCAAAATATGAAGACGCGTCGCTGTTTGTGTTCACCGCTGAATCTTTTCCCTGTAACCATACACTAATATAAGTTTATTTCTTTTAGGTGCCATCCACCACAGATCAATGGAAGAAAATACAAAAGGATTTTTTAGATCGCTGGCAATTTCCTTTTTGCTGTGGGGCTATTGACGGGAAACACGTATTAATCGAAAATCCACCACACGGAGCATCAGACTATTATAATTACAAAGGCACTTATAGTGTGGTGTTGTTTGCTATAGTGGATGCACATTACCGTTTCATATATATAGATTTCGGAACTAATGGACGCATGAATGATTCGCATATTTGAAAAAAAACAAAGTTCTGTAGTGCTCTTGAAAAAAATAATTTAAAACTACCTAATAAGGCAGTTTTCGTTGGTGATGATGCTTTCCCTTTGGCAACCTATTTAATGAAACCGTATTCAAGACATGAAGGTTTGGAACACAAACAAAAAATCTTTAATTACAGACTATCAAGAGCACACCGAATCGTAGAGAATGCCTTTGGCATAATGGCTTCACGATTCAGAGTATACAGAAAACCTATATCTGAGTCATATAGATGCAAAGGTAGCAACATCCAGTTTTGTCAAAATGGCAGTAAACGAAACAGCAGTAACTTATCTATATGGTGATATTTTTAACATATCAATTTAAAGAATCATGTGATTATTACAAGAAAATTTTAGGATTTTATAGTAATATCATATTTTTTCTAAAAACTATACGTTTGCTTTGGATGTTTCTGCTTCTGCGCCCAACTCGTGGATATTGCTACTTTTGCAGCCAAACCTCTGGGATGTTGCTGCATTTGCGACCACAGGTTTTAGATCATAATTAGACTGAATAATCTTGATACTTTGGGTGTAAAGTACATACAACAGGTGTCTGCGTCAGGAGCTTACTATATCTAAGAGACACCATACTGATAAATAAAATTATAAACTTAGACCATTATTCCGAAAAAAAAACTGCGGATTTTTCATCGAGCAGGAAAAAAATCGTTATTAGAAACATATTTGTAGAGTAAAGTAGATTTATAATAACTTATTTTTGGGTTTCCAACGAATACTCAGAATAATAGACGGAATTCATGACTTTAAACCCACATATATTCAGAAGAGGAATAAAATAAAAGTACTGTAATTATAACTAAATACAATATATATATTTTTTTAATTATTAACATCTGTCGCTAATCAGCGAAGACATCCCAATAAGATAGACTTAATAATCTCTTTTTCACAAAAAGCACAACCGAATAGAGAACCTCCTCCTTTTTGAAGTCGGTTAAAAACACAATCGAAGAAGCTCTTTCTGTTCATGTTATTTAAAAATATTTAAAGGATCAAAAACGTTGAATAACACTAAAATTACCGCATGTTTTTAGCCACGTTTCTCTTCCATTTATCGGGGTCAGCTTGCTTTTTTCTACTAGACTTTTTGTCGCATGGGGTAGGAAAACACTCCATCGTGTCGTTTTTCACCTTTTATGGGGAAAAATTTACCTAATCCTGTTTAATTTCACAAAAACAATATCACGCAAAAGAAGAACAAAACTGTAATCGCCATACTAAGTAAAGTGTCATGGTGGCCAAATGCAGACGCCTGATTGGCCGAATCGGATGTTGCTGTCTTTGGCATTATTCAAGTGGATAATGCTGTTTTTGCTACAAATCTAAGATTTTAACGGTCATTTTTTACGGGATATTACTTCTTTTGCTACAAACTAAATATGTCAACCAATTAAGCTGATTTTACACTGACAGACTGAATTCAAAGTTGCTATCATGAAAAAATTGGATGATGCTGCTTTTGCATCTATATGACTCTGTTTCATTGGATAAAACTGATTCTATTATTAAAGCGACCTGTGCGCTGCATAACTGGCTTCGGACTAATCTCATATACATGAATACTCCCGAATTAGTAGACGGAGAAGACTTCAGTTCAGGGACAATCAGAAACGGAAGTTGGAGAAGCATTCCTACGGCAGGAGTAGACGAATTAATGACACCGCTATCTTCTAACGACTATTCACGAAATGCAAAAGATCTGCGCGATAGATATGCTGACTATTTTGTCGGACCAGGAAAAGTTTCATGGCAAGATAGAATGATTGCGTAAATATTGTATGTTTATTTAAGTAATATTATAAAAATGTCTCTGTTCACGATTTACCTATTATAATTTATAATATGCGAACAAGAATAACTATTTAATAAATAATAATTAGACTTACCATGTTATCTTTACTGTTTCTTCCTTCTATCACTGGCTTTAAAAAGCGGTCAGCTACAGAAAACCAAATTAATTGAGGTCTGTATATATCATCCTTTCCCGCGCCACTCTTCTTTGACTTTGCTACCTTACTGGCCTCTCTATTATACGTTGTTCGTATATTTTTTATCTTCAATTTAAGCTCTTCAACTGTTACGGACAAACGCATTTCTTGAATAATAGATTTAAGAGCCGCTAAACGTACATTATTGTTCCTGTAATCTTGTTCTCTTGGGTTCCATAAGCATGGATGCATTTCATAGCATTCCAAAAACTGTATGGTGTTATTTTTATTCATGGTTGTTACGATACATGTACACAGAAACGCTGTAGTAAATAAATACACGTGCGTGCGCGAAACACCTTCATGCGGCGGGCGATCGCCTGCAACTGATCGTTTACACGGTCGATTTTAGTCACCAGTCGCATGCGGCCGGTTGCTGCGCGGCCAAAGTCGGATGCTACCCAACTTTGGGGCTTGCAACTTAGCCGAATTGCCATTTAGATGGTCGATTTACGCCGCGCGGCAAAAATCGTGCGGCTTTAGTCACCCGTGTAAACCCCCCATTAGAAATACTTTTAATCCTATGGACATAAATGATACTGAATTTAGAAATAGATATCGATTGAATAAAGAAGCTTTTTTATTTCTCTGCGAGCAGCTTCGTCAAAAAACATCAATAAAATCTAATTCCCGAATAAGTCTGTAGCTTAAGGTACCTACACTACATAACAATATTTCAATTGAAATATTATAAAATATATAATAAAAAACTATAAAATTATACATTATTATTATTAATATCTCCACTTTGGATATCACGGCATATCTCTCGTGAGGAAGACATCCGGTCCTTTGGCAGGATTGCGCGGGGACACAGGTCCAACGCGTAGAGGCCCCTTGGAGAGCTTTGTTCTAATATGGGATGGGGCACCAACCTGGGGTACTCCTAAACTGGACTATTAGAGTACAGCCTGGAGTCTCCCGGGTGGGTGCAGGACTATTGCAAAGTATGTATCTTAAAATTAATTGGGTTTATGGATGTGGGTGTTAGGTGGACCAATAACTTCTTTTGCCGGAAGAAAACGGCGTCTGCCTTACAACCTCGAATAAATATCCTTAGGGATGGCAGACGGTGACTCGCCACCTCACTAGCTGGGCCCCCCGAAAAGCTGCCAGTACAGGCAGAAGGCGGCAACAGCGGTGTGAGCGGCTAGGGGTGTAGAGAGGTGCGGCCCCGGTTTCACCGTCGCGAGTCTCCACGAGACCCGGATTGGGTTTCCCCGCTATTACGCCATTAGACACTTCCACCCCCGAGCATATAGCTCTGGCGGCCCCCCTCTGGCCGGCCAATTAAGGCAAGACAGAGTTGAGAGTCCTGCGGGCGCTCTTGGTTGGTTCCACTCCAGCTACCCAGTACGGGCAAACTGGAGACGAGGCCCTGACCGACTCTAATTATTATTACACTATTATTACACATTTTGTATTTTTTGGTATTTTCGCTAAATAACTTTATAAATATTTTTTATTAATGATATCACTTAATTTAATAAATTAATGTTACAGGTGCTTAGTGCATTATCTTTTTATGCCACTGGGTCTTATCAGCGTATAGTGGGAATAGCTAAATATTTAGGCCAAACCACAGTCAGCAAATGTATTAAGGAAGTGACTGATGCTCTTAACACTCCTGGATTATTAAATGATTTTATTAAATTTCCAATTACAAGAGCTGATAGGGATATCATTAAAAATAAGTAAGGGATACTTTACTATTTATTTTTTAATTTAACTTTAAATATTTATGTTATCCTCATCGTCAGAGAATGTCATGTACCTCCTTACTATGCTGAAGTGATTTTCAGACAGTTATTTATAACACTATATATGAGCCACAAAGTTAATACGAGTGTAAGTTTATAATATATTTTTATCTTACAGATTCTTTGCAAAGTATGGTTTCCCTGGAGTAATAGGGTGCATTGATGGATGCCATTTTCATATTTTTACACCCAAATAAGATGTAGAACATTTATTTTATTGTAGAAAGCATTTCCATTCGCTAAATGTTCAAATGGTACAAGCACAACAAGCTAGTGTTATACAAGAAATAATAACATAATTTATTTTTATTTTAGATATGTGACAGCGACTGCAGAATTTTAAATGTTAACGCAAAATATGGAGGAGCTACTCACGACGCTTTCATATGGGAAAATAGTTTAGTCAACAATTTTATGCAGGAATTACATCGAAATAGTGAGCAAGTGTGGTTACTAGGTTAGTGAAAAAAAATTGGGTATTTTAAATTATAATTAAACACAATTTTAAAACTACATTAATAGTATAATTTTACAGGTGATTCTGGTTATCCACAACGACCTTGGTTAATGACACCAATTCCGGATGCTGCTGAAGGAACTCCAGCATATAAATATACAGCTATTCATGGATAAACCAGGGTGACAATTGAAAATACTTTTGGGCGATTAAAAAATCGATGGCGTTGTTTATGTAAAGATCGCACACTCCATTATACACCTGAGAAATGTGCAAAAATAATAACAGCATGCTGTGTGTTGCACAACTTAGCCATCAATTTCAACGTGCCTGAACCAGAACCCCAAAATCCAGTCATGACAGTATCATTCTCTGAACATGTTTTCCAAGATAATAATTCTGGAGACGCTCTAATTAGGGGAAGGGCGATAAGAAATATGTTAGTTGATAGAATTAATAGACTTCATACATAATTTTCATTCATTGTTTAATATTAGCATTTGTTACAAAAAAATCAATTCTTACTTATAATACTAAAACTAAGACCTTTTCTCCATAAACCTAACAAAAACTTCCATAGCCTGTTTGATTAAATCCTGCCATTGAGCCTGCAATTGCAACTCTAAATCCCTCTGTCTTACTCTCTCTTGCACTTCAAAATCTCTCACTCTCAATTCCTCAGCCTTTATCCGCAAACGCTCTTTTTCGAATTCGTAATATTCTCTGTCGCGCTCCCTGGCATATTCCCTTGCCTTTCTATCACTATCAATAAAAATTTTAGTTAAATCTTTTTTTGTTTTTTTTTTGTGGGGGTCTCCACTCTTCATCCACGGGAGCAACTAGAGGAGACGGAGGATAGGCTTCAGTTGGTGGTGGAGGAGGTACCTCACTTGGTGGTGGAGGAGGTACCTCACTTGGTGGTGGAGGAGGTACCTCACTTGGTGGTGGAGGAGGTACCTCACTTGGTGGTGGAGGAGGTACCTCACTTGGTGGTGGAGGAGGTACCTCACTTGGTGGTGGAGGAGGTACCACAGTAGGTTGGCTACTAGTACCAGGAGTATTCCAATCTATAAAAAAAAAACAATATTTTCTAAATTTATGCTCTCTTACATCATTGGTCTAGCAGTCCTAAGCGCGACTGCTATGCTAGAGGTCTTGGGTTCGATTCTCAGGTCGAGCAGTGTTATTGAGTTTTTCTAATGAAATTCTCAGTAAGTAGCGGATTTCAATATTTACTTTAATTGAAATCAACTCAAACTATGGAAACCTTTGCTAAAATTATTTAAATAAATTTACCAATTCATTCAATTTAATGAATTCATTCTAAATAATTTGAAATTTATTTAAGTTTTTTTCTGTCTTTTCCTTCTTTCTAATCCTTATTTTATAGTTTAAATAAGAATTTTTACTAATCTACTTCAAAAATCTCCTCAGTGTCTTCCAATTTCTTTTCAGGTTGGGCTTGAGGAGACCCAGCCACTTCATCCTGAAATAAAAAAAAAATTAATTACCAGTGTTTCAAATAAATAATTCAAATAATTGTACAATTTAAATGTTAAATATGCTAACCCGCTGAAACCCAGCTTCTTCCACCACCATATCCGTAACGGCTTGCAGTCCAATTATATTAATAACCCTCTCTTCGAGATCGGTTAGATATAATTTAAGTGCTGGCCCTCCACCTGTGCCACTAGCGGCCCTATTTATTTTACTAAGCTTCTTCTTACAGTTATTTTTGTAATCGCTCCACACCTTGCAACAAAATAAAAAGTTAAGCTGGCATTCCAAACAAACCAAACGTAACATAAACATGTTAAGTACTCCGAAATCAGAAAAAAATACAATGGCGTCCCTTGTGTTAACATACCTTGCGCCACTTGTCCTCAGACCTAGGGTCTCCTGTACCATCACTATTTAATTTATTCGTCAGCTCCTTCCATTTCATTTGTATGAAATGGCGACCTCGTGGTCCGCCAGACGGTTTTGACAAATCACCATTACTGGGAAAAGAATTAGCGTTGTACTAACCCTGGAGTAGAATAAATTCAGATTCAATCATTACTAAGAACTTTGATACTCACGCTTCCATAAATTCCACCATCATCACGTATTGTAGGTGACTTGTTCTCATATTTAGAGCACACAAATATATTAGAACCACTAAAACAAATAAAATAAAACACGGACTACGCTAAATTATTCCCAGGAATAATTTCGATGTTTGAAAACATAAACAAACTTCCTTGGCGTCGATGTCAAGTGGAGTCGTTCGAATACCATGTTTTTTTTTTATTTGTACACTAGAAACTTAAAACATATCTTCAAAAAAATGACACTATAATGTCCCTTACTTTATTTTTGGTTTTCCTTTATTTTAAGTATATACTTTCAATTGAATCTCTAAAAAATTTACCTTTCAGTTAAAAGCAACATCATAACAACTATTTTATTTAGTTTCCGAACGTCTCATTTATTCAACAATGTGTTAATTTTGTTCACATGGTCACCTGTCTACTTACATTAGAATGACGTCACTATCGTAATCGTATCGAGCTCTCGATAGTCGATCGAGAGTGCTTCGTGCTTCCAGCTATCGTCACACTCCGTAAATGTATCGTGGACTCGATACGTTTACGATACGAATTCGATAGTTTTTCCTGCTTGGGCTACAGTACAACAAAATGTAACACAACGGGCAACACTGAGAACAATCAAACAAAGCAACCCGAAGTGGCTTTATATACAAACGTGGAGAAGACTGAAAACGAGGAAAAGGATATTACAATGGTGACATCACACGCTTCTACCAAACAAAGCACAGCATTATTGGCAACTGCAATCATACAAGTAAGAAGTGAAAACAACTACAAAATGATATTACGAGCCTTAATCGATCAAGGATCACAGGCGAGTTTTATAAGTGAACGAGATGCACAACAACTCATGGCTAAGCGGTATCCTGTCAAGGGTACAGTCGTCGGTGTGGGATCAACGAGAGAAGATATCAAACAAGTAGAAGTCAGAACATATGTTATGTCGAAGCCACTGACTACTAAAATACCATCCCGCACCATCAATACCAATGATTGGCCTCACCTAGAAGGATTAGTCCTAGCCGATCCAACCTCCTACCAGCCAGGCTGCATTGATTTGCTTCTGGGTGTCGACGTGTATGCACAAATTGTCCAAAATCAACTAATCAAAGGTCCGCCAGGTTCACCATGTGCTCATAAAACAAACCTTGGCTGGATTTTGTGGGAATGTTGAAGATATTACACAACAAACAAACTCTGTTGTTGTTATGCATCACCAGATCATAGGAGAAGACTTATTGAAAACACTCTGGGAGATAGAACCAGATTCGAAGAGGAAATACACAAAGGAAGAAAGGTAATGCGAAAGCTTCTATGAAGAGACTTACACAAGAAACAGCAATGGACAGTACGTCGTGCGACTCCCATTTCGTACCAATGAACCCAAAACACCGGATGGGAACACACGAGAAATTGCAATGAAACGCTTGATTCAGCAAGAACGGAGATTACAAAAGACACCTGAAATGAGAGAGGAGTACGACAAGGTCCTAGAAGAATATTTAACAATGGGACACATGGAAGAAGTTCCAACCGATGAAGCAAACAACCGGTGTGTTTACCTACCACATCACGCCGTGGTTCGAAGAGATAAAGAGACAACGAAAATCAGAGTCGTATTCGATGCGTCATACAAAGGCGATAATGGCATATCGCTGAACGATGAGCTCATGATTAGCCCGGTACTGCAGGATGATATGCGCAGCGTAATAATGAGATGGCGCATGCATAAAGTGTGTTTCGCAAGTGACGTCATCAAAATGTACAGAATGATACTTTTAGATAAGAAGGACAGAGATTATCACCGAATATTGTGGCGTGGCAGCAAGACTAACAATGAGCTTAATTGCCAACCACCTGAAGTCAAGGAATACAGATTAAAGACAGTTACGTTTGGTACAGCATCTGCACCTTACCTTGCCGTAAAAACTTTGATAAAGCTCGCTGAAGACGAAGGTGAGCAACATCCTGAAGCTGCTAAAGTTATTAAGGAGGACTTCTACGTAGATGATCTGATATCAGGCTGCGATACAACGCAACAGGCAATCAATGTTAGTAAGCAAATCATAACCATTTTGAAACGAGGTGGCTTCGAACTTCAAAAATGGGCGTCTAACGACTCCGAGTTTCTTAAATCTATAGACGTCAACAGGATTACCACAAAAGCTAACATAGATCTGAAAATAGACGGCACCATCAAAGCTCTTGGTCTGTCATGGAATCTCGGTAGAGATGAATTTCATTACGAACTACAACTGGAACCAATATCATCAAATAATATAACGAAGAGAACTATACTGTCAGATCTACAGAAGTTGATTGATCCACTGGGATGGATAGCACCAGTCATAGTCACAGCAAAGATTCTAGTACAAAGACTGTGGCTGGAAGGAGTTGGATGGGATCAAGAAATTAGCGAAGAACTGAAAGAAGAATGGAAATGCATAAGAAAAGATTTACAAAAGGTCAATGAAATAAGTATCAGACGTTGGCTGAATACCATCAGCACTAAAAGGGAAGAAATAACATTGCATGGATTTTGCGATGCTTCAGAAAAAGCATACGCAGCTGTAGTTTACTGCCGCGTTCAAACTAGAAGTGGCAATATAAAGATAAATCTTATCGCATCAAGAACAAAGGTAGCTCCTGTCAAGACCATATCACTACCGCGTCTTGAACTGTGTGGAGCTACATTGCTGGCTAGATTAATGGCAAAAGTAAGCCAAGCTATGAGAATCCCTTCACATAACGTGTTTGCATGGACTGACTCAACTATAGTCTTAGCATGGCTTTTTGGAGAACCAAACAGTTGGAAGCCATTTGTTGCGAATCGTGTGGTAGAAATATTAGAGCAAACAAGCAGCACGCAATGGTTCCATGTGCAGTCGGCACATAACCCAGCTGACATAGCTTCACGAGGAACATCTTTATCGGAACTACAACAGAAACCGTTATGGTGGTATGGACCCAACTGGCTTGCAAATGAAAATATCGAGTTCACGAGACCGTCAATAATAACCACTGAATCAGAAAGAAAGAAAAATATACAGTCCCACGTAAATGTGACAGAAGACGGAGAGAAATCTCTAAAATTCGAAGAGTATGATTCACTTACTGAACTTGTGAGAGTAATAGTACATTGCTAAAGATTTTTTAATATGATGAAAAATCCTAACAGACTAGGTCAGGATATAACAACACAAGAACTTCAAAATGCTTTAGAAGTTTGCATAAAATCAGCACAAGAAGATGAATTTTCAGATGAAATAAAAACATTAAAGGAAAAGAGAATCGTAAGAAGCACCAGCATCATGAAGTCCTTAAACCAATTCTTAGACACCCAGAATATCCTCAGGGTGGGCGGAAGATTAAGAAACGCAAACACCGATGAGAACCTAAAACATCCTGTGATACTGGGAAAGAAAAGTAGCTTCGTGTCATTATTATTAGCTGAAGCGCACCTAAAAACAATGCATGGTGGAATAAAAGTGATGATCACTTACTTGATGAGTAAATACTGGATTTTCGGCTGCAAAGGTCTGGTAAAGAAAGACATACATGGATGTCTTACCTGTAGGCGGCAACGAGCTGCTAGTAGACCACAGATGATGGGTGACTTACCTGAACCTCGGGTGACTCCCTCACGTCCTTTCGCCCGAAGTGGAGAGGATTTTGCTGGTCCTGTGTATGTATTAAACTCCAAAGGAAGAGGAGCCAAAACCAGCAAGGCATATATTTGCATCTTCATCTGCATGGCTGTGGAGGCTATAACATTTAGAGCTGGTATGTGATCTGACATCCGACGCATTCATCGCAGCATTCAAACGTTTTGTGGCCAGAAGAGGAAGGTGTGATGAGATTTGGAGTGATAACGGGACCAACTTCGTGGCATCCAACAAAGAATCTTCTTCTTCTCCATAAGACCCACTTTTTGGAACCGTGCAACTAGTTTGACTTTTCAAAAGTGCTATTTTAATGGTCTAATTGAAATAAAATATTTGACTTTGACTTTGACTTTGAACTATGTAAAATGTGGAAAGAAGCAGGATTTGAACTACCTGGCCCCATAGCTGATCAACTGGCAAACGATGGCACACAGTGGCATTTTGCACCACCTTATAGCCCAAACTTTGGAGGGCTATAGGAAGCCGGCGTGAAGTCTGTTAAACAGCATCTACGAAAAATACTGACCATGAATCTAACATTTGAAGAATTCACTACAGTGCTCACACAAATCGAAGCCTGCTTAAACTCTCGCCCTTTAACTCCAATAAATACAGATGTTGATTTGATAGATGACATACAAGTACTGACACCTGGACACTTTCTCGTTGGAGAAACACTAATTAATGTACCTGACCGTGACTATACTACTACCAACATGAACCTACTATCCAGATGGCAACATACCCAACGACTTGTTCAAGGATTTTGGAAACGTTGGCAGACTGAATACTTGAATACTTGTCAAGACGGAATCACACGGGTGTATACAGTACGCTATAATGCTAAATTAACACGCAGATCAATCTCAAACTTATGCGCATTACCAATTAGCACTAAAGACTAATTATTTAGCATAGATATAGTTTATTTGTAGGTAACCGCATGTTTATTAAATTTAGTTTAGTGTTTATATCATGTTATGTCATATGTTCCAAAGTATTTTATTACTCATTTAGAAGTTAGTTAATTGTACAAGTAACCTCAAGTTTTCATTTTTTGTCTGTTAAATTTTGTATACAATACCTGTTATGATGTTAGGTTAGGTTTTAGAATTAATTTGTTATTTCAAAAAAGGCCTAAACCCCTTTTGGTGGGCGGTATGTTCGATTAAAATCCATATAACCTATGTAGCCCCCTATATTTGTAACACGTACGCCATTCATTCCTTAGTTTTAAATATTAGTGTCCAATATACCGTTGCATAGGCCACACGTCTTTTCATTCCAAACCACCTCACAAGCAAACGTCGACCTTATCACCACAACAGATAGAAAGAAAGCAATATTTTTAAACACTAAACGTCAAATTAACGCGGCTTGTTTGACAAATAAACATTGGCGTTTGACACGCAGGACCACAGAATAAACAGCCAAGCTGTCGTTTCGTTTCACGTAAGAAAGGCCAATGTAATCTGATGCCTATTTAACAGAGATGACATTTTAATTTTTTATTCATCACTTGGTTGCAAATATGACCAAAGTTATCTTTGGTCTTTTTAACATTTGGATATTATAGTAAAATATTACTGAATCTATACATTGGTCTATTTTGCTTTAATATAAATAAAGCAGCAAACTAAAATTATATCACAAAAAGGGCTAATGTTAACTTTGATCGTTTTAGTTCTTACTTTATTACTAGGAAAGTGAAAAATGATAATAATTTATCGGCTTAAGTATACTGCAGCCCTTTTAACATTTTTTTTTACTTAACTGTATGAAAGCGCACACTACATTGGCCTTTTTTACATAGTAAATTTTGAAATATTGTTAATACACTAACGCCCTTTTAGCACAAAAAAATATCATACTTTTACAATAAACTGGCATTACAATCTCGTTTCTTACAAAAACGTACTTTGGCCCTTTTAGCACAAGGCCACAGAAATAATTCACGTTAAATTTTATTACTACATTAACAACACCGCAATAACACGAAATAATGCACTTTTGCGTAAAGAATTCGCAGGTTGTTCAGGCGGCCGACAAGTTGCAACTGGAAATAGATTCGTGTTCGCGGTGTGACTCTAGCAGTGCGGCGCAAACAATAGAGTGTTAGCACGTCATCTATTGGCCATTTTTTTACGTATAAATACGCCTGTATTAGTGGTACGCGCGGGAAATTTTTGACTATTAAAATTTATAAAAAAGACGATTTTGAGATTTTTCGAGATAATGACGTGTTTTTTTGGCCGTGCGATATCTCTAATGTAGACTGGTATTGACCACTATTTGTAGACATCTACTTAAAAATCCTGCCTAAAAATGCAAAAAATGTTTGGAGATTACCATCTTTGTTTTGCTTACAAGGACATTGCCGTTTTTGATCTGATTACCTTTGGAGAAAGCCATATTTGTAATTACCTACACTACATTGCCAACCAGTTTTGATACTTTTAAGAGTGGGAAATAAAAAATATGCAGTTCAAAGTTAGAAATTATTTATTTTATGTAAACAAAAAGCTAACTTATATTCTAAGATTATGATCTTCTTCTTGGGGTTCACAAACGATGTCTTGTGGTGAACTTTCTGCACCTTAAGAGCTTTGAGCAAATACGGTTTTATAAAAAGACAGGCCTTCCACTTCTTGCCATTGGTCACCATATTGAGTATTGAGAAGCTTTTTGACGTCATTAATTTTATTTGTTATTTTTTACCTGACACTTAGCATTTGGGTTTATGTCTTTGACCAAATTGTTTTTTCGAGTCACCTTTTTATACAGTCCGTCACTAATTCTGTAATTCACGTCCCCTTTAATAATAACGTTTCCATCATTTTTGGACCGCGTAATATAAAATCGTTAGCATTTTTTAAATTGAAAATGCCAAGTTCCTACATCTATTATAAGCATGTATTTACAAAAAAAAAGTATATAAGTATTATATCCATTGTCTAGTACCCATAGTCTAGTACCCATAGTACAAGCTCTGCTTAGTTTGGGACTAGATGGTGTTAAGTAAAATGTCCCAAAAATATTATATTATATTATACAAGGTCATTATTAGTATATGCGAAACCTGAATATAGTTTGTTTAGAATAAGTAACTGAATCGATTCCAATAATTTTTACATCATGTTATATTTTGTCCCAAAAACATTGTTACGAGTAGGACACTGAGCGACACTAAGTACCTATCCGCAATCATATGCGCGCAACACAGGTCACTGACACACTGAATACTCAGCGCGGGCGCAGTGGGGCGGGCGGGGCCCGGGGGTGAACCAACCAATTCAGTCGCCCGCATAGACTAATATATAATACTGGAGATAGACTGGCAACTGATGCATTCAGATTTAGTTAACGACCAGCGCCCTCAGAACGCCAAGCGATGAACTAAATATGCTATATAGGTACATACCGAACTATAATGATATGGATGTATATATACACATATATATAGCGTTATCGATATATAGGCACTTAGGCAACGGTAAAGATAATGTGATTAATTAATAATACAAAATTATATTATTGAATGTATTTATTTAATTAAAACATTTAAATATTAATTTCGACACCAGTTTCCCTTTCTCGTCTCGCACCCTTTGTTTTATTATAATGTTCCCGAGCCCGTAGAAAAATGTGGAGTCAGTTTCATTAAAATTATAATAACTCTTGCCAGTTAGGACATTGTTGACTTCTTTGCACCAATTCAAAGTGAAGAATATAACACCTTTATAGAGCAAATCATTTGTTAATTTTTCTTTATGTTTATGACATTTCATAAAATTCAGATCGACATGGACTGTTATAATTAAGATTATATATTTTGTGATATTTTCTTTGTGGCCATATTTATTTAAAATATCTAATGTTATTTGTTCCACTTGGGCAAAAAAGTCAAACAATGGCCGGGTAATATAGCTTAACCATCTTTTGCCATTGCAATATTCCTTGTTTATAATATATTTGTGGAAATCTTCTATATTTAATGCAATCAAATTATTAGTGCAAGTTTTACATTTTTTAAAAATAAACTTTTTTGCTTTGGTTGCTGTCCACCCACTGCAATATGCTATGGCTGCACATTTCTCTACATGAACTCGGGAAGGGCTTTCTAGAAGTATTTGTGTACTTATTACATTAATATTGAAATGTTCCTCAATAGTTTCCATTATGTCTTTATTGTCTTCCACATTACATTTTTGATTTAACAATGATCTTAAAGAATTAAGACAAATGCTGTCGTCTTTCTCACAATTTCCTTGTAAGGAGTGTGGAGATGTGATATTATTAATTAACAATGTTTTAAAAGCTGTCTCAAATTGAGCTGAATTGGGCATAATGTTTCTATGCCCATGAGCTCTTATCGCCCTAAAAAAGTTTTCCAAGGGGTCTTGGATAATATTTCGTAATAAGAATGAATTAACTCCTTCTGAGCTTAACATATCGACGGTTAAAAGGAAATAGGGGATAAGCGACAAAAGATGAAATGTTCAGGAGAGCCGTTCAAAGTTTTAAATTTTAGAAAAACTGACGTATTTTTGTCATTTATTAAGATATTGTGAAAAGTGAAACAGTTATAAAATCAGATAGAAATGGAACAGTTACTGGTATCCTTAGTTTTAGTGATTTGACGTTATTTAAAGAAGTTTTTGTCGCTTATAAACACACCTTTTAATTTTTGAATGAGGAAATATGGCATAAGATACAAATGACAAAATCAAATATTAAAAGATAAGAAGCATATGCGACATTCCAATTTATCATTTCGCAAGGTAAAAGGGTATAAGCGACTAGACCGTTCAATCAATATTATAGGAAAAGAAGGATAAGGTACTTTTTATAGTGGTTGTATAAAAGATAATAGGGCACAAGAAACAGTCGGCATTCAAAATAATACCAGGATATAAGACATTAGTAACACAATGTTGCTACGAAGCAAAGAAATATGAATGAAAAGCAACCCCAAAAATAATGAAGTAGCGCAACCAACACAATCCTTCATCAGAAAAATATCTAAAACAGATATTACACGACACCGTAATTGGGTCTCTAACTTCTAAAGTAGGGTGAAATTGCTTGGGAGTTAATTTTCACAGAAACATACTAAGTATATTACACGAGGTGTGTGGATTATGAAGATATTCAACTCGGTACTATTATTAATGGCTCCTGGCGTGATCACTTACAAATATTTTTACGGAATTTATCAGGAACACGAAATAATCGATCGTCTAGAGAAGCGATACTTATTAGAAATACATATGCAGATCTCTTCATTACAACAGAAACAGTGCCTTGGCAAGACCGTTTAATTAATATTTTAAATGAATAAATGTAATTGTATAAGTACTTTTGTTTATTAAAACTTTTGGCCAACCTTTTTTTTTACATTCATAAGGTAAAAGCTGGTTATTTCGGGATAGTACATAACTTCGTGAGTTTTGATTCGATTCCATTTAAGCGCAAAAAATAAGCAATTGAATTATTAATTAATTGTTAATACATTATTAATTAATTTATATCACAAAAAACACTTTCACAGTGATAATATGATGATCAGTAATTTATTTAAAAAATGTTAGTCATGAGGGCCGAAGTTTGGTACTTTTACCTTACCTTCATATACCTAAAATATAAATGTGACAGTGTGTTTGTGTGTTTGCCTTTTCATTTGAGACCCATATCATTAAAAAGTTCCATGAAACAGGCCCTGACTCCATCACCAGATCAGCTCGCTGTCATCCTATTATTACATTGTAGTTAGCACTTGTAGTTGGAGCTAATAAAAGCATGTTAAATAGAAAGAGTAGGTACTTACAATAGCTGTTTGGATTGAGTTTCTATATTCAAAACTTTCATTTATAAAATCCATTTCCTTAAACCAAATCAAACCGGGTTTGTAAATGTCAATGGATCCAGCTTCAGATCGTTTTGAATTTTCCACTTTATTCCTTTCTTGATGATAAGTACTTCGCAGACTTTTGATTTTATTTTTAATTTCTTTTTCAGTCAGATTTAATTCTTGTTGTATTTTGCTGTAGGCATTGGAACGTGCTATTTTGTTTTTGTAAAGCGAGCTGGTCGGCTTCCAAAGACATTCGTATTCTCTGTACAAATGAATGAACTGTATAGTTCTCTCATCTCCCCATCGTGCCATGTTGAATGCAAAAACCAACAAAAGAAAAACTTGACCTTCAAAATCATAACAAAAAACATGTGCCTGCGGCCACAACGAGTCGGCTACTGGCATGCCCGTAGCTGTCGCGTCTGTTCACACGTGCCAGGTAAGCAGCCCCCCGCGCCCCTCCCTCAACGGGCATGCAAGAAAATCAAATGTTGTGCTAGCTACTTGCAACAAGCTAGCTTCCAGTTACAGGCATGCCAGTTAGCGAATACACATGTCTGTAACTGGCACTTGCAAGGAGCTGGTATGCTAGTGTGCAAGCTACGGGCATGTGTATCGCTAGCTTAAAGAACAATTCAGTATTGTACTACTGGCAATAGTCGATGCAGATTACAACTTTATATATGCGAACTGTGGTGCTAAAGGCAGATCTTCCGAAGCAAAGATGTGAACCATAAAAATAGAAGAATAATTAACCAATAATTTCGTTCGCGAATAAAATCAAATATCTCGACAACACAACACTACACCGCGATCTGCCCGCTGGTTTGGAAAACAGGTATGCGTTGCCCGCCCCGCTGCCGCGCCGCCGCCGCCGCCGCCGCCGCTCCGCTGCCCGCAAAATTCGAGGCAGAGGCCTTAAGAATAAAGTTAGATTACGTAGCAGAATGGAAGATTTTGATAGCTGTTCCTTATGGGTGTCTTCTCAAAGATTGCCGAAATAATCTGCTCTTGCACGTCCGAGGACATTTTTATACGTCACAAAAAAAATGTACAACACTATACTACAATGCAGACGCGCAACGCGGGCGGTCACCGCTTGACTGGAGTGCACCGCTCGTTGCCCGCCCCCGCGCCGCTGCCACGCGTTTTCGAGAACCGGTCCATTTGATTTTACGCATAAGATCCAGCCGCTCCAACGCCGCCGCCGCCGCTGCCGCCCCGCTGCCCGCAAAATTCGAAGCAGAGGCCTAAAAACAACATATTCCGACGCAAGCGTAACGGCAAATGACCGAGCGACTCGTCTCGCTGTGGCTTACCGGCGCGGGCGACGCGGGGTGGGGGCCCGACAGCGTGACCCGCGCGGCGCCCGCGTAAGCAAAGACGCGTTGACGTTATAGTGGGCCGCGACGGACACTGGTGTCTGCTACTCGCTATCTCAAAAAATAATTAACCTATTCACTGCCTTTCTGAAAAGTAACGATATAAACCAGATGCCGCCATACTGTACTATGCAGCCCGCCCATCGGCGGTCCCGGCATCTCGATTATGTATTCTTGCCCGCCCATTGGCGTTTTCGGCATGAAGCTGCAGATTCCGACTTGAATCGTTTGATATGTTCAGTTTGCATGTACTGTACCGTGCGTAAAGCGTGTATGTGCAGTTTTCTGCGATATTTGTAGCAAATTTGTGACAGTTTTATTGGTTATTAGCTGAGATAGTAATGGAGCCTGAAGGTACTCGTAAGTCATAACTTTCAGTTAATTGTTTGAGATGAAACGAAATCATGTAAACCTGTGTAATTTAGCTAATTTTTGTATAGAGAAATCCAAAATGTATTTAAAACTGTACATTTATGGGTTTTAATAAAAAGTCAGGTGTCATCAACTTTTTGTATACCTACTGCATTAAATTAGTAAAAAAATGGTATATTTAAAATAGTTTTTTTATCTTATAAGGGTTTCATTTTAGGTAATAATGAAATTCTTTTTTCAGACAGTAAAACTGAATTTAATATTGACAATAATATGGAAGAAATCAAACGTCTAATAAAAGCGAAGATGAAGAAGATTAGCAGCAGACAAACAGAAGATGCAAGTACCCAGACTAAAGAAGATATTGGATTGCCTCCATGCAATTGTAAAAAAAAAAGTTTTATTTGCAAATTAACATCTTACTCACTTATACACAATTTGTATTACAACACTACAATCATACATAAAGAGATTATACACAATTTGTATTACAACCCTAAAATCGTACATAAAAAGATATTTTCTGTTTTGATAAGATTACTCGATCACAATATACATAAAGGGCTGTCTTTGAACATAGATCAGTACCGGTGGTAGGGCTTAAAACAATTTAAACAGAGTCCTGGTTGATCAGGGCAATTAGGGCAGTAAAATATCGTGTCTACACGTTTGTTTTGCTTCGCACATTGTCGGCACTGTTTCCTTTTTGCCCGCCGACTATTTGGTTCTTTAGTAATTTGTTTAGGGAAATGTATTGGACAAATCGCCAAAGGTATTTCCTCATGGGGATGTACAGGTGGCAACAATCTCTCCAGAATGTTTACTCGAAAGTCTTATAAACTAATATTCTGTTTTTTTTTTCTGATTTGAATAATTGGTAAGAATTAACTAAACACACTTCAATCAAGTGAATTATTACCTTTTTATACCACCGTATTGATTTATGTTCACCTGTATAATATGACAGCATTTGGTCATGTTTATCCACATTTCACATATATTTATTATATTTAATTATAGCTCGTGGTTTCAAAGAGGTGCTGTTTCTGGTATGATTTCTTACATCTTCTAAGACACTATTACTCGCTTGAAAGAAACAGCACCTCCCGTTTGTCCATCCATTTTGCTAAAGTTATATTATTGTTGTCATGCAGTATGATGCATTCGCCTTTTTTAATTTTTGTTTTTAATAATTCTTTGGGATTCCCCTCTCTATTCATTTTTAGTGTCCCTGTGCAAAATGTGCCGCTGTTTAATAAATCTCTTGTGAGAGGAATGCTACAGTAAAAATTATCGACGTAGAGCAAGTGGCCCATATTTTTAAGGTCATCCATTTAAATGGACAACTTTATTGGTATGTCCGCGCCCAGAAACTAAAGGATCTTTTGATCCAGCATATAAATGTGTTTTAAAAATTGTGCCTGTATTATCGGCTAAGTTATAAAATTTCAGTCTATATCCACTGGCTTTTGATTTCATATATTGGCGGTAACTAAGTCTTCCTCGCCATAACATCAGTGACTCATCAATTGTGATTTCTCGAGTGGGATGATAAATATTTTTCATGTTTTTATTTATTTCGTCAATTAAAGATTTAATTTTATTTAAGCTTGCATTTCCTGCAACATTTTGAACGTTCAATGCTCTCATTATGTTCAAAAGCTTGTTTCTGGGCATGTATTTTCTGTAATTATAATTTTTGAATAAATAATGCGTTTTCCAGTAGTCTGATATTCTATTATATTGAATAGTCCCCATATGAATAACCAACCCAATAAAAGTTTTTAACGTTTCCATATCTATTGGCCGCCATTCTTTCATTCTACTATGCATAGCAGGAGCCGTTATTTTTAAGTCCTCTCCATACCTGTTGGTGCATGTTAGGATCAAATTTAAAATCGAAGGACATAAAACCATAAAAAAAAAATCTATCGGCTCTCTCTCCCGCATGTCGACTTTCAATCCAGTAGTCGCTGTAAATTCCAAATTATTGGTGTTGGGCGCATTTCCATAATACCATTCGTGGGTGGTTGTTGTTACATCCTCAGTTTCGTCATCGCTTGAAGGGTCTTCACACCAGGACAAATCATGTGCTTCTGTTCCGATGCCCTGACTGCCATTCTCCAGCGTATCATCGACATTATCCGCCAATATTCCATACAGTTCGTCGTCGTCGTATAATAAGCCCTCGTTATGCACAACTTCCTCGTTAGCGAGGTAGGCAGACTCCCAGGTAGCCAAGGTATCATGAATTTCATCACGAATAGTAGCTGACTGTGAAGTAGATGGCTGAGGATCCATTGTTTTCCTGAAAGAGGTGTGTGAGATGGGGGTAAATGACAGTCTCGCTCTCGCAAAATATGGTCCGCGTGACAGATGTCCACTTTTAAAAGTGCTTATTTAATGAGTATGGAGGGATATATGAGTAGACATCGTTATCGGGCGGGTAAAAGTGGTGGCAACGCCGCGACGGCCTAGGGATGTCGCGCGTATGCATATAGCATTCACATAAGTTATTGTTATTATAAGTTATCGTACTGTCTGTTGTGTCATTTGGCTTCGCCTCATCATGACACAAACTAGCATTCATGTGATAAAGACCCTCATTACTTGGCAGTGGCATAAATAACCATATTCAAACGTTAAAAATATATATTTATTTAGAGTCTACATTTTTAAAATTTCAATAAGAAAGGTCATAAAACAAATCATACATTGTGAAGACTGTAAAGATTAAGACCAAAAACTTACCTATTTTAAGCTCCAGCAACTAAAGATATCACGGGGTCCAGTTTTACAGGCCGTAGTCATCAAAAATGTAATCACGGAAGTCCAGGTACACAATTCAATAACGTCATATATGGCAGATCACAAAATCCAGGTATACAGGCCACAGTCACTAAAGTCAAGATTAGATCAGAGTCCAGGTACGCAAGCGAATATCGTCGGAAAAGCAAAGAGTAGGAACGGCACATACGTCTGATTTACTAAGAACAGCAAAACAGAAGTGATTTAAAAAAAAACGTAATGTACGAGATACGCCGGCGCATCCTATTGTTATTTTTTTATATGGTTAAGTTTTATCTAGTCACAAAAATTAGACACAAATTTTGTTCCTCAGTATTTTTCCACAACTGTAATCAGAACCCTAAGAATCCAGACCGCAGTTACTTTTTGTTGATCAATGTTTCCAAGTGTTAAGCAACATCCGACAGCAAAAAGTTATTTATTGTTAATAATTGTTGCCGTGTCAATTAAGTTTTTTTTTATATTAATTTTATTAATTGGAGTAAATGTTGAGCAACGTTACTCTATACAGTCAACATTCTGTAACAATCGATAACATTCAATATGTTGTGCTACTTGATCCACGAATGTTGACGGATGTGGCTCACAAAATTAGATCTACAAAAAGTAACTGCGGTGTGGTTGCTCGGTTTGTTATATTTTGTTAATTTATGTTACTGGTGGTGTAGACTGACGTGATGAGTTACAATCAACAAACAGTAACAAACAGCCACAAAAGTTACAATATGTTACAGAGTTGCAGAGCGTTGCTCAAAAAAAATAAGGAAATGCAGTGTGGATGCACGGTTAAACACGACATCGTTTCAAACAACATTAGCCAAAACATATGTTCTAATTAAAAAGGGCTTTATAAAAGACACTTTTTATGACATTTCTCAAGTAACTTACAGCATTTATTCACCATTAACTGTGCTTACAATCGGAGGCCAAGACTCACTGTGGCTTGTTGCGCCAACCTAGTCAGGTTCTTTCAGAGAAACCATCCATGACAACGGCCAACTTAGATTTGTTGTATTTTAAATAACATATTGACGTCTGTTGTGATTAATTACATTAAACCAATAACGCTTTCTGTTTTCAGTGCAACAATAAAAATATGTCGTGCATATTCTGTGTAGAAAATCCACAAATGTATCAGAAAGGACCTAAGAAGCTACAACAAAAAGATAATTATAAAAACTATAGCGGAACGAAGAGGACCAAAAGTTTTTAGAAAAATACTAAGTTCCGATACCTCGCAGTTGACTGCTCTTACGAACAGCAAGGGGGATAAAATACATAATCGTGACGAAATACTTCAGAATGTTGAGGAGTTCTACAGGGAACTATATGCCTCTACCACTTCTCCGCCAAAAATGGAAGACGATCCCAGAGCAGCACCTGTCGAATACAGACCACGTGAAGATCTACCAGATATTCTTCCTGAAGAGGTGGAATGGGCTCTTAACCGAATGAAGTTTGATA
Organism: Acronicta alni; assembly: GCA_964056405.1. Lineage (NCBI taxonomy): Eukaryota > Metazoa > Arthropoda > Insecta > Lepidoptera > Noctuidae > Acronicta > Acronicta alni. The sequence goes on from OZ043930.1 coordinate 11,783,865, forward strand.
AGGCCCCAGGAGAAGACGGTATAACAATAGAACTTCTAAAAGCTGGTGGTGAGTCAGTTACAAGGGCCCTTGTTGAGCTCTTCAACAGAGTACTAGCAAGCGGTCACACGCCAAAATCGTGGGAAAACGCTAACGTCACGATATTACATAAGAAAGGCGACACTACTAAATTGGGCAATTATAGACCAATAAGTCTCCTCCCTACAACATACAAGCTATTTGCCAAAGTATTGTGTCATAGAGTCACGCGCCAACTTGATGAGTGTCAGCCCATCGAACAGGCTGGTTTCCGGAGCGGGTATTCAACAGTAGACCACATCCACACGGTTAAACAGCTGATGGAGAAATATGAAGAATACAACAAGCCATTGTATTTTGCATTCGTAGACTACGAAAAAGCATTTGACAGTGTAGAACATTGGGCCGTTTTCCATTCTCTCCATCGCTGCCATATTGATGCACGGTACGTGGATGTCCTCCAGAACCTTTACAAGTCCGCTTCGATGCAAGTTCGCTTACATAAGCTGACTGATAAAATTCCGATCAAGCGAGGTGTAAGACAAGGTGATACTATATCACCTAAGATTTTTACAGCGGTCTTGGAAGACGTTCTTAAATTACTGGATTGGGGAGATAGAGGAGTTTTAATAAATGGTGTTCACCTGTCGCATCTTCGCTTTGCGGACGACCTTGTGCTTTTCAGTGAGACAATATTGGATCTCCAAGTGATGCTAAAAGAACTTCATCATGCATCTCTTAAAATAGGCCTCAAGATGAACATGTCCAAGACAAAGGTGATGACTAATATTTCGTGTGTGTCACTGCCAAGCGTTATAGTTGGGGATGACACACTAGAGATGGTCAATGAGTACGTCTATCTTGGACAGCGTTTATCTTTTGGCAGAGAGCATAGGTACAAGGAGATCGATAGACGCATCCAACTGGGATGGGCTGCTTTCGGCAAACTCAGAGACGTGTTCAGGGATCGAAAAATGCCGCAATGCCTGAAGACCCGTCTATACAACCAATGTGTCTTGCCAACAATGACATACGGTGCCGAAACATGGACGCTCACGATGGAAACTGTGCACAAAATGAGAGTCGCACAAAGGGCTATGGAGCGAGCCATGCTAGGCATTACACTACACGACCGAGTTCGAAATACGGATATCCGAAAAAGGACCAAAGTAGAAGATATCGGTGGCCGTATATCCACACTCAAGTGGCGTTGGTCAGGACACTTGGCTAGACGTGGTGATGGCAGGTGGAGTAGATCCGTGACGGAATGGCGGCCTCGAATAGGTACACGAAGTGTAGGAAGACCGATGGCCAGGTGGGTCGATGATATAGTGAAGTGTGCTGGAAGGACCTGGATGAGATTGGCGCAGGATAGGGATAAATGGCGTAAAAGGGAGGAGGCTTATGCCCTGCAGTGGGTCAATAAAAGCTGTGGATGATTGATTGATGATTCATATTCTGTTACCTGCATCATTTGAAAGTATATTTAAAGATTTTTTACACCTATATGTGAAATAGAGAATAACACTTTAGTTTTGTATACGAAATTTATGCTTTAGAAGTAGCGAGCATGTAAAAACTTAATAATAGTTGTTAGTCGTACTAAAACTTACAAAAGGTTTGTGACTTCTGAAAACAAATCTTGCCCGCCCAGAGGCGGGCTCGGCATGACAGATTAGAATCGGGCGCGGCGCTGAATGGATTAATATATCTCAGTTTTTGTAAGTTGCCTATCATTTAAAAGTTATTTATTCACAGTATTAGCAAAAAATCACTTCAACGTTTTTTGGAATAGTTTCGATTTTTAAGGAGGCCCCTGAGGAAAGTATGTTGTCAGACACATGGTGTCCGTCATGGCGTTCAACGTGTTAACAAATGTTTACTAATGAATACGTGGCTTTATACCGAATCTGAAGACCAAGAAAGAGTATATAAGTAATAACAATTGATTTATTTGATGAGCAAATTTAGTGTGCAATTCAGTAATGTATTTCAACAACGATTTTACCCAAAAAGGTGTTACTTAACGGGAACACAGCGTTCTGTTGAGTTACATTGTCACTCAAAGGGAAAGAAAAATGTGGCTTTGAGTTACAGTGTTATTAATCGGTAATTTTTTTCCCAATGGGTAACAGTATGACACAAAATGGTGTAACTCAACGGGAACAAACGAAAGGATTTCGCAATTTTTTTTATAGTTAAAAATCCGGAAACTGAGAGCAGTACTTTGTGCATTTAAAAAAAAAATAGCACCTATTGCAAAATTTTACTTTTTATGGCTGGTTTTTGCCAAGATATATACAATTGTAAAAAAACGCCGATAGGCGTACTCCGCACCTGAATATGAAATAAAAAACGCCGATACGCGTCTGCCGCAGCGAACGGGATAAACGCCCCTTAGGCGGTGGCGGTGCGCCATTCTTAAGCGCAATACACATTGAGCCCGCCGGGCCGCCGACATATGTCGGCAACTTTTTGTCGGCGGTATAGTTGGCGGCTTCACTTATTACAAGTCGGAAAATTTGGTCGGCGGCATGTCGGCGGCTTGAGATAAGAAATTTATTTGGCAGTCAGTGATTGCCCCGTGTCGATAAAGGTTGTGTGGTTGTGCGATATAATTTTGATGGTGTATCTTCGATAATTCAGTAAATAGAAATAATCTTAAAAATGGACGATGGCAGTGATCTGTTGATAGCAGCTTGTGGAATGTTTATTGCTGGATCGCTACAAAAGGAACGAAGCTGTTGGGTTAGACCTAGTTTACTGAGTCGCAATTGTTATAGCAATCATGACAGATTAAGAGATTTGAAAGCAGATGACTTGATTGTACAAAATCCCATACATTTTAAAACATTCATGAAATTAACCAATACCGACTTTGAATATTTATTGAATATTGTTGGGCCGAGAATAGTTAAAAAAGATACAAATTGCAGAATTGCAATTTCGTCACAAGACAGATTAGCAATAACATTAAAATACCTGAGTACGGGCGAATCATTCATTAGCCTTTGTGATGTGTTCAAAGTATCTCCTCAAATTATATCATACATTATCCCAGAAGTATGCCAAGCTATAATCGATGGCCTTTCGGAGTATGTAAAGGTAAAATTAAATGTTTAACTTTTTTAAATAAACCTAAATGTTGATAAATATAAATTTTAAATAGATTTATATTTTTTGTGCTGTTTAATTTAGTTCGAAGTATAATTTAGTTAATGTTCTTATTTTAGATTCCGAGAACTTCAAACGAATGGAAAAAAGTTGCAGATAGATATCTGGATAGATGGAATGTTCCTAATTGCCTTGGATCAATGGACGGAAAACACGTAAAAATTCAATGTCCACCAAGAAGTGGAAGTGAATATTTTAACTATAAAACTTATTTCAGTATTGTACTATTTGCATTAGTGGATGCAGATTACAAGTTTTTATACGCTAATGTTGGATGTCAGGGTCGCATTTCAGATGGCGGTGTTTTTAATAACTCTGCGTTATGCAGAATGTTAAATAACAATTCTTTAAATTTGCCGGACAACAAACCTCTACCTGGGAGAAATGTACCAGTGCCATATTTTTTTTTGGGTGATGATGCTTTTGCATTACAAACCCACATTATAAAATCTTACGATGGTAATCACACAAAAAGATCTCCTAAAAGAGTTTTCAATTATCGTATATGTCGAGGACGAAGAGTAGTTGAAAATGTGTTTGGGCAGTTAACCAGCAAATTTCAAATATTCAAGAGACCTATCCAGTTATGTCCACAAAAAACTGCTATTGTGACATTGGCCTGTGTACATTTGTTCAATTATATTAAAAAAAATATACATCGAAACGAATATGATTCTGAAAATGATAACGGAGAAATCATACCAGGTGAATGGCGCACAATAACTCCTGAAAATAATTGTTTTGTTGCCTTGCCAAGAGAGATCAATACAAATCTGTGTCCTGAAGATACAAGGAACGAGTTGGTTGAATATTTTCTCTCCGATGTCGGAAGCTTAGAATGGCAGTATGATCAATGATCAATTTAATCAAAATCTAAATATAAAGATTTAATAAAAATCATAATAATAATAGTTATATTTTAATTTGTGTTTACAATTAGTGACTCTTACTTAATCATAAAATTTCAAAAGACAGATTTATTTCGTGACTTTTTTTCTCATACTAAGCTATATTTATTTCAAATTATAACAATATAATAAAGATAAAGAAAGAAAATTATTTTTCATTTAGGGATATAAAAACATTCTCAATATCTTGGCTGCTTATACGTTCACTATTAGAACTTTCATCAAGCGCTACTGGTACCGATGGTTCAACTCCAGGAAGGTGCGGATGAGGGCTTATGTTGATGGGATATAGAGATGAAGGGTTTGTATTTGGCTGATTATCAGAATTTGTGGGGGTAGAATGCTGATGATCCGGGCTCGTAATAGTAGAATATACAGATGATGAGCGGTTAGAAGGATATGCATTTGGCTGATCATTTGGAGAACCTGTATAGTACCCTGGATGACTACGAGAGCTAGAGGGTCTTGCGTAATCAACATACATATCTGTCTGATATCCAATTTCGGTTTCAAAAAGAATGTTATTAATTCGATGTTTTACTATTGCATTTGTTGATTTATCCATTTTTCTCAGTTTTGCTGCAATATATTCTCCAAAAAGAGTGTCTTCGTCTTTTTCTTGTGTTTGATTTTGACGATCGGAGACAGATTTCATAATATTCAGAGCATGTGAAATCATTTCATTGTTTAGATTTTTTCTGGGACGTTTAATCGTGTCATCGGCAAATGAATGAGATGAATCATTTTGCTGGGGTTGTACAACACTGCTCTCGTTTGATGTCTCCTGAAATTAAAATATTTTAAATCTGTTGTATTGTGTTACATAGAAAGTAAAGATAAATAATATAGTCAAGATTTAAATCGGATGTATACAGGGTTATTTTATGAACAGTGAGCATACGAAAATATTGTACCAGTGTCGATATTATTTTCAATAATATTTTTATTTTATTCCCTTTAAAATATATTATCTTTAATTTCCCTTTAAAAGGAGACCTTGTGGAAGTAACAAACAAGGACATTTGTAACAAAGTACAAAAACCCTAATAAAAAAGGAGGCGGAGCTTAGCGAGGGGGAGGAGGGGAGGGGGAGGGGGCTTACTAGAAACACGTTGTCTTAAATTCGATGAACCTTGTACCGTAAAACGGGGTGAATAGATAGGTCTTCGAACTTTGGTAATGATTTTCGTCAAGTTGCAGAATGGATACCCATTTTTTTAATCAAGTATTTATTGAGTCTTAGGCCAAACTATTGGAATAAATTTGTTTCTATTCGAATACGTTTGTAGTTAATAAAAAAAGACACAAATTATACGTGATTTCTAATTAGCACCCATCTGGGGACAATAGACACACCTAAGGGGTGATTAGAAAAATTTCGTAGGGCTGCCTCATTACAGTTTCTCTAAATATTTTTTTTAGGATAAAGGCAAGCAAACTCGAGAAGGTTTCTTTAATTATTAATTTGAAGTAAACATATAATTTCAAATGGAAATCATTAATAATAAAAATTAATTAAAATGTAATACATTTAAATTAATTTTTATTATAATTTAATTTTTTTTTAATTAAAACAAAACTAAATGAAAATGCACTTGACTTTAAAATAATATTCTTTATTTTAAATCAATCAGGAATTATAATCATTCAAAATCAACAATTATTAAAAATTATTACTAATATCAACATATCGTAAACAATGAACTTAAAACTCGAATTAAAACAAAATGCACTTTGCCTCTAATATTCTTCCATATTATAGTTATAATTAAATATTAATTAAAACTAAAAAAGATTCTATCAAAAAAAAACTAACCGCCTTCAAAAACCATCAAAATAAAGGGTAAAATAACTTTTTTTCGGTCGAAAGTCGGTGGCAAAAATTAATTAATAAACAAAAATAATGAGTTTCGAAAGAAACTTATTTTACACTTTATTCAGATGGTTTTTGAAGGCGGTTAGATTTTTGGAAAGATTTTTTCACACATCAAATCAGTCTTGAATAATCAAAATCTAAAAAAAACAATCAGTTGTTTATGTTAAAATTGTTACCATCTTTTATCAAATTATTAAAAATTGTCATCCGTTAAATCTCTTAAAATGTCTTCATCATTTTTGTAATAACTTCCTCGTCGTACAGGTACTTCTTTAATATTCTTAGATCTTTTAGTGTTTTCTTTTTGTATGTCAATTACTGTATTTAATGTTATTTTTTTACACTTACGTAGATTCACCGCACATCTTGCGTTCTCCACATTTTCCACAGAAATAATTTCAATTTTCTTATCTTCGACTCTTTTCTCTTCCTTTTTTTCTAGCGGCTCTATGAATTCACTAAATATTTCTTCTGTTCCTATATCAGGTAAGTAATCTATACTAGATACACTTTTATCAATGTAGTTGTTAATAAGTAGTTCTTCATCTTCTTGTTGTTGAGAATCATTGACAATAGTATATTCATCCACACATACTACAGGTAGTAGATTTATGTCTGTTTCTTTATTTTTTTTATCTGAATCTAACACACTCCTTTTAGATTCCGTCCTATCTTTGTTCACCAAATCTTTTTTCAGTTTGTCTATTAGTTTTTGTACTCCTTTTTTCTTCGTAGATTTACTTATTATAACAGTTTCAGGGTCAGTGTTTTCAATTTCTTTATTTTCAGAGTCGTTACTTTCAGGATCGATAATAACAGATTTTCCAGGAATAACTATTACCTTCTTTTTTTTGTTACCTTGTTTACATATTTTTGCTGTCTTATTCGTAATTTCGTGTTCAGAGGTACTTTCCAAATTATCGTCATCTATGTTTCCTAAACTTTTTCCAGATTCTGCATTTAATTTTCGTTTACGTGTTGGTTCCTTAATGTTCATTGTACCATATCTCATTTCTTTAAGTATTTCCAAGACTGATTTGTCAACAGCATATCTTGATTTTTCCGGATCTTCATTTTCGGCATTTGGGAGTCTTGATAGGACTTGATTGCGATCAACAGGAATAATACCTGCTTTTCGAAAACCAGCTTTAAGGTTTGTCGCAACATTCTCTGACAATTCATTTATAAGTAATTTTAAAAGTCTTGGGAAGCATCCTTTCGGTACTGAAGCTTGGGTCCTGCCATCTGTTTTTTTCCATTTTAATAAAATGTTTCTCCATGCAATTTTCATTGGCCTGAAAAATGCGATATCTAGGGGCTGTGTTAAATGGGTTGAATTTGCTGGTAGAAATATAAATGAAATATTGTGTTGTTCACAGATTCTAATCACTTCTATTGATATATGAGATGATAAATTGTCGCCTATTAGAACTTTTTTTCCAGATCTATCTTTAAAGAATGGAATAATAATGGACTTAATATAATCTTCAAAAGTGCTGCCATCAATCCATCCAGATGCAGTTCTATTGAAGCGTGCACCTTTAGGTCCGCCTGTAGCCCAAGTATCATAAATATTGTTGGCCTTATATATTACATATGGAGGCAGAAGCTCTCCTGCAGCTGTACCAGCCATCATTATAGATATTGAAGATTTTGACTGATTAAGAACTCTTTCAGGGTACTTAGTTCCTCTTTTCACTATAACCTTCTTACGTCCAGGGTCATCACTGAGGTTTGTTTCATCATAATTAATTATATTTATGGGATCAATTTCTTTCAGTGATTCCTCTAACTCCTCAAAGTATTCTTTAATTGTATCAGGTGAAACTTGAGCTCTCGACTTTTTTATGTTTTGGCACATTCTCAAAGAAATGGAATTTTGATGTCTTTTTAAAAATCTTGTGGTAAAATCTGGTCCAGGCATGTTGTTTTTGAATCGTTTGTGTGTGATACCTAGATTATCCAAATACAATTTAATTACAATTCTTAAATCATAAGTGTCTAATGGATAACCCCAATTGCCGCAAATATTTAAATAATTTACGATGTGGCGTTCTGTGTCTTCATCTAAAGCATTCTGACCACCTTGTGTTTTCATAGTTTTCCTATTATGTCGGTATAGCACTGATTTGTTTATATTGTATTTTTCTGCAATAGACGCTAATGAACACCTTGGAGTTGTTTGAAACTCTTCCAAAGCTTGTTTAATTGTATTAGGGTCATATTTACGATACTGCTTACCCCGTGGATCGGGCTTATAGTTTCGAGGCATTATTGTACCTGAGAAATAAAATAATGAAAATATTAACAAAAATAAATGAAATACCTTACTACTTTACATTTAAAAATGAATTAAATAAAAAATATATTGTTTGAGATTAAAAATAATCAAGAAAATTAAAAACGCTTTAAGTAACTAAAAGTTAAATTTCAACTGTAAATAACCACTACAAACTTTGTGGCAGCCCTGACATCATTATGGCTAATCACCCCTCTTTCGTAACTAATCACCCCTTGGCTGTGTCTATTGACCATATTTGCGTGACTATTAACCCCTCAGGCGTTTCTATTCATCCCTTTCGTGTATCTAATCACCTTGAAAAATTAAAGAAAATAAGGCTTACGAAATAAAAACAATTTTAAATAGTAATTCATATTCTTACCTTAAAAATTATAGCACAATATATTTATAACTGCACTGACCGTAATTTGAAGCAAACTTTAAACTATAATGACCGAAATTCACCGAAATACAGAGGTCCAAACTCACTCGTGCAATAACGACATGTTTTGTTGTCAACTTTGACATTAAGTTTTGACGTTTTTAGCGATGTTGCCACCAATAAAAAGTTGCCAGACTAAGAAAAATTACACTAACAATTTTTTAAAGTTGCGGGTTTTTTTACTGGGGATACCAGGTTTGCCATAAAAAACCTTAAAAATGATCCTAAGATTTGTCTCTATTCCCCCCGTCATTTCTATTCACCCCGTTTTACGTGTGTGTCAGAATGGCTGGTTGCCTGTGGCTTTGGTCTATGAGAGTTGATTAGAAAATTGCTACATAATTGCTTATATTTGCTACATTTAATAAATAATTGCTACATACTATATATTTTTAGAAATAACATATTTTTTTTGTACAGCCATCCTGACGTTTGGTTGGCTGGTCGCCTCCTAGTTTAAAGCCAAGCATGCAGAGTTTCCCGAAATGTATTGTGTCAATAATTGCTACATATTTGCTTCATTTATCTAATTTAGTTGTATCTTCAAACATATGTTAAATAAAGGATGTAGCAATTATTTTAATTATCCCAAGGAAAAGTGCCTGATAAAACAATTAAGGCAAATAGTTGCAGTGTGTCTTCAGTCAACGGTATTGCTACTTTAGGAGGCTATTATTGCTACATTATGTTATGAGTAGATACGTAAGTGGAAGTGGTGGCAAGTGGAAGCACATTAAAAGGATATCGTAAATAAAAACGTCGGGTCGTTCATAAGATTCATTTTAATAATATTACAATTTACTTCAAAAATATTCAACTATTAATTTACTTAATTTCCATATATTATTTTTTCGCATATATTATACAATGTGGTATTAGCTTCTTTTTACTCTTCGTAACTTTTTTCGATTGGTCATCGTAACATTTCCATTCTGAATTTCGTCTGCAATGAGCTTTGTAGTGACCAATTAGTGTTTCACATACTGGGGGCTCGAATTCTATTATAGACAGTAAATCAAACTCTGATCCTTGTAAAAAAAGAGATGTTGGTGTATCATCTATTGAAATGAATTGATTGGAATTAAATTCAAATGCAATAAGATCTCGTAAAGATACACTAAATGATTTAACACCTTTACATTTACTACGCCGGCATTCTGTAAGTTCTTGAGAATTAATTAAAGTATTTGCGGCTTCTTGTAAATCATTAATGGTTGAATTTATATCAACGTGTAGAACAGGTATCTTACGCTGAACTCTATTGATTTCACAATCTGATTATGTACAATGTTCACTTTCATCTGCACTGTATATACAATCTATTAAAATGCGTTCAAATATATTATTTACATTGCACTCACATCTCACTTCCACAGAAGATTCTTGTTCAACTTTTGAAAAATAGACTTGCGCCATTTCAGATCTTATTTTGTATACTTCTTCTGTATCTCTTCCACTCATGAGTTTGACTAGTTTACAGAATACATTTTCACTCTTATGTATTGTTTGACTTATACGATAGCCATCGATATATGCTATAGCTAAAGCCTGACATACCGAATCAATCGCGTAAGTATTTCTCAATATAATATATTTTTTACCAATTTGTAGCCTGCTTCCGTTAGACAAAAAAATAACTGGCTTCAAAGTTTTTCTTTTTTTAGTAACATTTCCTTTCCCTTTCCAATTTTCGATGAAGGTAGGGTCCTCAGCAAAAATAGAATCAGCAGTAAACTCTTCCTTAGGCTCCTTAGACTGTAATTTACTTTTCCGCGTAGATGTTATGGAATCCCGTTTTATTTCCTTCTTAGGAAAATCTGCTTCAGTATTTCTTTGTACAGTAAGATTCGGCAGTAACGATATTCTCGGTGCAACTTTAAACCTCTCCTTTTAAGAATTCTAAATGTTTCATAATGAATTCATCTGTTCGTAGTCTGTGAGATTTGGTGCTTAGATGTAATAGCAGTCTTTTTATAGTTTTAAAATATGATTCAACATTTGAAGAAGTAGGTGCCTCAATATCGGAATCATAAATATTCTTCATTACGTTTGACCACAAAGGAAACAAAGTCAGTAAACGTGATAAAATTCCTATAAAAGCAGGATAATGGTACAAATTGTCATGACTGCCTATATCTTCAGTATCTAGTGTTACGAGTAATTTTTCTGTTTCAATTTTTGTGGTAAACCATTTAAAAAATCTGTTCTCTTCACTTAATTTGGTATTGGTTTTATTTTCAAACACTGATTTTTCCACAGCTTTAGGCAGATCATTTATTTTATTACTATCCTAAATCAATATCTCTGTATCCAAAGTCTGAAACTGATTCAATGTCTTTAATCGACTCTTAGCCAACTCACACCTAGAAGGAGTATTGGATTTATTAATGCCGTCGTGTTCATTCAAACAAACTGTAATAATATTTTTCAAAATTTCTTTGGCTTTTTCAAAATTTACGCATTCCTTCAACGCTAACAGACATTTAATATAAAATAATTTTACTCTGTTGTCGACATGTTTAAAACAAGTCAAATTAAAAATGATTTTAACAAAATGACTAGTGTCTATTCTAATGTAGCAATCGTCACTTTTTTCGTCTTCCTCCAGTTTTCTGTAAGATTCTGTAACATATTCTTTAGTAGAGTTATGTTTCGTAAATGCTATTACGCAAGCACCAATCAGCGCGGATGACTCATCGACGATGATTTCGTCTGGTTTTGGATTGCTCACGTGCCATGCTTCCAGCCATTTGTATATAGTGTCCATAGACTGGCTTTCTGATACCATTTGGGTAAGTGGGATACTACTGTGACCTTTATATGTTTTCATGACACATGCATAAAACAAAATGTGTTTGGTGATTGTGACATTATTTAAAGGACCAAATGGTTTGAAAATGCTACCGGTGGCGTCTATACTAACAATCAATTTAGCAGCTTTTTTAAATTCTTTGCAATATTGATCTTGGCAAGGGTCCCAATAATAAATATAAAATGGATACACTGAGATATGTTTAATAGCTTCTTTGTAAGGCGATATTTGGGTCATTAGCCATAATGAAAGTATTTGGTTTCGATGAAAAAGTGAGCTACTCTTGTGTTCGTGTTTTATTTGACGTAAGCACCCTGTTGTTGGTAAATGAGTAGGTTCAGGCTCATCGGAATTAACAACTAAATTTGCCATTGAGTTACGATATGAAATAGCGGATACATGTTTAAGTTCTTCAGCTATTTCAGTTCGTTTTACAGGTGATAGTTTTATTTTTTTCATTGGAGGATGAATGAAATTTTCGTCGTAATTTGTTATTATGCATTTGCACTGAGCTATTTTATCCGAAGGCCAGCTAATAATAACTTTCGCATCAGCTTCACATTGTTTACAAGATCCGATGCACGTTATATTGGTGTTCATAGAAATAGAATACTGTTTAAATGTCCAAGTGTGTGCTATTGGATGGACCTCCCAAATTTTTTCACGCAATTGATGGGCCCACTGATGTTTAGGCAAAAGATTTCTCATTCTAAAAACAGACTCAGATCCTTTATTTAGTTTTATGCGTTTAGCTATTGGTTGCAGACGCTCCCATTGATACGTATCAATAAAAAAATCATAAATGACTGTTTTTCCAAGCGATTTGTTGTCCACGTCTTTGCAGTTTTTTTCTTCTCTATTATCACATTTATAAAAAGTAATTGGGCTTGGTTCTTCACAGCAAATATTGTCTTTTGGGCTAAAGAAATAATCAAAATTTTTCTTCACCGAAAGGTACAGTGCCTGTTTCGTAATCTTATTGTCTAAGGCAGTACTAATTTCACTAAACAGTGGATCAGTAGATGCTGGTAATTCGGACTTACTTGAAAAATACTTTTTGTATTGCAAGAAAACCTTTTTTTGCTCTTCGAGTGGCACAACGAACTTTCTTCCCCTCTTCATCGTCACAAACACCAAAACCACTGATTATATAATAGTTACCCAAAACACGAATTAAAAATTGTTTCTATAGGTAGGTACTTGTTCCTTATAATAACATAGATCTATTTAAATTGTCGAATAAAATTAAATAAGCCTAGACTGTGATTCCAATACGATATCTGCACAAGCAATGACTAAGAATAATTGTTATAATGATAATTATTGGATTATTGAGGGTAGGTACATATTTTTTTTTAACGCAAGAATCGCATTACTTGCGCTGTTACCAGAGCCTAAACGATTAAACCGATTCAACATAACCAAGTATTTGCCTTAATTGTTTTATCAGGCACTTTTCCTTGGGATAATTAAAATAATTGCTACATCCTTTATTTAACATATGTTTGAAGATACAACTAAATTAGATAAATGAAGCAAATATGTAGCAATTATTGACACAATACATTTCGGGAAACTCTGCATGCTTGGCTTTAAACTAGGAGGCGACCAGCCAACCAAACGTCAGGATGGCTGTACAAAAAAAATATGTTATTTCTAAATATATATAGTATGTAGCAATTATTTATTAAATGTAGCAAATATAAGCAATTATGTAGCAATTTTCTAATCAACTCTCATAGACCAAAGCCACAGGCAACCAGCCATTCTGACACACACCGTTTTACGGTATATTTATATTATTTACATTTAACACTATGGTGGGTCAGCACTTTTGAACTTGTTCTGTTCAGTACAATAAAAAAATTTGGATAAAAATAATAAATGCATTTTTACTTACAGTATCGATCGTGGCTGTAGGAGTATTCTTGTTTTGCAAAAAACTAAATGATTTATATGCAAACCACTTGCTCTGATAAACACAATCTGTACCGATACCCGACTTTTTTGAGTCAGTCACTTTTTTTTTCTCTATAATACTGACTTGTCAAGTTTTTAATTTTTCTTTCTATTTCTGATACATTTGTATTAAAATGGTTTGCTATTTCATTCAATGAGTCGAAACGCTTTGGTCGACTTTTATGATCTGGGTGTTTTGGATTCCACAATACCTCCTTCTCATGATAAAGATTAATTAACGTAAAGGTGCGTACGGACAGCGCGTCCCTGTGTTACGCGTAGTTGGGAAACACTGTCCACGCGTACATTGGATACGCGTACAGCTCCTGTACGGACCGCCGCGAACCTGTACGCGAGGTCAATCGATCCAGAGCGCTCCGCGAGCCCCAGTCATTCGCCATGACTCCGACAAACTTAGCGGTTGCGTGCACCACCACTGCTGCGGCATTAGTCATTATTCAACACATTTTAAATAAAAAAAAGAGAAACAAATGGAAACCTAGATGGTGGATGAAAAAATTGTTTCGTGAAAGATTACAGTGTGGAAATAGGCTAATGGAAGATATAAATTATGAAGAAAGTGGGGACAAAAATTTTGTGAGAATGAGTTTGCAAGATTTTGAAATAGTTCTTGAAAAGGTTGAACCTGAAATAAAAAAAAATGAATACTAATTTTCGAGAAGCTATCACAGCCAGAGAAAGGCTATCCGTGACGTTAAGGTTCTTGGCCACCGGGGACTCATATACAAGTTTACAATATCTGTTTCGCATATCTAAACAGTCCATATCTACTATTATTATTGAAGTATGTGATGCAATTATCAAGGCTCTCAAGGATCATGTGAAGGTGAGTTAATGAATAAAAACGTTTATGTTTATCTGCTTATTTATTATGATAATTAAAATTTTAGAAAATTATAATTTAAGTACTTAAAGAAGTTTTATTAAATTATAATTAAGAATTTTCTGAATTATTCTTCTTGTTCTTGAAAGTAACGTAATATTTCAGAAATTTCATTTTGATTATCCTCCGCTTCCTTTGGAGTTTCCGCTGTTGATGTAGGTGCAGTTTGTGCTGGAATTGGCGTGTCGCTGTAATTGCTTTGGCGTGAGGTAGAGTTGGTTAAATCCGTTGAATAGGCACCGGTATAATACCCATACTGACCAGGTAATTGGCCCATATCAGCTTGAAATATAACATTATTGATAGCATGTTTTACTAGTGTAAATGTTCGCGAGTCGTATTTTTTCAATTCATACGCAATGTGGGTCCCAAAAGAAGTGTAACAGTCTTCTTCCTTGGATAGATATTGTACACTGTGCTTGAGTAATCCCACTGCTTCTGTTAATGTGGCAGTGTCATCGTTATTACGGCGCTTTTTATTTCTGAATGATGTGTTGTGTTGTTGTTGTGTGGATGAGGCAGAATTCCTGGGTGTTTGTTGTATGGACGATGAAGAATTACTAGGTGCTTGTTGTGTGGATGAAGTCAAATCACTAGGTACTTGTTGCGTGGTTGAGGCAGAATCACTGGCTAATTGTTCATCATTTGATATAGATTCATGCACATTCTGTGTGTTGTTGCTGGTACTTATCTGAAAAATAAAATAAGAAAAACTTTAACTTAGATGAAATAATTTGTTACAGCTACCCGAGACTGAAAATCAATGGATGGCCGTTGCAAAAGAATTTGAAGAAAAGTGGAACTTTCCTCATGCAATAGGCGCAATGGACGGCAAACATGTTTGCCTTCAAGCACCATTAAATAGTGGAACGGAATTTTACAATTGTAAACAATATTCTAGCATTGTATTGTTAGCGTTAGTTGACGCTGATTACAATTTTATGTACGTAAATGTTGGATGTCAAGGGCGCATATCAGATGGAGGTGTTTTTAAAAACACTTCCTTGTACCGGAACCTTGAAAACAAAAGCTTAAATTTACCGAATCCTGAAATACTACAAACTCCTTACAATGTGAAGGTACCGTATATAATTCTGTGTGATAAAGCATTTGCCCTCAGTGAATATACCATGAAACCCTTTTCGGGTAATCCAGAAAGAGGATCTATTGAAAGAATATTCAATTATCGTCTATCAAGAGCAAGGAGGGTAGTTGAGAATGCATTTGGGATACTGAGTTCGGTGTTTCGAGTACTACGAAAACCAATGCTTTTGGAACCGGAAAAAGCTACAAAAATTGTATTGGCAACTGTTTATTTACACAATTTTTTACGAAAAAGCAGACTATCAAATATTTACGCACATACGAATGCATTTGACTCTGAACAGCGAGGAGAGCTTGTTCCAGGTGCATGGCGACAAGACCAACAGCAATTAACTTCTTTTTTTCCTTTAGACAGTGTACCTAGGAGATCGCCCAATACTCCTACTCATATACGTTTACATCTGGCGGAACACTTTGTTAATAATGCCCCCCTTGAGTGGCAAAATAATCACTAAGTTTTAATGTGACATTTATATTATATAAAACGTGTACTAACTACACGGATTAACGTAGGCTAAAATAATATGTATGATGGTGGTGGCGTGGGTTTGTACTCAGTGAAAGACACTACGCTTAGAGCACATAAACAGTTTATTAGCGCACAGTGACTTGTACAACTATTGGAACTATAACTATATTCTAACATACATAAAAAACAAAACTTTTGGCGGGAGCGAGCAAGAGCCGCGGAATCGATTGAAACGTTACTTGCGTGCGGAGCGGGCGCGCGCGACTCACTGGCCTCGGGAGTCGGGCGCGGGATCGGAGCGCGAGGGACGCCGCCGCCGCCGGCGGCGTGTGTGCGGAGCGCATGCGCGGCGCTTGCGCGGGTTCTGGCCGATTGTGTGACCGCGCACCGTACCGAGTTTCAAACACTATTTAACGCGCGTAATATATGTATAATAAAATTGAAAAAGCCTCATAAAGCAGCTGGTAAGTATAAATATAATAACGTTAATAACTAATCGTAATTACTTACAGTAGTCTCCGTTGTTGGCATTGGTTTGTCCTTATCATTTAGAAAATTAAAATATTCAGATGCAAACCACTTCGATATATATACATCATTAGCTCCTGTAAAAAAAAATATATATAAAAGTATATAGGCTATTATAAATATGTCAATTTACAATGCGAAAATACAATGCGTAAATAAACAATTTAAAAACTTTACCTGATCCTGTAACTAAACTTTTTTTGATTTTGCTCCTTTCTTTTCTATTAGTTGCTAATAAAGTTGTCATCTTTTTTTTTAATTCACCTATTGGAATGTTCAGTTCATTTGAAATTGCCTTCCATGCATCTTGGCGTAAATCGTTATCCGATTCGTTGCGATGCCTAATTTCACTAACTTCTAGCCGTGGCGTCGAACAAAAATAACGTGACACTGATCAGTGCCCAACGCCATACGATTAAATGACACTCATCTGTGTCTTCAGCCATGCGGAAAAGAAAACAGTGTTTTGACATTTTTTTACGTATTCAAAGCTCGAATACTTTTAGTTTACATGTGAAATCTAACGTGAACGGTCAGGCACGTTGTTTTAAGCGATAAAAAGTGGCGAAACAAGTGTATTTGTGGAAATGGAAGGTAAGTGACTTATTTAATACAGATGTGCTCAACCTTTTCAACTTATTTTGCATTTCCTAGTAATTTGATTGATTATGAGGTATTAAATTGGGTCTAAAAATTTTTGCATAACAAATTTCAATTGTTTATAATTAAAGTACGCAAATAAAAACTGCTAAGTTAGATTAAATAGTAATAATAATGATAGTAGTACTAATATATAATTATTTTATATGATTATTTGATACTAGCCGATGCCCGCGGTTCCACCCGCGTAGAATTTGTTTCCCGTTGTCCCACAGGAACCTATAATCGGAATAAAAGGTAGCCTATGTGCTATTCCAGACCAAGACTTATCACCTGTGCTAAATTTCATTGAAATCCATTCAGTAGTTTTTGTGTGAAAAAACAAAAACATCCAAACATTCTCACGGATACACAACAAATGTGAAAATTATTATTGTCAGAAAAAAATAATATTTGGCAAGATACTGATAATGTTTATTTATTGTTTAAGAATTACAGCGAAAAAGAAAGTACATTCCCGATACAGAAAATGAAACTCAATGCGACGATGACGAAGAGATAGTACAGAATTCACAACGCTGGGAAGACTCAGAAAACTGGGAACAGGAATTTATACCAAACCAAAAAACATGTAAGGATACTTCAACGTACACAAAAAAAGAAATGGTGGACAGTGCAACATGCACAGAAAGAGATGATGGCCCGACTATATTGGACGTCCATGGATGTAAATATTTTGGCCAGTTGGTTTCAAATGAATTATTGCGCTTTAAACCATATGAAAGAAATATAAAGATGCAGAAAATATTAGATATAATAAAAAAGTAATTTTAATATCAAATAAAGACCGGACAAAAGTTAAATAAAACCAAATTTTAATTCAATTACAATTTTAATTTTAACCAAATTTTGACTTAGATGATAATATTTATTAAAAATCATTACATCAGATCCGATTAACTAACATAGAATTTCAATATTTGTGAAATTCTCTGAAACAATCATTAAGGCACAGGCCTGGGAATCCAGGGCAATCGGGACAGCCAGTTATAACAGATACCCTTTTTTTAGTTTTTGTGTAACAAACTCTGCATCTTTTTCTTAGGGTATTATTACTTCTCTTTGGTAAATTGGCGGGTAAATGTATTTTTGACTGTGATAGAGGACGAGAAAGTTCTGATACATTGGGCATTGGTAACAATTCTTGCATTACACTCTTTATAAATTTATATAATGAAGTTTTATTTGTAGTGTTTTTTGCGTTGAAAAGTAAATAACCATTCACCAAACATATTTGGATTATGTGTATTATGACTTTTTTGTACCAGCGCAGGGTCTTGTGCTCACAGCAATAATAGCTTAGCATCTGATCATGTCGATCTATTGCCCGCATATATTTATTATACTTTATTTGTACGGCCGGCTTATATTTTATTGTGCGTACACGGCGACTAGTAGTCCCTTTATAATTACTTTTGTGTTCAGTACTTATAAATAATACTTCCCGTTTATCTTGCCATTTGGTGACGACAATTTTTTTATTGTTTTGTAATATACACGATTCACCAGGCTTTAATTTGCACATTTTTAATTCTCTTGGATTTCCTATACGGTTTGGTCTTAGGGTACCAGTCACATACGTGTTTTTGCCTATTAACTCATCAGCCAACCCTACGCTGGTATAAAAATTGTCCAAATACAAAGCATGCCCTTTGTCAAAATATTTTTGCATGAGCAGATGCACCACTTTTTTAACGTGGTTTCTACCTCCTACTTGTACGTCTTGGGATCCTGCATACATGTGAATTTTTAAAATTATACCGTTGGCGTCGGCTAAAATGTACAGCTTAATGCCGTATCTATGGGCTTTGCCTTTGATATATTGACGAAAATATAGTCTCCCTTTCCACAAAATAAGAGATTCGTCAATTGTCAACTCTCTCAATGGGTAATATACGGCGTCAACTGTCTCATTGAACAAATCGATCAAAGATTTTATTTTAAATATACTCTCCGTCCTTTCGATATCTTGTACGTTCAAAGCTCTTAAAATTAAAAAAAACCTATCCCTAGACATAAATAGGCGTGGACTAAGACGGAAAAAATAATGAGTGGACCAATAGTCCACCATTCTGTTCAGCTTTATGGTGCCCATTAGTAATATTATGCCAATAAAAGTTTTTAATTCGGCGACACTTAGATCGGTCCACTTGCTAAAGCGAGAACGTGCAGTTGTCGCTTCTACTTTCAATTTGTTACCGTACTTGTTTGTACATTTTAATATTAAATTTAAAAAGCGGGCATTCATAAATAAAAAAAAAAAATCCAAAGGACTTTGGACCTCTGCGTCATGTGGCTGCAATATACTACTTGTCCCCGTAAATGGTATCTGTAACATCTGACTGGGATTACCCGGAAACCAGCCAGTTGTTTCTTCTAAAGACTCTTCCTCTGGATCTTCGTTCTGTTCATTGGCGTGAGAATCGACAATGTTTGCATCCTCGTTCGCACTTGCATCGCTTAACTCATTTAAGAGTTCTTCGTTATTCCCGGTTAGAATTCCATACAGTTCTTCGTCTTCATATAACTGTAAGCCTGGAATGTCATATAACTGCTCACTTTCTTGAGGAGACATCATTCGTTCCAATTCCACGCTTACGGGATCTATGGCCGATGATGTACCCGGAATTGGCGAACTTGGAATATCCATATATGGATTCTGATGGTACATGCCAGATGATGGTCCAGGAACTGGCGTACTTAGAAAAGGATCTACGCTAAATAATGGTTCAGGTTCCGGAGAACTCGAAGAATGGTATTCCATTTTCTTCAAACTGCAAAAGAATGAAAACTCTATTGGAAACGAAAATAAAAGAGACACGTATTTTTGGTCGTGTTTTTCATTGTGTTGTCTATTTTAATTTGTAAAAAGTACACCAAAAGAGGTTTATGGAGGTTTTAACAGTTATTTTAATATTACAGACAAACACTCCAATGTTATTTATTTGTATAGAGTAATAGACGTATAGATTATATTTAGTAATAATACTTATTTAGTTACATAATATTTATCAGTAGATCTACAATAAAATGATTTGATTTGAAAAACTCATCATTTTATGACTTAAGGTTAAAACAATGACCCACGCCGCACAGCTAGCAATAAAACACCTGGGTGCAATAAAATGTGTTTTTTACAATTTTTGTATTTATTTATCAGTTCGCTACCATCGCTCGTTGTGAACACATCCAGTGATCTAGTGCGCCTTTTGTATTTTATTTCAGAAGTTTTAAGTGTTATATTATAGATAATGACAGCCAGACACAGAATAAACAATTGTGCTCATCATACAAAGTTTGACCTGCATGGGAATCGAACCCACCTCACTAACTACTAGACCAACAGGCCCGTCAAGTAGCAACAATAACTTATGTATAAAAAAGAATCTTACTTGAAGTTCACGGCAAGTAGAGATGTGTGCACAGGCTGAAGTCGCACGGAGTCCAGTTCAAAGCCACAATTGTCACAACGCAAAATCAGAGTCCACTTTACACAGCCAAAATCGTCACAAATGCAAAACCAAAATCGATAAAAACACGAGAGTCCAGTAAACAAGCGAAAGTCATCGGTAAGGTAAATAACAAGAAAAGTAAGCACGTCTGATAACTAAGGATAGTAAACCAGAAGTAATTCAAAAAACAAGATGCGCGAAAGAAAAAAATTTATACCACGTGTTGTTACAAATGTAAACAATGGACGGTCCCGGCCGCTCCTAGACCGACCGTCCATTGTCTGTTTCCATTTTTTTGTAAGTCTATACAATTTTATCCAAAATAAACCTTTAATTTAGAGTGAATACAGTCCTTTTTCGAAGCGCTTTTGGCAAATGCAATTTTGTGTCGTAGCATCATGCATGAGCATGACATGACTCATATTAGCCACAACCATATTGATACGCGTAGTTTAAAATAGCGTGGTACGACGCACGGTGATATTTTTTATGTAAGTAGGTACCTACCATATTTCGAGACATAAAATTTACCCACTATCGATACCCAAATGTGATTACGACGTATATGCATATTTCTTTATAGATAAGGATTAGAGAGTTGTAATTAAAAGAGGAGAAGAAACATCTCTATATAAATACTTTTATTGTTTAAATTTTATCTTTATTTAGAGCGGGTGTAAAATTTTATAGAAGACAAGCTAAAGACAACCGCAGCAAAGTGATTTAGCTGCTTTACTGTAATACATTTATAATTTATTATCATATGATGATTTAATATCAAATACTTCAACTTCCAAAAAGGTTGGTGCCCCCTATTTTTTTAAAAATATTAAGGAGTCTACACACCAAACCCGCCGACCCGCCGACACAGCCCGGCGGCTTGGTGTCGGCGACCCAAACCCGCCAACCCGCCAACATGTGTCATGGGGCTGTGTCGGTGAGTTAGTCGGCGGCAAGAAATCAGTACAACTTTTTTAGTTAGTGATTGCAGTGTGTACGAACGTGACGTGTTGTTTTTCTCGAATATTGCAGCCTACAATAAACATGGATACTGATGCTGATCTAATAATAGCAGCATGTGGAATAATTTTAGCTGGGTCCCTGAAGAGAAAACGACAGTGTTGGGTTAGACCAAGCTTAATGAGTCGCAGTCGTTACAGTAACAGTGATAGAATAAAAGATTTTAGAACAGACGATTTGATTGTAAAAAGACCCTTACATTTTAAGACATTTATGTCGTTAACGTTTACCGACTTTGAATATTTACTAAGCATTGTTGGACCCACAATAGTTAAAAAAAATACAAATTACAGAAGTGCAATTTCACCAACGGACAGATTATCATTAACATTAAAATACCTGACTACGGGAGATTCATTCAACAGTCTTTGTGACACCTTTAAAGTATCTCCTCAACTTATTTCCTACATTATTCCAGAAGTGTGCCAAGCTATCGTAGATGGACTTTCGGATTATGTGAAGGTATGTACATATATGGGCGTTTAACTTTCTTTAATCTTCCAGAAAAACTATGTTACTATATAAGTAGGCAAATGGCTATCCTATCACCGAGCACATTTCCGATTTCAGATTCCACGAACATCAAACGAATGGACAAAAGTTGCAGATGGATATCTGAGTAGATGGAATGTACCTAATTGTGTTGGATCTATGGATGGAAAGCACATTAGAATTGAATGTCCAGCACGAAGTGGAAGCGATTATTTTAATTATAAAATGTATTTCAGTATTGTACTGTTTGCATTAGTGGATGCAGATTATAAGTTTTTATACGCTAATGTGGGGTGCCAGGGTCGCATTTCCGATGGTGGTGTATTTGCTAACTCTTCATTATGCAGAATGTTATATAATAATGATTTAAATTTGCCAGATAAAAAACCTCTACCTGGAAGAATTATGCCAGTACCCTATTTTTTTTTGGGCGACGATGCGTTTCCTTTACAAACCAATATTTTAAAACCTTATGATGGTAATCATGCGAAAGGGTCTCCCAAGAGAGTGTACAACTATCGCATGTGTCGAGGTCGAAGAGTAGTTGAAAACGTATTTGGACAGTTAACAAAACAATTTAAGATATTTAACAAACCCATCCAGCTAAATCCACAAAAAGTTACTATTGTAACATTGGCATGTATTCATTTGTTCAATTATGTAAAACGACATGGTATAATACAACAAAATGAATATGATACTGAAAATAGTAGGGGAGAAATCAATCCAGGAGATTGGCGCAGGGAACCACGTGAAAATAATTTGTTTGCTGACTTGCCTAGACAAGACAATACACATTCCCTTGAGGTTACAAGGACACAATCTCCTGAGGTTATAAGGACAGAATTGGTTCAATATTTTCTTTCCGATGTCGGGAGATTACCATGGCAGAATGATCAATGACTAACTCGTAAGTTTTAATGAAACTCATACTTGTATTAGTACTTGTATTTTTATTATAATTTGTATTAAAAACTTCGTAAATCACTTGTTTTTGTTCATTTATAAGTGGTTTTATTTACCGAGTTATTCTATAAATCCCCACCGCGAAATCCCCACTGATGTTTTTATGCATTTTGAGTATACTATGACGATTCTATGACAACAACATTAAGACGAAATACTTGTGCCTACATAACGTTATCTCGCATCAGGTGATAGGGTTATTCTCAGAGTGCATACGGTGGGGATTTGTGGAATAAACCTATTTATCTGACTCAATAGATGATAACATGTGCTCAATATCACCACTCTCTTGAAGCGACACACGTAACGAAGGTTCAATTGAAGATGTTGAAGGTTCACCAAGAGGCGGTGAAACAGGGTTTGTTACGGCAGAGTTGGATGATGAGTAGTAGGAATTTACATCACATTGATCCATTGTATAATATCCTGGATGACTATGGGAAGTAGAAGGTCTTGGCGAAGCTTCGAACATGTCTGAACGATATCCAGTTTCGGTTTCAAAAAAGATATTGTTAATCCGATGTTTTATTATTGCCTTTGTTGTTTTATCAAATTTTCTAAGTTGTGTCGCAATATATTCGCCAAACAAATCGTCCTCATCTTTTATTTTTTGATTTGTCCGTTGACTGACTGTTCTCATTAAATTTAATGCTTCCGACACCATCTCATTACTTGGATTAGGTTTATAACGTTTATTCGCTTGGGGAATGATGTTTGATGTTTGAGGTGAATCGTTTTCCCCATGTTGAGCATCATTGTCCGCATGTTGGGCATTATTGTCAGTTGCTGTTATCTCCTGAAATAATATTTTATTTGAATCACCAACAGTTTACTTATGAAATGTATTATACACTAGCTTTTACCCGCGAGTAGGTACACCGCACGGAATATATGAAAAAAAAGACAATGGTCATAAATCATACCTAATACTAATTGTTTTAGAAATATTATTATTAATTATTATTTACATTGATAATTATTATCAATGTAAATAATAATTAATAATAATATTTCTAAAACAACCTAAAAAGAAAAAAAAAGAAAATGGTACGGAATCTCTCGGTTTATAATAGAAATTCGGCGAAATCAAAAGATTGTTGAGAAAAGAGTTGTTAGTTTTTAAAAAATACATTTGCAATGACTATTATATCTGTGCACATGCCATTCCAAGAAATAATTTGTTTAGAAATATTTCGGTGCAATAACAATAGCGGCAGCGCAACAACAAAGGCAGATAAAATAAGTACCTATGTCTTTATTTACCGCGCGCCTCTCTTCACTCGGGCCAAGCTTACATATTATTCTTGTGTGCTCTAATAATTAGGTTAGAAATAAAATAATACAACATCACTGAAATGTTACATACCGTATCGATTGTTCCAGTAGGTTTATTTTTATTGAGCAAGAAATTCAAAGATTTAAAGGCAAACCACTTGCTCTCATGAACAGAATCTGCGCTGGTTCCAGACTTTTTTGATTCAATCGTCTTTTTTCTTTCTCTATAATATTGGCTCGTCAAATTTTTTATCTTCCGTTCTATTTCTGTGACATTTGTATTTAATTCGTTTGCCATCTCATTTAGTGCATCAAAACGTTTAGGTCTACATTTGTGATCCAAGTGTTTTGGATTCCATAATAATTCCTTTATATGATACAAATTTATTAACTTTAGAGTGGTTTCTTCGTCCCATTCCATTATTGCAGAAAATCGCAAAAAAAACACAAGCACGTCACTATCGCTGGAGTGTCGGCGGGCAACTGAGCGTGCGCGTACGCAAGTCGCCGGCCATGCCGCCGACTTGCACGCGCGGGTACGAGTCGCCGACATGATTCTTGAAGCAAAGTCGCCGACACCAAGCCGCCGGGCTGTGTCCGCGGGTCGGCGGGTTTGGTGTGTAGACTCCTTTAGCCTGCGTTCAGACATGCGGGAATCGTGCGTTTACGAATCGCGCGGTTTCAAACCGCAAAATTGTGAAGCTATTCAGACACGCGCGGTTAGTATGCGATTTCGTGCGGGTTAGCGTCAGTTTCAAAATGGAGGTCGACGAAGAAGTGTGTTTACAGTGGTTGCTCCTTAAAAAAAAGAAAAGAAAAAGGCGGTATTGGGTGCATCCAATATTACGTGACCGACTAGTACATGGTCAGTTCGTAACATTATATCCCAAATTAAGAATGTATGATAACAAATTTTTTGACTATTTGAGAATGTCAATAAAATCTTTTGATGAACTAATTGAACTGATCAGGCAAGATATTTCATGCTCTGAAACGCATTTGAGGCCAAGCGTGTCACCGGAAGAGAAACTCGTAATAACTTTAAGGTAAGATTTATTTATTGTTCTTCAAAATCAGCATAAATATTTTCTATAACTGTAGAGGACTGAGAGCCAGAACTAAATTGCGATGGTGACGGTGATGGTGCCGGAACAGGAGGAGATGATCCAGATGTAGTAAAATATCCTTGCGGGCTTGTATACTGTTGTCCTTGCCAATACGTAGGTGTGATCTGCTGAGTATTGTAGCGAACAGGGGGTGGTAAGCTTTGTCCTTTTTGTATCACTTGAAGTAATTCAATTTTGGTTGCTAAACGCCTATTTTCTGGTACTTTTCTGAGTTCTTTATATAACGACAAACAAAAGAGTTTGTCGTCATCTTGCTTGGTAATACTATTTTCTTGAAGTTCATTCTGAAAATGTTTTCGTGACTCGATACTTTTTTCTATTAAAACAGCTATTTTTTCTTCTGGCACTTGTGTTTTCTTACGTTTAGGGGGACGTATTTCAGTGGCTTCGGTTGCATTGGCGTTTAGTTCACTTGTCTCCTCACTTTGCCTTTCATTCTGTTCTTCAATATTAGTTGTAGTGTCTTTATTACTTACACTATTCTGCAGGAAAGATAATCTTGAAAAATACATATATCGGGCTCCTTTACGAGCACCTGAACCAGAAGGAGTTGTTTTTTCTTTTTTGTATTCTTTATTGTAGCAATCTCGTATGTTTTTCCATTTTTTTTGGAGTTGTGTACCTAAAAATAATAACATTATTAATAATATTCTTGTTTCAGATATCTTGGTACGGGTTGTTCATTTGGAGAACTAAGCTACAATTATCGCCTAGGAAAATCGTCGATTACTGGAATTGTCCGCGAAGTATGTAAATCATTGTGGAATAAGTTGGTAAACATAGTCATGCCCGAAGCGACTGAAGATATCTGGAAGACAATAGCACGAGACTTTGAGAGATATGCAAATTTTCCAAATTGCATTGGTGCTATAGACGGCAAGCATATCCGAGTTATAAAGCCTGTTGATTCGGGTTCTTTGTATCATAACTATAAACATTACTTTTCCATAGTGCTCTTAGCACTTTGCGACGCCAACTATTGCTTTACTTATGTTGATATTGGGGCTTATGGCAAAAGCAGTGATTCTGCTATATTTAAAAATTCGGTTTTTTATAAACGCCTGACAGAAAAATCATTAAACATACCAACACCTAAACCAATATCTAATGTAGACCTAACACCAATGCCTTATGTTATAGTTGGAGATGAAGCCTTCGGCTTAGCAGAAAATTTAATGCGCCCATATTCAGGCAAATGTTTACCATATGAAAAAAGGATTTTTAACTATAGGTTATCGAGAGCCCGACGTAATATTGAGTGCACTTTTGGTATTTTGGCGAACAAATGGCGCATCTTTCATAGGCCTATAAATGTAAACATAGATTTTGCCGAAGATATAATAAAAGCTTCTTGTGTTCTACATAACTATGTGCGGACTAGAGATGGTCTAAAATTTAAAGATACTTTATATAATGCACCCATGACTAATCTTAATACCTTGCATGCGGGAAGAGGGACACCGTCATCTTTGAATATCAGAGATAAATTCGCTCATTACTTTGTGAACGATGGGCGTGTTCCATGGCAAGACACAAAGATATAGCTGCAACTAACATACCGTACTTGTAATGTTTAGGTACATAACTAAATGTAAACAAACGAAATATAGTAATACCGTTGTGACCTTCATTTGAAAAATGCTCGAAATGTCTGCATAAAGCAGCCGAAGTTTGTTTATATTTATTTAAGTACCTAAAGTATACGGAGAGTATAATATACGCTTCATAACAATAATTATAACATAATTCTGTCAATTATTTTTTGGTGAATAAACCTACTTACTTAAAATATTCTTTTTTTCCACCGTGTCTTCGCAATTTCCAAATATCTCCACCAACTCTTGCCAAGCGTGTGCGTTACCCCAACAAGAAAGTATCTCCTAGAGTTATATGAGTAGAACGTATAGTTGGTGCCTTATCTGCTGTAAATGTGCCCCCACATAAAAAATGTGTGCCCCCTGTCGTTTCGAAAAAAAATCGAAAAAACGATTCTTGCTGGGGTAACGTTTTTCTAGCAGGAAAATTCTAAACGAATGATCGGAGAGAGAAAAACTGTGCATGGCCAGATAGCTTATATGTGTGCCAAAATGTGCCCCCAAAAATAAAATCTGTGCCCCTTCAGATTTTCGAGATATTGCATTTCCTGCTGGAGTAACGTTTTGATGAATAGTATATCTCTAAAACCATTGCATGTGCCCCTGTAGAATAAACATACGCGAGTAGCTCTTAATGTGTGCCCCTTTGTGCCCCAATTAGATTTTAGAAAATATTTATAGTTTTCAAGTTATCGCGGTTTTATGAAAACCCGAAAAAACATCGCAGCGCCTAAATGAGACAAGGCATAACTTCGCTGAAAACTGTATTCGGTCTTTCTTGACGCTAATAATAACCATACAAAGTTTCAAAAATGTTCATGCATGCGTTTTTGAATAATCTTGCTAAATGTAAAAACGATGGTGTCATAACTTTGACGGCAAAATACAAGGAACTGGCACAATCCCAGATGTGTAGGTGTAAACCAAAATCTTGTGCCTTTAGTCAAAAATATATGGTGAAAATATTGAGCTTCAAATGTTACGCATTAAGTAAATATAAACAAAAAACCAAAATATGTAAACAACGGCTGGTTATCCGACCAAATCTGAATGACTACTAAAAAGCGACGGATTCATACTTAACGAGGACCTTCTTTATTGGACGTATTATACCTAAGCTGTTGTCCTTACAGTCGCGTTCAAAAGTTTTGAGGGCTAATTAAAAAATATATTAAATGCACCTTGTGACTATATAAATGAAACAGCTTGTTGATGTGGAAATTATTATTTTTATTCCCTTAATTTTAATTCTTAAAGTAATTATTGCATCAAATCACAGATCAAATTTCCTACCTATAAATATTATAAATTATTTGCACGTTGTGTAGTCATTATTATTTAAATCACAGATCAGTTTTTCATAGCCTAACATAATTATAATTAGTAAACATCACAAAAAATCACAGATCAATATTAAGTATAAGAATAATATTGTGTAAAAAAATATTAAATTTGAAATTACAGATAAATAATATTCTTACGAGTAACTTGCATATACATACAACATTATCACATGACTGTGGAATGACACTTAGATATCTAAAACGCCATCAAATCAAAATTATGTGACAATACATAATCAGCATTAATATAATCGTTGGTTAATAATTATAAATCCCTCATAGGTACGTAATACGACATACAAAATGGAAACACGTTGTTGCATCACAGATCATTGTGCGGTTGACTATAGGTATACACTAAATACAACTCTCAAAACTGTAGGTACCAACATTTATTTGGTTAAGGTGAATGCTCCAACCAACCCGCGTAATTCAAATTTTCTTACGTTTTTTGCAATTTGCACACCAGTGCTATGAGTGCTAGGTTGTATGTTGATTAAAATATTATTAAGAAGTATAATCATCAATATGAACTTGGAGGGTTGCTCCAAGTTCATAAATGTGTAGGAATGACTTTTTCTGTTTTTCTTGGTTCCTACACCTTTATGAACTTTGAAGGTTGTATTGATGATTTTGATGATTATAATTCTGTAACTACATGCGTCTTACAGCCGCGAATAATATTTTAATCATCATACAACCTAGCACTGGCTTGCAAATTGCAAAAAAACGTAAGAGAATTTTATTTCGCGGGCTACCCTGGAGCATTTATCTGACCCTGTACAATTTTGTCTATTCTACTATGTAGACTATTACATGTAGCATAATATTATATTTCCCAGGTCGTTGCATTTTACTATATAAGTCATCATAGCATTCAAATAAATTACTATTTTTTCTGTAGCAGTGAGCCCTGTAATGTCCAACACTTTTGGGTTTCGAAGTGGGTTCATATTCTATTACAGACAGAATTGTGTACTCCTTATTATTTACTTCAATGTTACGAGGCAGATCATCCAAGTTAGCGCACACGTCATGAAGTTCATAAATGATAATATCTTTAACATTGTATATGAATGATATATTTCCAGCGCAACAAATATGACACTCTGGAGTAAATTCTGTTCTTAAACATGATTCGCAAGCTTCTTGTAGGTGGTTGATACCTTTAGTATTTATTATATCCAAGTTCAACGGCAAATACTTGCAATTGTACAATTTGTTTTCATCTGCATGACTTGTGCACATACTATTAGAGCAAACTCTTTGTCTTATAGCGGAAACGAATAAGCTACTTGTACATATTTCATCTAATATTTTGGTCGTATTACATGAACAGTCAACTACGTATTGGGTTTTTGATTGTTTAAAAAGTTGAAGGAGCAATTTCGCTCTCAGGTCATATAATTTTTTACCACAATTCTTGGCATTCGATAATTCTTTAATTAATGATAAGAAATCATGAAATTCTCCTTTATTAATCTGTGCATCTACAGAGTCTCTAAATTTTTGTCTATCTTTGTAAGCTATCGCAAACGTTTGTGAAACAGAATCGAAAGCACATGTGTTTGTTATTATAGTCCTGTTCTCAGCGGTTTTAGAATTTGCCACGTTGCCGTTTTGTAAAATATAAATTGGTTTGGGTTTTAAACTTCTGGGTACGGAATACGGCTAGCCCTCTCCAATTTTCAATTTTTATCGGGTTATCTTGAAAAACTGACTGTGCCTCAAAATCATTATTTTCGCACTTCAAGAGGTTAGGTTTTGGTCTTTTTGTCCTTTGTGTTCGCACAGTTTGTTGAGCTCGTTTACTTGAATCTATTCTGTGCAAAACGTCACTGGAACTAAGTTTTACAGCTCCATTTATAAAACCATGGTGCTGTACTAAAAACTCGTCTAATCGCACGCGTTGGTTTTTCGTATCAAAGTATATAGTTTTTAAATCTTTGAAATGATTTTCAACATTAGAGCTTGATGCATAGTGTTTGGCATTTTTGAAATGTTTGTTCATAACGCAACCCCACAGTGGAATTTTTTTCAGAAGTCGTTTTAATGTACTGTTCAATTCCGGTAAGAAATATTCATTTTTGTTATCTGATGGTTCAACTAACTGCAGATACAATTTTTCGGTTTGTATTAAGTCATCATAAAAGTTTATTAAAGGTAAAGAAACATCTTTGTCATTTTCGTTGTGAAGTATTTCGATTTTTGGTTGTATGTCATTTTCAGTATGAATATCTTCTAAATTTTCGTGAATCGTGTGATTTATAATTTGGACCTTTAGGTTTTCAAAAGCTTTATTGCATTTGGGCTGCAAATCATTCAAGTCCGTACTCCTGAACTCATGGAGCGATAACGTGGTTATGTCTCTTAAAACTGTTTTAAGTTCTTCATAGCACCGGATCTGCTGAATATGTTTCAAGCAGCGAACGTAAAATAACTTAACTTTTTCGGAAGTTTTATCAAAACAGGATTGTTTATAAAGATTTTTAATAAAATGGGATTTATCCATGCGAACATAACAGAGAGGTATTGCTGCGGTATTTCCTTCAAGCACATCAAAACACTGTTTTAAATAATCATTGAATTCAATTTTTAAAAATACTTTAGTAATTGCTCCTAACAGGGCAGAACTGTCGTCACTAATTATTTCATCTGGCAAAACTTTTCCGATTTGCCACGTATTTAACCATGTGGTTATCGTCTCCATTGTATGGGATTCGGAGGCCATGTAGCACATTGGTACACTGGTATCCAGAGTGTAGGCAACCACTGCATATAAAAATAAATGTTTAGGAGTGCGATATTTTAATAAATCATTAGAAGGTGGTGGCTCAATTGGCTGAAATAAGGAGCCAGTAGCATCAATATAAAGTATTTTCGACCTATTTTTTAAAGTTTCATTGTAATATTGGTTTTGTTCATTCGTCCAAAAATATGTGAAGAAGGGAACAAGACTGATTTTACGGATAAAATTATCGTAAGGAATGCAGTGCGCCATAGCATACAAAGATAGTATTGTATTTTTGTCAAACTGTAGCGCACTTCTGGCTTCATGACGCATTTTTCTTAAATTGGGTAATTCAGGGAAAGTTGTTGGCTTTTTTGGATTATCTATAGTCATTACCTCGTTTGCCATCGTGTGTTGAACTTTTAAAGCTTTTTCGTATATTAACTTTTCTTTGATTCGGTTTACTCTATCAGAAGTAAGTCTGTTTTTAATTAGTGGGTCATGAGGATAATTTTTGTTGTAATTATTTAATTTACAAGTAACCTTTACGTAAGTTTTAGATGGGGGGGAGATATTCAATGACAGTAGCGCGTCACATTGGGTACACCTGCCAGTACATTTGATTTCATTAAAGTTAAGATCAGCAGGTACATAACTATTACTGAAAGCAAATGTACACTCTATATTAGTTCTAAAAAAGATTTGGTCTTGAATTTCGTTAGTCCACTTTTTTGGTAGGAGACGGTAAATTGAATTTTGGGGTACGATGTTCGAATATTCTGCAAGGCTCATTTGAAATGTTATAATGTCGGAGTCAGTATCTTTTTTTTCTTCAAATAGGTTTATACAATCATCGAAATCAAAAAAATATGTTTTATTTCTTCTAATACATATTTGTATGGCTTTAATGGCCATATTGTGGTTAAATTTTTCACGCAATTCCTGCTGTATGCAAATATAAACATTATTGCTTTTAGGAGGAATTGCTGCTTGGAATTTGTCTTTATATTTACTAATCACTCTCTTTAAATATTCTTTAGAAAAATTTCCTTTTCGAGTTGACATTATTGTATAGTAAAATTGTCAAAATTGTACGTATGTGAATGAAAGAACGGGTGTGTTAAAAAAAAAAGAAGAAAATAAAAGTAACTTAAAAATAACTCTTGAGAGACTTGTGAAGCGGCTTACATTTCTCTACCGTATCTTTTTTGGGGCAGACTACCCGCCCGTTGGTGGGACGACATTGTGAAGGAGGGCCTGTATCATATTGGGTGAGGTTGGTGCAGGACCGTAGTATGCTGAGAAGAGGCATATACCATATGAACTTTCTTGAAGGTGGGTATTACACTGAAAAATAATGGAAATATTTCTATTTGACTTTTTTTTCTTCAGACAATTTAATTCGGCAGTATATATTTCTTGAAGGAACCACGAGCAAAAAAATACTCGTACCTACTAAGGGACCAGGACCACGGGCAATAAACGAGAAACTTGATTTATGTAGGTACGTCTCAGGTCTGAGATGTACGTTCAGCCTTCAGCGTTTAAAATGACGACATAGGTTTTGTACTTGGCCCAAACCAAGTATTGTAATTGGCCCAAAACTCCTGAATCTATTTACCCATTTCCTGACTCTACACTATTTTTATAGGTTGTAAGTTTGTGTATATCCAAAGACTAATAAATTCTCTATGTGTATATCCGTGGATATAAGATGTTGTGCTCAATTTTTTCCAGAAGTACTCCAGCAATTAAGTTTATAATACAGTTCTGATAAAATTTAACCCTGAATAACATACATTTAGCCTGATCGGTCCGCCAGAACTTTTTGAAATATATATATTCTATAGATCAACAAAATTATTACTTACATCATCTAGATAAACAATGGGAACCCCTCCCTGCTTGGTTTATATTATTGTTGTTATGGCTGCCATAGAACATTCTGTAAAAATCAAATCAATTATTTAGTTATTTCGGCTAAAAAGATACAGCCCTGTGACTGTGACATGTTGAGTGTTGACGGATTGTGGTCGAGTCTTAGTTTTGGAGACATGAATTCTTGTCATGAATTATTTTTTTACATAGTAACTAGAAGTTATTAAGGGATTATATGTCATCAACCTACCACAAGAAGAGAATTAAATACGTATTATACAAAAAAGTAAACAAATTACTGAATCGCTTTTGACGAAATTTCTATTGGACCAATCGGAAAGTATGTATATCCTTTCAGATGAAAACAAAACAAACATGATTTAGAACATATTAGTTAAAAAATAAATAAATAGGTACAGTAATGAAAAAAAAATCCCAAGTGCTTGATAAGGTACAAGTATTTTTAAATAAGTCAAAACAATGCCATTAAATACTTACCACTGCAGATCGTGCCATAAAATTCACCACCCCTACAACCACATAATTGTTATAAAATGCTTATACGCCACTTTCAACCAACTTAAAAAAACGTAAACAAACAGTATCAGTGCAACTGCATGACTCAACGTAACAGTGTCCTTGGCGTCATAACATAACTGCAACTGTTTACCAATACCAAGTAATAATCCAAACGCACTTCCTAGTCAATAAACACTTTGTATCCATTATTCATAATAGAGCGACGTTACACGTAACTGTCTCTGTCACACTAACACCGTACGCGTACTAGCTGTCTCACTTTCTCTAAGCTACACAAAGCGATTCCTTGCGTGACGACGTCAGCGGACGCCGCGGGGCCAGAGATGTATGTAGCGGTGTGGGGAGGCGAAAAAAGGGAATCTTCTGGTAAATGCTCCAACCAGCCTGCGAAATTCGAATTTTCCTACGTTTTTTTGCAATTTGCAGGCCAGTGCTTGGTTGTATGTTGATTAAAATATTATTCGCGGCTGTAAGACATATGTAGATACAAAATTATAATCATCAATATCATCAATACAATGCTCTAAGTTCATAAAGATGTAGGAATGAGTTTTCCTGTTTTTTCTTTTTTCCTACGCCTTTATTTAGTACGAAAATATTTAGTGTCAGTTTATTTGTTGTCACGAAACGTCGCTGCAATTTGTACAAAAAAAATACGTGTGAATAACAGTGCATTTCCAAATAAAGAAGCGAGTATTATTTTCATAGCATTAGCCTATTAATACAATTCATGTATGTATCGTCTTTATCTGTATATTACAAGTTATTCTGATATTGTGGCTAATTGAGGTTGTTTCTCACGAAAATGCTACACATATGAGTCACATTTCGTCACTCATATGACGTAACTCACATCTACGTGTAAAGTTAAAACATGTTTACACTGCGGCTGAAAATTTTAACAAATTATATGCCGGCGGCGTCCGGTGTTATCTCCATACAAAACGTTTCACTAATAAATAAATCCGACATTTACGGAAAATAGATATAAAAGAGTTTTAGTGTAATTTTTTAAAATAATAATTTGGAGGTTTCGAATAAATGCTAAATTTGATCATTAAACCTGCATTTTAGCTCCCTGCCGGACCCTGCTCAATTTGAGCAGTAGGACATAGTTTTAACTCTGCTTTACAATAAATGTGACTTACATTAGTATAAAAATACAGGTATGTCACAAAACAGTTTGGTCACGATTTTGAGCATGTTAGTCACATGTACATTTTATTTGAAAATGGCTCTTATAAATGTACTTAATCATGTGTAAGGTCATAGAAACAGCTATTAAAATATAATCCAATAACAACTTTATTTTATTAGTTATTACTTTTCTACTTCAGTGTACTCAGGCACAACACGTGTGAACCGGTTAGTGAGTAAAGTAAAGAAGGTCATCGATATGTATGAATCCGTCGCTTTTTAGTAGTCATTCAGATTTGGTCGGATAACCAGCCGTTGTTTACATATTTTGGTTTTTTGTTTATATTTACTTAATGCGTAACATTTGAAGCTCAATATTTTCACCATATATTTTTGACTAAAGGCACAAGATTTTGGTTTACACCTACACATCTGGGATTGTGCCAGTTCCGTGTCCCTTCGTCCAGCATACTCACCATGGAATCCTGATATTTCATGAATGTCAAAAAACTGTTCTGAAATAGTGCTAAATAGTGCCCAAAGGAAAAAAATAGTGCTCTTGTACTTGCGAAGTTATAGCCATAGTTCGATGAGTATGCTGGACGAAGGTTTCGCCCAGCATACTCACCTCCGTCCGGAGAATCTGTATACGCTTCAAACATAATTCATACTTCAAAAAATAGTTCCCAAATAGTGCCAAACGGTGCCCAAAAAGAAAAAACAGTGCTCGAATAACTTCGGAGTTATAGGCTTCGTTCAGTGAGTATGCTGGGCGTAGGTTCTACGCCCAGCATACTCACCTCAGTGCGCGAATATCGAACGAGCTATAGGTACAATTTACGTCTCAAAAAATTGTGCTTGAAATAGTGCCCAATATCAGTCCAATTTTTGCTTGACTTTTGACTTAGAAAACCATTAAATTTTAATGTAAACCTACATACTAACGTAAAATGGGGTACAGTCGTCGACACATGTTTTTGGACAAAAATATTAAACTTTCTAATTGTAGACTTCATGTTATTGGAAATAATTATGGTATTTTCTCACATGTCAAAAACTTTCGATTAAATGCATTATTATATATTTTATAAATAATAATAAATGAATGAAACTTTAAGCGTAAATGAAGTCTATTACTTCATTGCATTGTGTGTTTGTCTGAATAAAAACAGTCATTTGCAGCCAATAAAATTAATATCTTGAAAAATTGTAAAAAGGAAATTATACAGTTTCTTTTTGTATATATGTTGCAGGCAAAACTTATAACCAGTCAAAACTAGTACTGTGACATAGTTATACAAATTTTTAAAACTCTTTCCAATAGTTTCATCAATGAAAGGTTTAGCAATAAAAAACATTTTTAATTACTTACGTTATTTATTACTATTTAAAGGGCCAAAGTAATTAGAATTCTAGTTAACTAGTTCACAGCTTTTGTTAACATTCATAATATAATCAATGTAAATAGAAAAAATTGTAGTTTTAATATTGTATATAATATACATATAAAAAAATGTTTAGCCAAATATTGGTAAAACTTTCTAAAATATAACACGTAGGTACTTGTACTTTGTTTTACTGCTACAACGTTTTAATCACAATAAAATTATCTTACAAATAAGTATAAATTGAGCAATCACAGTTTATAATCACGTTTTTTTTATTAATATTAAATACCCTATAGTAATTACAAATTAACAATCACAGTTTATAATCACATTTCTGTAAGTTATTAATAAAATAACTTTTACAAGAACAAAAAAAAAACAAACAAACAATAACAAAATAGGAACTAACAAGTTAGGACCGATCTTCATCTTACATTCGCGTATAAATAATGCAGTGTGGTACAGTATATTGGGAATTACTACAAACTTTTTTACTAAGGTCATCATAGCAGTTCCAAGTTCTCTTTAGCAATCGATAGCACTTTGACTTGTAATGCCCCATGCGTCCTGATTCACCATTTGTAAAATCTATTACCGACAGAATTTTAAAGGTGTCACCGTTTATTATGATCTCTTTAGGAATTTCATCAATTTCTATTTCAATTGAAGTATTAATTTCAATAAATACGAAGTCTAGTACTTCATATTTGTATGCGTTTTTACCGTTACATAATTGGTATTTACATTTCCTTTCAGTATCATTTACTAATAGAGCTTCATTAAGGGCTCCAATACCTTGAGTCGTCAATATGTTTACATTTATTGGAATCCAACTACATTTTGTGCCAGAACCTTTATTGATTTCACAGTTCTGGTTTGTACAATTTAAGTATCTATTAGCACTATAAAAACCATAACTTTGTATGTTATCTATTATAAAAGTTACATTACACTCACAATTTTTGCAACTACTAAAATCGGATTCCACAGTATCATATATTTTAGCCAATACCTTAGAACGAGTAGTGTAAATATCTTTTGGTTTTCTAGCCTTCTTAGTGATTTTCTTTAGATTGTCATACGTGATCAAACTTCTGGTCAGTTGTGAAAGATCGTTTTTTTTATCATTGATATATTTTCTAATATTAGGTCTATCTAAATATGCAATTGAAAAACTTTGGACCACGGAATCAAAAGCACACGTATTAATAAACGTGAATCTGTATGTTCCTGAAGTAGAAACACTGCCGTTTTGTAAAATATGTAATTTTGTACGACGATTGATTCGTTTTTTATTTTTCTTCTGTTTAGACACCAGTCCCCGCCAGTCTTCAATATAATTTGGTTCGCTCCTAAAAATTGAGTTTTCATAAAATGATTCATCATTGACGAGAGTATTTATTTGTGGTGTGTTATGGTCACTTATTTCATTTTTTTCATCGACAATATTTTCAGTTCCTTCTTGAACATCAATCAAGTCACTTTTGGCTAAGCGTATGGAACCGGTTATCAAAGGCTCGTGTTTAATAATAAACTCATTTACGCGGTACTTATTTGAATTTGTTTTAAAAAATAACTTTTTTACGTCTTTCATATAACTTTCTACATTTGAACTGGTTGGAGTACAATAATTACTGTTAAAATAAGTCATCATTATATTTCCCCATAGTGGAAGTTTTTTAAGAATCCTAATCAAAGTGTCCTTTATTTCCGGCAAGTAATAAATATTTTCGATTTCAGTTTCTTGATCACACAATTGTTTAATTAAATCTTCTTTCTCCTCAAGATCTTTATACATTTTCAGAAGCGGGTTTTCTTCTTTATCTAATCCCTCCCATAAAGAATGTTTAATTGGAACGTGATTTTCCGAATCTACATTTTGTATTTCACATTCCTGCAAATTAGTTTTGATCCGGTTTTTTAATTCTAAAATCGCCGTTTCACACCGTGTTAAATTTCCATTTCTACTGCCGCGGTGTTTATTATTTGCTATAATATAAACATTTTCTATAATTTTCTTTACCTCTCCGTATGAAACACATTTTTTAATCAGAATCATACAATCAACAAAAAATTTTGTTACTCTAGTGTC
The DNA here is from genome assembly GCA_964056405.1 of Acronicta alni. NCBI lineage: Eukaryota > Metazoa > Arthropoda > Insecta > Lepidoptera > Noctuidae > Acronicta > Acronicta alni. The sequence continues at coordinate 11,822,036 of OZ043930.1, forward strand.
TATATTTTTGAAAATACTTTGATTGTACAATGTTTTTATGAAATGCGAAGTATCAAGGCGAACATAACAGGTTGGAATTTTTTTGGTTCTATTTTCTAAAATATTAAAACATGTATTTAAGTAGTCAGAGGTGGATTTATAACCACAAAATACTTTTACCACCGCACCTACTAAAGCTGCGGAATCATCAGTTACTACTTCATTTGGAGGTTTTCCATTAGCCAACCAAGATTGTAACCAGCTAGCCATAGTCACCTGTCAGTCAGCCGGATCACCTGGAACGCGCCTCGGAACGATAAAGTGTCCTCAGAGACTTTTTATTTGCATTATTAGTTATACGCCTCAGTTACGGTTGTTTTCAACTGAAAACTCAATACCTAGTGAAGTGCAGTTTTCCCCTATTACATTTTGAACCACCACCAAATGTTATCAAGATATATCAGAAATCATAATATATATTGAGTTAAAGTGCCGTATCATTGTGTCTAGAGTACTAGTGCACGGAATCCCCGCGGTTATGTTGACTGCATAACCGTGAAAGTCCTGTGAACACGAAATCATCGCTGCTTCACTACACCTCAGTGCTACCAACTTTCCGAAGAATTAGTGCAAGCGTTCCAGATGCCAATACAGTGCGCCCGGTAATTAAATTGGTGCTCTGTGACAAGTGGCGCCACCCCTACTACACAGATCATTCTGCCGGTGAACTGTAGATCAATTAGTGGACCCCTGTTGAACTAACGCATCCCTACTATTGATTGTTACCCAACAGCGCGCCACTGCAGTCACCGTTACAGCTACGCGTGGACTACAAACATCATCGGGTAATTGAAAATTACTTTTTATTTTGTATATTTCCTTCAACTGATATTACTGATCATGCCAAAAACACAACGGACACCACAAAAAGATATCCAGCATGCATCATCTAGCCCTGATCTCTCCGGCAGTAAACATGAAATAGAATTTACGAATATTACCTCTCGAGCAAAAAGACCTAGAAGTGACTCGACTTCAAATGAATTGCAAATCTTTAAGGATGAAATCAAGGAATTATTATTTACATGGAAAAAAGAACAAGATCATGTATTGCGGAAATTGGCCTCCGATGTAGCTGAGGTCAAGCTGCAAAACGATAAAATTCATAACAGCAACCTAGAAATAGATAAAAACATAACGTTTATAAATGCAAAATATGATGAAATTCAGTCCAGGTTGGAGTGTGTGAGTAAGGAGCGTACTAATTTGTTGCATCACATTAGCGAACTGGAGCGCAAAATCCAAGATTTTCAGGGTAGTTTCCGTAGCTCGAGCATAGAAATTCGTAACTTACCTCCTCCGGATAAGAATGCACCGTCAATTCCATCAATTGCGGCTAATACTTGCAAAGCATTAGGCATAAATATCCAGCCCTCTGACCTACGAGACGCATATAGTATTCCTAATAAACGGGGAGACAAGCGTTCAGTCATCGTTGAATTCCAGTCTGTACTTTTGAAGGGAAATGTACTTGATGCCGCACGAAAATTTAACAAAGAACGAAACAATGCAGATAAACTGAATTCTGAGCATATCGGAATCTCTGGCCATCGAAATCCAGTCTATATTGCGGAGCGCCTCACACCGACCACCCGAAAACTCTTTTTTGAGTCTCGTACTTTTGCAAGCTCGAATGGCTTCAAATACTGTTGGACGGCGAATGGGAATGTTCTATTACGTAAGGAAGATGGCTCGAAATCTATTAAAATAAAGTCTCAACAATGTCTTGAAAATCTTTGTAATCAGAAATGACTAATCAACTTTGTACAAACATTTAGCCTTACATTTAATTATTGTTACTTAAATTTAATTTTAATATGTATATTCACTTCAACAAGAACACACTCACACTTACTACGCATACTCATACACCATTATCACACTAATCAAATTCCCAAACACCATCTACCTTACACAACTTTCTTTATCACTAACCTTAGTAGGCTACATTTACTCTCTTATGCACGGGCCTGTCCTCACCGGCATATTTCTATTTCTACTGGCGATCTACTAAAATTAGCAGTATTTAAGATAAAATGTTACGTCTTACTTTATTTAATGTGTATAAGAACAAAAATGCCCCAAATATTTAATCCACAATGACACATTTAACTTGTAGTAACATTTCTACCGATCTCGAGGCTATTCATGTATCAAATGCTTTCACCTGCGCCCCTGAAAAATGCCTCAAATTTATAGATAACCCCAGTGAAACTTTAAATGTACTACACCTTAACATTCGCAGTTTAAATTGTAATTTTGATGGTCTTCAAGTCTTGTTGAGCCGGCTTAGCGTGGAATGTGACCTCATAATTCTATCCGAATGCTGGCTCGATAAAGTTTCTAACGCACCCCACCTTGAAGGCTATAACTATTACTGCTCCAAAAATCAAAAAAACCAAAATGAAGGAGTGGTCATGTACATCAAATGTTCAGTTGACTCGCGTAATTGCACGGTGGTTGAACCGACCTTTCTGGATGGTAACTGTTTGGTATGCAAAATTGCCAATGACGTGGCAATAGTAGGAATCTACCGATCACCCTCGTACAAAACTATTGATACTTTTTTAAATAGCTTGGATGAAGTTCTAATGTCCCTGACTTCTTACAAAACCGTGTGTATGATGGGTGACATCAACATTGATATTTCGCAAAGTAACACAAGTAATAATACTTCCAGCTATCTCGACTTTATTGCGTACCACGGTTTGCTTCCAGCTCATCAGTTTCCTACACGTTTAAACTCGTGTCTTGATCACGTGATACTTAAAACTGACGTAAAGTCTACCACCTTAATCCTAGATACCGCTGTTACTGACCATAAGCCCGTTCTCCTTTGCCTTAATAACACCAGACCTAAAAATGCTTCTCGAAAAACCCTGATTAAAACCAATTACCAGGCTATTGTAAATGAAATTAATGACACCGACTTTTCGATAACTTACACTTATCAACTGTCCCCATAAAGCAGCTGCTTACTTTGTGCATACCGTCTCCGATATAGTGACAAAAAACACTACTTACAATGTCAAAATCCCCAATAAAAAAAATATACTTAAGCCCTGGATAACACCCGGCTTACTAAGGTGTATTCAAACACGTGATAAAATGCACTTAACCCATAGAAAAGATCCTAACAATGTCACAATTAAACTAACCTACACCCGGTACCGCAATTTTTGTAATAACCTCCTAAACAAGCTTAAAATAGAACACGAACGATCTGAACTTCTAAAAGCTAAAAATGATATGAAGGCTACTTGGAACACAATAAAAAAAATCGCAAATGTACCCAGTTCTACCTCATCATCCGCTACTGAACTTCTTCACATTCACCCCGATGCATCACAATCCGCTAATCTAGTAAACAACTTCTTCGCCAATGTCGGTAAAAACCTTGCAGCACAAATTCCTCCTACTCATAGCGACTCGAACCCTACTCCGTCACCTGTCATCAATCATTTCAACTCAATGGCTATGATAGATGTTGATGAAAGTGAAATTGTGTCTATCATTTCTTCCCTAAAAGACAATACCGCTACCGGGTGGGATAGTATCCCTTCCAAAGTCATCAAATCCTGTAATATTAAATTAGCCCCCATCATCACCTATATCTGCAACATATCACTAAGTGCTGGTGTCTTTCCTAAGGTCTTTAAGAAAGCAATTATTCATCCTATCCATAAGAATGGAGACAGGGACAGTATCACCAATTATCGCCCGATTTCGATACTTCCTTCCCTTTCTAAAATCTTAGAAAAAATAATAAACAAACGCTTAGTTTCCTACCTTGGTAAACACGAAATTTTGGGTAATAATCAATATGGTTTTAGAGGGGGTGTATGTACGGAGGATGCGGTGCTAGATCTCACCAATGAGGTTGTAGCTCACCTAGACAATAGGTCGAACTGTGTTGGTGTTTTTTTGGACCTCTCCAAGGCCTTCGATACTGTGTCTGTCCCCATACTTATTTCCAAGCTGGAAAATATTGGAATTCGTGGACTCCCACTAAATGTTTTTAAGGACTACCTCACTGATCGCACTCAGTGTGTAAAAATAGATTCCGTATTGAGTGACACAATACATCTTCCAGCTTTTGGCATCCCGCAAGGCTCAATTTTGGGCCCTACACTGTTCCTTATTTATATAAATGAACTGTGTAGGCTCAAAATTCCAAATTGTCACGTTTATACATACGCGGACGACACCGCTTTGGTGATAAATGGTAATAACTGGGTGGAAACTCAGAAAAACTCTGAAAACGCACTTAAAACCGTTATGTCCTGGCTTTCCCAAAATAAATTAACCCTAAACATCTCTAAGTCACTATTCTTAACGTTCAACCTTAAGAATAATGATCAGAAAATACCGAGTCCCTTCACTATCAAAGCCCATAACTGTTTAGACCCAACAAGGAATTGTACCTGTGTGTCCCTGACCAGGAGTAACCAAGTCAAGTACCTTGGAGTTCTTATTGACAACACTCTCAACTGGTCTCCTCACATAACGTCCCTTACAACTCGAGTCAGAAAACTAATGTACATCTTCAAAAAATTAAGAAAATGCGCGGACGTCGATGTTTTAAAGGCAGTCTACTACTCTCTATGCCAATCCTTATTGACCTATTGCATCTGCGTCTGGGGAGGCTGCCACAAAACACATATGATCAAAGTTGAGAGAGCACAGAGGGCAGTGTTGAAGGTAATGACATCCAAGCCAAGACGCTACCCTACTGACAAGTTATATTCAGAATGTGATCTTCTAACAGTAAGAAAACTTTTTATCCTCCTAACAGTACTACGCAAACATACGTCTTTACATTTAGAACCTTTCTTAAACCGTCGTAAAGGGACCAATATACTGCGACCAACCAAACACTCCACATCACTAGCCCAAAGACACTACAAGGTTATTAGCACTTATTTGTACAACCATATTAATAAACAAAAGCAAATATATAATCAGTGCCGTTTTAAAATTAAAATTATTTTAAAGGCTTGGCTAAAAAAATTAAATTACGAACAATGTGAAAAGACACTAAAGCCTCCATAACCCGGATCATAACATAACTTTATGACACGTACACACTCTCTCACACAAACACACACACACACACACACATACGCAGATACCCACACACACTCACTAATACACGCACACACATACACACTTGTCATTTACTTCTCCCTTTTTTTGATTTCCACATGTTCACGTTGCTAATCGTTGTTACTGTTTATTGTTAATCTTTTGAGAGTTCCTTGGCTTCCATAATACAAGTTTTTACTTAGTGTGCAAGCCAAGTGCATCACTAATTGTACTTCTGTTGTAAATGTGCAATAAACGAATTTTTATTTATTTATTTATTTATTTATAGTATCTAAAGAGTGACTTTCTGATATACACTGTGAAATTGGCACGCTACTTTTAACGGTTGTATCTGTCATCATAACATACAAAAATATAGGACTTTGCGACTCTTGAGATAGTTGTGTGTGTTCATTGACGACAGGCCGAAGATTTTTATTAAATATAGAACCTGTTGCGTCTATAGAAACTCTAATATAATTAAACTCTTTTTGGCATTTTTTATAATAATTCTTTTGATCGTCCGTCCAGTAAAATGTATAAAATAGGGATGGAAAACATCAACTTTTTTATTTTCATGTTTAATTCGATGTAGTGTTTGTAATTTTGGCAATACTGGAGGTTCCTTGTCATTTTTCTTCATTAAAGTTGAGGCTAATTTATATCTTATAGAAGCTGCTGCTTCGTGTTGTAATTTTTCACCTAATTCCCTTATTTGGTAATACCGTAATCGGTTTTTTTTACTGGTGTTATGAGAGTACTTTTTATTTTCATTAATTATGCAACAATCTAGTTTAATTAAATTTTCCGTTTCTAAGTTAGTTGTTATAATTATTTTTGCGTGACATTGATTACAATATCCTGTGCATTTGATTTCGTAATTGTCTTTCACAATATTATTTTTAAAACACCAAGTGCATAAAGATCTTATTTCTTTCCATAGATGCATTTGAATTACATTAGTCCATTGGTTTGGTTTTAATTTACGTCTGACATTATACAGACTACCAGGGGCGATTTTGCTATTTCGGTGATAAAAATACCTTTGAGGCTTAATACTATCCCAAGTTATTGTATCCATATAAAATGTATGCGTACTGGTGTTCTCCGAAACACTATTAATGCTTTCGTTTGATGACGATGTAGACTTTTGATTTATCAAATTAGAATCATTATTACGAATTATTTCTTTTTTATCAACACCAAAAAAGTATTCGTAATTTCGTTTTATGCTTAATATGATTGATTTAATACTCATTTTGTAATTTAACCGTGTTTGAATTTGTTTATAAATTGAGTCATTTGCGGAAGGAATATTTTTAAAAAAGTCATCTTTGAATTCTGAAATTACTAATTTTTGCGTTTCTAATGAAACCTTTGGTTTAGGCCCTCGTTTTCCTTGCTGATCCATGTCGTTAGATTCACAAGAATTATCACAAATTATTATGCCATTTGTTTTCAATATTAACATAATATGAAATAACAACTAACTAACTAACATATAAATCAACATCAATAACATTATGAACACTTGTGTACTTATACTACCTATATTACCTGAAAATACCAACTATAGATGTAAAAAACATAACGGGCCCCACCGCTCACGCAGTACGAGTCAGAAAAAGTTGTCTTCTAACGTGGTAAACATTGTGTCTTCAAGATAATCTGAAAATAACACGTATTTAAATAATTTAATATAGGTATGACAGGCTCCAGCCTTCCTCTAAAGGTACTTAAGCACTTACGTGTTTTCCATTATTTTAGCGTGATTTCTATTATAAATAGCGAAGGGGCAAAACACGAGGCTGAAGACGATTTCCCGAAGTCACAACTCCCATAGAAAATGTGATGAATAGGTTGACGACACTTAAAAGTTTAAGTGCATTCGCCGGATGACAATCGGTAATAGTCTTCACTTCACGTCATATTATCTAAAAAATACATCTGTGTTAATTCTATAGTTACGTTTATACTTACTACCGACGCTCGCGCTGACTGATTCTACCTATTTCGATATTGAAATGTAACTAACGTGAACTTAAGACGAGAACAGATCCTGACGGGTAACGAGGACAAGCTTGTAATAAAAAAATTGAAGAAAAGTAAATTATATCCTAGCAAATAAGACAGTATTTCATTTCCAGTAGAATTGGAGGATAAAACCAGGCCTCCGCAGAAGTAGGTATATAAATAGGTATTTGAGATCCAATTAGATAAACAAACAAGTTACATTACGTTATTATGTGTGTACCTACCTACATCAAACCTTTAAAAAAGTAACTAAGTAGGTACCCATTTTTAAAACTTCTTAAGCATGTCCTTAATTTTAAGTGTACAGTGTCATATTCAACGAAAAAATGAACGTGTTTTTGTAAAAAACAACTCGCTTGCTACCTAGTTTTACAGTGCAATTAATGAATGAGTGTAAAATCAATTTAGTTAAATGCCACTATTATAAATTGAAATATACTTACTGATTTGGGTGCAGCTCCTATATTGATTACGTACTAGATACACAATTTTATATAGGTAAATAATGACATCACCAACACATTGTTTGGTTTTGCAACCCACTATGTAGTCAAACTCAAAAGCCGGCGTTATTATAATGATGTGCGACGAAGTAAACAAACAAAGAAACTGAGAAGCGCTTGTTCGTTTCGATTGCTTTGTGACACAAAATGGACCCTTATCACCTTCAAAATACAGATCAGTCTTGTCTAATAATCGTAAGATGTTAGGGCAGCGCCATCTAGTATTTAAACATAAACATATTCATTTGCGTCGCGGGCGCCGCGCGTCGCTTTGTGACACAAAATGGACCCTTATCACCTTCAAAATACAGATCAGTCTTGTCTAATAATCGTAAGATGTTAGGGCAGCGCCATCTAGTATTTAAACATAAACATATTCATTTGCGTCGCGGGCGCCGCGCGTCGTATGCCCCATACCTATTGACCGTACGTGCATCCATTACTGCCACACTATATTGAACTTTATCACATGAGGAATACAGGTCAATTCCGTAAACGTTGTGGTACCGTCCTTGATCCGGAAAATGATTATTTTGAATAATTTTGTCAGTTGTAATGTAAGCATTAATAACAGCAACTTTATTTTTCATGCATGATTTACTTCATTTGATATCTTAATCCTTCAAGCGCCGTGATCTAGACAAAATATATAAAATCATTGTTCCTAGCTACCGGGGTCCCATGCGACGCGCGAAGGCTTAATCATATTATTATAAAGTATTATTAAAATAATGTGTAATTAGGGCATAAACTGCGTTACGCGTGTGCACGCACGTGAGCACGTCGCGGGCCACGCTTCTGGTGCACGCACGTGAGCACGTCGCGGGCCACGCTTCTGGTGCACGCACGTGAGCACGTCGCGGGCCACGCTTCTGGTGCACGCACGTGAGCACGTTCGCGTGCTTATGCGCGGGCATCGGCGCGTCAGTTTTCTCAGTACAATTTTGACGTTGGAGGTGTACAGTCGAGTAATTATGGATAAATTAATGTTGTATTATTTATCAAGACGACGGCGACGACGAATTGCCAAAAAAAGACGCCAGCCAGTAAGCCCGTACGTTGAATCTAGGTTACTGTGCGGGGAATTCGTGGTGAAGTTTGGTATATTAAGAGAAAATGTAAGGTTTTTTTTCAAATATTTTAAAGTTTCATTACAAGTCTATGATGAATTATATTCAAAACTGGAGCCCTATTTGAAGACTAACAATCTACGATTGAAATCTACGTCAATCGTATCACCAATGGAACGATTTGCAATGACATTGCGGTAAGTAAAGACATTTCGATATTAATAATCATCTTTATTCATGTAAAAAAAACAGTCATTATTTAACAAAAGTTTAGAACACTCATATTTTTTTGCCAATTTATGTAAGTCACACTACTGTTTAGCCACATCAAGCCAGAAAGAAGAAGAAGTTCTTATTGTTTCGGCAGTGACACCTGAATATGGCTTAAAATGTTTTTCTTGATGTGGTGCACTCTGTTCTTAGGGCCGAAACACATAACCGCACACTTATTAATCATCATATTAATCACAGTTTCTTACATTTATTAATTATATTTTGTTATTTCTAAATTACACAGTTTTATCGTTTTCGTTTTTTTTATCTATACCTACTTATTTACTTATTTTTTTATATAATCACAACAGTCATCACAGTGTCTTGCATAAACGTTACGTTACAATTAGTTTTTGATTATTCATTTGAAATACACTAATAAAATCACAGGTTCAAGTTTAAAATAAAAAAACACAATAACAGTTAAAACAGTACAATAAGTCTAAATGTCTTAATTATAATAATATACCTACCTTACAAAGTATTAATTATAATGACGCATATTGATTGCAAGTTTTTACATACGAATATTTCCCTTATTAATTATTCCCTTCTATTACTAGATCGGGTACTAATATTATTTTAAATTCTTATTTATCATCACAATCATAATCACAGTTTACTACATAAAAGATTAAATTTAAGAAGAGGATATATGAAGGAGCAATGTTATGAGTAGGTTCAAAAAAAAGGTCCATTAAGTAAAAAAAGGGGTCTATTGATACACTTTTTTATTTGACCCTAAATAGGGTTTAAGATAAAAGTGTCCGAATCGACCCCGTTTCTTTCCTTATGAACATTACACTCAAGGCTTGTAAACTTTTGGCGAATGCCCTTGTATATCATAATAATTGCACATGAGACCAGAAAAATATAAATATAAAATTGCGCTTTTTACTAACTTAAATAGTTCTTCATGTTCTTCTCTTTCTTTTGTTCTTAATAATTAAACAGTCTTAATCAAATCTTCAGTCTTTCTTGTTACCTATTTATTCATTGTTCGTGTCTGATCTTATATTTAAGGATTCTAAATCATTCGTTACCGTATTTTGCGTTAATGAAAGGTCATCAATGGTAATAATAATTTCTTTTTCTATATCAATCAAAGCTTCTAATACTTTTGTACGAAATAATAATTTTTTAAAGCAACTCAATTTTTTCACAGTTGGTAATAATGACTTAAAAAAATTCAAGGCTTCGTCCATATTATCTGCAGTGTTATTCTTCACGCAATTTAACAACTCTAATTCGAAATCAGTTGGCGATTCGCACTTACGTTTCTTGGAAGATCGTGTTTCTTTGGTAACGCTGGAGCTGGTGCTAGGTACATTAATCAACGTATTATTTTGTGAAGTTCTCGGTGACGCGTTTTGCTCTACTGACTGATTAAAATCGTCTGCCGATTCTTCTCCTTGAGTATTCGAGTTTGAATCTAAAAATGACAGCATGTCATAGTAAATGTATGTTTTATTTGCCCTGGAACCGGAACCTGATTTAAGTTTTTTTTTAGTAGACCTCACTCTTATATAAGTGTCTCTTGCAGTTTTCCATCTTTGCTGCAGCTTTTTCACTGAAACAATAACACAGGTATTTTATTTTATTACAGATATTTAGTTAGTGGACATACCTTCGTCGATATTCATCTGGCGTATCAGACAGGACTAACCACGGTCAGAAAAATAGTAACAGAAGTTTGTCAAATTATAATTGAAAGGTTAAAGGAAGAATGTATACCAAAATTTTCCCGTGCGCTATGGGTAGAGACTGAAAAAGGTTTTTTAACGCAAGCCCAGTTTCCTAACTGCATAGGTGCAATAGACGGAAAACATATACGCATTATAAGACCTCCACATAGTGGTTCCCTCTATTACAACTATAAGCATTACTATTCTATTGTACTGCTTGCAATGTGTAACGCCAACTATGAGTTTACCTATATAAATGTGGGAGTGCAGGGTAAAGAATCTGACTCCGCAATTTTCACACAAAGCCGATTGTACGAACAAATCAACAATGACTTAATAGATATTCCTCCTGCCAAAGCATTGCCCGTAATACACAATGATAAACCAACCAACACTGCTGCAACCGCAGCTTTGCCCTATATTATTGTAGGAGATGAAGCATTCGGGTTATCTAGCCATGTCATGCGGCCATATGCTCGAGCTCTCGATTTAAACTACAAAAAAAAAATATTCAATTATAGGTTAACGAGGGCGCGACGTTATATTGAGTGTACATTTGGTATCATGGCTAATAAATTTCGCATACTCCATCGTCCATTGAACGTTGGAAAAGACAAAGCAATTTGTTTTCTTAAAACAATTTGTATTTTGCATAATTTTATAAGATCAAGAAGTCAAATTAATGACTTTCATGATATTGTCATTATACCAGACCATATACGTTCAGTTCGGGGGTTATTTGGAAATACCCACAGAGATTCGTATACATTACGCGATAACTTCGCAGATTATTTCGTTGCAGACGGACAGCTGTCATGGCAAGATCGCAGTATTTATTGAAGATAGTTGGCTTTTTTATAATTTATGTACATTCAATAATTGATTTTTCACGGTTTGTTACCACACATTTTTTATTAACATAGCAGGCATATTTTAATAATATACCTAATGATTTTATTTGTTAAATTCATCGGATGTAACCAAATAACTTAGATTGTTGTAAACTAAAGTTGAGAGATGTCAAAGAAAAACCTACAAAACTACAAAACGCACGCTTATTTTACAAAGTTACTAGCCCAATTCTAAAATCAATATAATAAATATTTTAGTTGATAATTGTTTTATTTATTTACCTACCGATCCACTGTTTCTGCCCTAAAATGATTTTGAACCCTAAATACACCGATAGTGTGAAGTAGTGTGAAGCTCGCAGTCGTGAACATAGGTACTGGTTGTCTCGTGACGCGCAAAATGGCGGCGACCGCGTGGCCGAAAGAAAGAACTTTGGAATTTATCGAGCAATATAAAACCATACCAATATTATGGGACATTGTTCACACGAATTTCACAATGTTCAGAAATACGCAGTATCTCTGCACTAGTTTTGAATATAAGCATGATTTTATATTTACATAGGTAAATTATTGTAAATATTCCGAGTTTTAATTTTATAATTGGATTAATTGTTGAAAACATTTAATTGACACAAATACAATTGAAATAACTAATTATATATAACTAATTGCATAGATTATTAAAAATAAAAATTTGGCGCAAAGAATAGTTTACCTAACCTACGTTATTATAAAATAAATAAAGAGTGTAGGTACTTACCTTGTATGTTTTTTTCTGCTTCACTCCAGTCATCAAAATTTTGAAACAGTACTGTACAAATGTCTAGCCATGCTTTTGATTTAGCGTCCCGGTCTTTAAATATTTCGCTAGATTGGTCCCATATGGCAGGACGACACTGAACTTCAACAATTACCCTTTCTGTATCAAAATTTGTCATTTTTTGTTATGGGCCGGGCACGCGCGTGCGGTCGGTTCGAGATAGCGCTGTCAACTGAACAAGCACGCGCGTGCACCCGCTAGCGGGCTTCGCGCGTGGACCCGTCCAACGTGATGCGTGATCACGTCGCGTGCATGCGTGCCCCGTTGCACGGAAGTATCACGCGACGGGCGCCCGACGGGCTCACGAGCGTGTGCACGCGCATGGGCACGCGCGGGTCGGTTTTGTGTGGACACGCGAGAGGCACGCTTAACGCAGTTTATGCCCTTAATAATATTGCGATTCTAAAGTAAATACTCCCTTACATAGACAATTAATAATTTACACAAGACAAAAATTGTTAGAAAGAAAGTTAATAATATTGTATTCGACTGTACTCAATGTAATGTATGTAGAAGTTTACAATCAAATTTAATGGTTTTCTAGGTCAAAAGTCAAGCAAAAATTGGACTGATATTGGGCACTATTTCAAGCACAATTTTTTGAGACGTAAATTGTACCTATAGCTCGTTCGATATTCGCGCACTGAGGTGAGTATGCTGGGCGTAGAACCTACGCCCAGCATACTCACTGAACGAAGCCTATAACTCCGAAGTTATTCGAGCACTGTTTTTTCTTTTTGGGCACCGTTTGGCACTATTTGGGAACTATTTTTTGAAGTATGAATTATGTTTGAAGCGTATACAGATTCTCCGGACGGAGGTGAGTATGCTGGGCGAAACCTTCGTCCAGCATACTCATCGAACTATGGCTATAACTTCGCAAGTACAAGAGCACTATTTTTTTCCTTTGGGCACTATTTAGCACTATTTCAGAACAGTTTTTTGACATTCATGAAATATCAGGATTCCATGGTGAGTATGCTGGACGAAGGGACACGCCAGTTCCTTGTATTTTGCCGTCAAAGTTATGACACCATCGTTTTTACATTTAGCAAGATTATTCAAAAACGCATGCATGAACATTTTTGAAACTTTGTATGGTTATTATTAGCGTCAAGAAAGACCGAATACAGTTTTCAGCGAAGTTATGCCTTGTCTCATTTAGGCGCTGCGATGTTTTTTCGGGTTTTCATAAAACCGCGATAACTTGAAAACTATAAATATTTTCTAAAATCTAATTGGGGCACAAAGGGGCACACATTAAGAGCTACTCGCGTATGTTTATTCTACAGGGGCACATGCAATGGTTTTAGAGATATACTATTCATCAAAACGTTACTCCAGCAGGAAATGCAATATCTCGAAAATCTGAAGGGGCACAGATTTTATTTTTGGGGGCACATTTTGGCACACATATAAGCTATCTGGCCATGCACAGTTTTTCTCTCTCCGATCATTCGTTTAGAATTTTCCTGCTAGAAAAACGTTACCCCAGCAAGAATCGTTTTTTCGATTTTTTTTCGAAACGACAGGGGGCACACATTTTTTATGTGGGGGCACATTTACAGCAGATAAGGCACCAACTATACGTTCTACTCATATAACTCTAGGAGATACTTTCTTGTTGGGGTAACGCACACTTGCCAAGCTCGGTTCTTGATAATTTTATTTGAGTAATCATCACACTGAATGTCCCATATTGCAGGTCTCTTCTCCACCTCATCAATAAATAGTTCAGTGTCGAAACGATCCATGGCGAACTCACGAACAGTGACGTGCTCACCGCGCGGTATCCGCAACGCAACTGAACGCGAAGTAAAGACTCCATTGTAATAGAAACGCGCGGGAGCAGCGCGATTCTATTTTCTGGCGGTTGGGTTGCGGTAACCGCGCGGCTTGATTAACCGCGCGGTTATGTCTGAACGATTACTAACTAACTCATATAAATAAGACCCGCGCGATTTCCATGCGATTCTATAATCGCGCGGTTCCCGCCGTGTCTGAACGAGCGCTTACAGTATCCAGAAACGAAGGCTACGAGCTTAATATACGTGAAAAATGAAGATAGTTTGGTTTCAGGTAAAACTTCCATAAAACTTAATTGAAGGAGTTATCATCGATTTCAAAATGACACATATCCGTGCCTGACGCCACACTTAAAAAGAAGTGATGGCACTGAAACGTGCCATCCGCAACGAATCGGATAACCAGTTAGTGTGCTATCCCACAAGACCCGGTGAAATTCATAAAGTTGAATCAATCTAATAATATTTTCATTATTGAAACTCGAAGAACACGCGTGTTTATTCATTTTGCCGTCCAAATATAGCGTAGCCGGCCGCGTGCGTCCTCTTTGACGCGCGACCAAAAACCGACTGACGGTGGCTCGCGCTGCGAGTTGGCTCGCGCGGTACGCGTACCGTAAAATGGGGTGAATAGAAAGGTTTTCAACTTTTGGATCGAAATTTTAGTATGTTTTTATCAAATTCGGAAAGTAACAGTTACAGTATCTTGTGAGTTAAAGCGTAAAAAAGTGTTTTCAATTAAAGATTAACTTATTTTCCTTCTCATTTATTTAATAAATTACAATATATACGCGTTTTCTATTTACCCGCGATATGGGTGAATGGAGTCGAAAAGGGGGTCAATAGAAAAAAATGCTAGGGTTGTCAAAATGTATTTATGGATTATTACAAACAAAAACAAACCTACAAATTATTTTTTATTTGACCATTTATATTCAAAAAATACAACAGGGCTGGTAAATTACATTTTTAATGCAACACAATTAGAGCAAAAAAATAAACAGTTGTAATAAACAGTTTTTTTTTCTATAAAATACAATGTTGTGTATTTTATAGAAAAAAACTGTTTATTCCGTCAGTCAGATTAAGAAAAAATATTAAGAATTATTATATTTTTACCCAATAAACATCCTTATTAAAAAAAAAAAAACGATCTTATAAAAGTGAACAATTCTTCCTAAATACCTACTTGTGATGTATGGTTATAGAAGTATACATTCACAAGTAGGTATAGAATTGTCCTTTGCTTCAGCATAATTATAAACTTCACATCACATATTGGTAAAATAATTACATATCAAAGAAACTAAATAAAATCAACAAAAAACAAAACCTATGTAAAACAAATAAAATCAAAAAATGAAGTTAACATATTCTAATCATCAGTACGTAAGTAATTATTAAAATATTATCTGGAGTTACTAGATCATAATACTATATTTAAGTATTATCATCTAGTAAGTCTTTCAGAATAGCCTCATCATCTTTATAATACTTGTTCGGCCTTGCAGTTTTCTTTAAATTTATTATAGGTGCTGCAGGGGAAGCTTTTTTATATTTCTTAACATAACTAATATTTTTGCGAGTCTCTAAAAAGTTTATATTTTCTATTATCTTTATTTTCTCCTTTTTTATCTTCGGTAAAGCATTAGTTATAACTTCTGCTACAGAATATTCTTCTCCGTTATTTCCTAATGGACATTTTGATTGACCATCATGATCAGACTCATAGACATTATTTAGACTGGTTTCGATATTTTCAGCTGCTCCTGTAGGGTTTATTATTAACGAATCACTTAGTGGAAAATTTTCAATAGTTAGCTCTCCTCCACATTCCAAGTCATCTTCGTAATATATAGGCATATTCAACACAGTGTCATTGATGTCTATATTATCATTTGGTTTATCTGTAAATGCATTGCCTATGTCCATATTTTCCTCTCTGATGTCATATAATTCGTCTATCGACGTGCTTGTCTCTCTCTTTGTCTTCTTACCCTTTCCTTTTCCTTTAATACTTTTTTTAACGTTTATTGTTTCATTAGGATATAGATTTTCTTTTTCCACTGAATTATCAAGCTTGTTTATTTTTCTTTGTGGTTTTGATGTACTCGGTCCGGGTGTTGCTTCCGAGTCTACGTAATCCTCAGTAGATTCACTGACACTCTTTCCTGCCACCACATCGATTTTCCGCTTTCTTTTTATTTCTTTCACGCCCATTGTACCATATCGCATGTCGTTTAATAAAGTTAGTACAGACTCATCCACTGCTTCTCTATGTCTATTGGTATCGGTCGACTGTGTTGGTATTCGAGATAGCACTTGTGTAGAGTCTAACGGGTAGATACCAGTTTTTTTAAAACCCGCTTTTAAATTAGACTCAGCATTCTCTTGTATAACCTCCATTAATTTCTTTAATAATTTAGGGAAGCAACCCTTTGGCACACATGTCTCATTACTGCCATCGGTTTTCTTCCACTTAAGAAGTATTTGCCGCCAGGCTGCCTTCATAGGCCTAAAAAAGGCTACATCGAGAGGTTGAGTTAGGTGTGTTGAATTGCTCGGTAAAAACACAAAATCAATTTGATGCTCTTTGCATAGTTTTATCATGTCAACCGACAAATGTGAAGATAAATTATCGCCTATTAGCAGCTTTTTTCCCGGTTTGTCAGCGAAGTATGGAATAATGATGGATTGTACCCAATCTTCAAAAATGGTACCATCGAACCATCCTGATGCCGAACGATTATACCTTGCACCTCTAGGCCCGTGAGAAACCCATGTGTTGTACAAATTTTGGGCTTTATAAACCACATATGGTGGTAAAATCTTGCCCTCTGCCGATCCAGCTATCATTAAGGAAACAGAAGCCTTTGAGTGGTTCATGACGCGTTCTGGATATTTAGTGCCGCGTTTCGTAATAATTTTTCTGCGCCCAGGATCGTCCGCGAGATTTGTCTCGTCATAATTGACGATATTTGTTGCTGGAACATTGGCCAAAGATTTTTGTAGCTCTTCAAAATATTTTGTTACGATTTCTGCTGACACGGCAGCTCGAGACCTTTTAATATTTTGGCATATACGTTGGGAAATTTTATCTTTATGTCTATTTAAAAAACATTGGATGAAATCGGGCCCAGGGAAATTATTTTTGAATCGCTTATTTGTAATTCCAATTTTGTCCAGGTACATTTTAACAATATATCTTAAGTCTAGTGTGTCTAGTGGATATCCCCATTCTGCACAAACATTAATATACTGGATGATATAATCTTCCGTTTCCAACGAAAGGGCTCTTTGCCCACCTTGAGATTTGACTAGTCCTTTGCTGTGACGATACAACACTGATGGATGCATATTGTGTTTGATAGCTACTGTTTTTATCGAATCATTACCCATCAAATAATCTTCCACCGCTTGCTTAAGAATATTTTCGTCATATCTTTTATAGCGCTTGCCTCCAGGTTCAGGTTTATAAATACGCGGCATTGTCCAATATAATCTGAACAAACAAAATACGCAATTATTTTCATTAGTCATAAAAATATGAACAATAACTTAAGTATTTCATAAAATAACAGTATTTAGGTACCTACCTACAATCTACGTAAGTACAAAAATGTATCAGGTATAATTTTGGTTGGCAGCCCTAGCAATAACAATCCTAATCACCCCAGACGCATTGCTTCTCACCCCTCGTGCTTCTATTTAGCCTTTACGCGTTTCTATTTACCCCATACTCAATTCATGTACGTTTGCCCAGCACGGCCCCTCAGAATTTGCATTTATGGTGTACACCATTGCAATGTACTCGCCTCTAGCAGTATATGTACCGATTTCTTTTTCAATGTACCTCTATACTTTTGAAGAAATATGCAAAAAAAGGTGGCCGTGCCAGCCAAACGCTTTCAGCACGGCCCCCCATGTAACTTGAATAATACATACCGTATTAACAAATGTCTATAACTCAAGAAATGTACTCTATTAATACGTTATATGTGCCGCAACAGTTATTGTGAATTCATAATAACAAATAATATATAGATGTGGATAAGGGGCCGTGCTGGAAAAAATCATTTTAAGAAATATCTAAAAAAGACAAAACATACTTAGCCAAAAACTATTAAAAAATAATTGAAGTTTAGCAAGTAACATATGTACCGCATTGATTTCTCATACAACTTGTTATATTGTGAAAAATAAATCTATTTTAGTTCATTCAGCACGGCCCTCTATAGTTGCCTATATCTTTTTAAATAAGCCGTGTATGTTTACAAAATTCGACTTCCTGAATAATATATAGAGTACATTCCTTTCAACTAAATTGCAATTCTGCTGTATCAATACTTTAGAAGATAAATTCAATCTAAAATATACATACATTAAAACTGATGGGGTGACCATGATTCTACATGAAAATAGGATAAAAAATACTGCTTAAATTGAGTAAATCTTTATTAAAATAAACAAATCAACAATATGGTAAACTATATAAACGATAACTAGGTACTTATACATAATAGGTCGATAATCGTACAAGTGTCAAGTTAGTGTCGCTAAGACTACATAGCTCAAAGTCTTAAAAATCATACATTACAATAAAATCACAGATTCATTACATTTCACAAATTAGTTCGTTTACATGGAATAACAACCTATGTCTCAATAACACTACAGAGCTTAAAAATCTTAAAAAATCACAGATACGCGTTCAATAAATCATATTGATTGAACCTTACATTACACTAATATTAATTTGCATGAATCGCTTTAATTATTTGGTATAATCACAGGCAATTAATTAAATCCACGTAATCACAGATGTTTTTCAACGACTATAACAATTAGAATATTGTTCGTTTATGTTACTAATATTATGTTACCTATGGAATAATCATAGAAAAACTAGTACATAAATTAACTTATTAAAAGTAATCACAGATGACATTACAACAGTATTGACTTCTTATTAAACAGTTCACAGTTTCATATGCATTTTTTTAGCAACTAGTCTTTACCAGATTCTTAAATAGTGTAAAATTAACTTTAAATTATTACAAAATACATGTATTTAAAAACCATGGCTCAAAAACATATTCTGGTTTCACTGTAATTACCAGAGCCGTCACTCATAGGATCATATTCAGCAAACCCTGAGCTCCGCTCCGACGTGAAAGCGGAATATTCGTAAAAGTTATTATTTTTAGTTGTATTAAATATCACATATCACTCACTAAAACGTAAGTAAGAGTGTGTAAAAATATCGACTCCACTGTACTGTTGTTAATTTTCAAGGCCAAATCATCATAACATAGCCACAGATCATGGCTAAGCGTATGGCACTTATAATGGCCCAGAGTTCCCTCTGAATTCCCTACATATTCAATGGCACCAACGACACCATAAATTTGATTTTGAATATTAATAGTGACCGGGATATTACACAAAACTATTGCATCTGTTCCATTTAAATCAAAGGTTATAATCCTTTGTAATTTATAACTTGAAATGACAGTTCCACCGCAATTATTTTTACAAATTTGAGAAGTAGTTTCGATAGCAAGTGATTCTTCTAATGCCAAAATACCAAACGTGTTAATTATGTTAATATTCAAAGCTATAAAAGGTCTTATGATTTCTACATAATATTGACATTCTTCTTTTGTGCAAACTTTTATAAACTGAGCACTGTAAAATAAATTGGTAAACATTTGCTCATACAAATTAGCGACATTGCATTCACAATCTGTTATTATCTTTACATGCGCTGGCCGGTCAAAATATTCATGACAAACGTAATTTCTCATTTCATACACAGTACCTTTGTCAACATTTTCATTTAAGATGAGATTTATATAGTCTCGAAGTTTATTATCTTTTGACTCAATTTCCATTTTGAAATTAGAAAACGACTGAAAGCCAAATGCAATCAAAAACATTATTGCATCAAAACCGCATGTGTTAACGACTGTTGAATTTTTAATCATGTTACCATTTTTTATAAATTTTATACCGGTATGTGGCTTTACATTAACGGCCTTGTCTGCTTGACCTCCCCAATTTTCTACAAATGTTGGTTGATCGCTAAATATTGAGTCTTGAACAAATTGTCGTTTCGGTTTTTGTTGTTTTTTACTTATGGGTTTTGTCGTCCTGCGATTTGTTTTTTTTACAGTGTTAGGTTCTATATGAAATTTACTCGCTGCAATATTTAACTCTCCTTTTAAATAATTAATATGTCTTTGCAGGAAAATGTCAATTCTATGTTTTGTTATTTTAGATTTCAGCAGCAAGTGTTTTAAAGTTTTAAAATGATTCTCTGATGCACTCGACGAAGGATTTTTATTATCTGATTTATATAATGGCATCATGACATTCGACCACAGGGGCAATTTTCGCAGTAGTCGTTTTATTGTCGTTAATAAGGGCGGATAATAAAAATCATTTAGAGGGCCAGTTACACAAACTTCTTCTTTATGATGTGTAACAGTTTCCTCAAACCACTTCGCGAAATTCAGCTCATTAAACGTTGTATCAACATGAACGTCATCATGTAAACAGTAACGGTCATCACTTGATAAAGAGTCATCTTCAGTTATATTATCATGTATTTCCTTAATATTTACATTTTGAAGTACACTTCTCAGGTAATATTGGGCTTCAGTACAATGCTTGGAATGATATTTAGACAGGATTATAGCTAGCAGTTTATCGATGATGTTTTTGATGACATTAATATTTTCTGCTTTTTTAATGTAAAGAATACACTGAACAAATAAGTAATTCACTTTTTTTGGTGCGTTTTCTAAAGAAATTTTACGAATAGATTTAATAAAATCGATTCCACCTTACACCGTCGTATCAGCAACATCTTTTTGTTTCACTCCGTAATATTTTATTCATAAGCCTGGGAAATAGTAAATTATTTTATAAGTGTTATATACCTAGTGATAGAACTCAAAACGAGCTTTGTGATTGTGTTGGTTTTAACTTTGGACTCGCCAGGATCAGTGAGTAATAAACAAAAACATTTTAAAAATATTTGCAATTGACCGTTGTCCATGACCTAGGGCAACCCGCAAATCGCTCGCTTCTACTCACACATGCACAAGTGCACTACGCTCGGCACATTGTGTATCGTCGCTTGGTCCCGCCCGAAGCTTGGTTTACAAAGATAATTTAAATACGCATATGCACGACGCGATTGCAAGGAGTATCAGCAGTGCTATCATATTAACGCTTATTGCTCTACAGCTTTTTATTCACCGTCATTGTTAATAATTTATAATTATATCATAAAAAATGCCTAACGTTTGTGCTGGGTGTTGTAAGAAAATACCAAACAGACAATTTATAAATTGCATGCAATGCAATTCCTATTATGATCTCCTGTGTGCTACTATTCCGGAAAAGAGATTTAATCTAATGAGTACTGAAAAGAGGGCTACCTGGAAATGTAAAGGGTGTTGTAATAATGCTATACAAGAAATTAACAGCACGCGTTCTCAGTCGGCCAACTTGAACAAAAGTTGTGATAACACTGCCCCGGAAGACTTTTTGGAAGAAGTATCTCCCGACAGTGCGGTTTTGTCAGTTAATAAGTTTCAAAACAACGAAGCCAGTCTACTCAAAATACTTGATGCTTTTAAGCTAGAAATAAGGGACACTATACGGAAAACTGTTAAGGAAGTAGTTGCTGAAAAATTTGATGAGGTTCTAGAACAGATATCTGGATTCCGTGATTCTTTGGACTTCATAAATGAAAAATTCGAAATGTTTAAAAGTTGCATGGAGACCAACGCCGCTACTATTAAACAACTACAATCCGACAACGTAAACTTGACTTCTACGGTAAAAAGTCTATCGGACAGACTTAATTTGGTTGAACAACATCTTCGTGAAAGTAACGTTGAAATAAATGGCATAACCGAACACCGTTCTGAAAATCTCGCTAACTGTATAATTCAGCTTGCAAAAACTGTTAACGCCCCTATTATCGACGATGACATAATGCAAGTGATGCGAGTGGCCAAACTAGATAAAGATAGCTCTAGACCTCGTACAGTTATTGTCAAGTTTCGCAGCCCACGAGCAAGAGATTCCTTATTAGCAGCCGTACACAATTTCAATAAGAATAATACTAATGATAAGTTAAATTCTCATAACTTAGGTCTCGGTGGTACTAAAGTTTCTGTTTTTGTGTCCGAACACCTGACCCCAGCAAATAAATCGCTTCATGCCGCTACGAGAATCAAAGCAAGGGAGGCTAAGTATAAATTTGTTTGGGTCAGAAATGGTCGCATCTATACTCGAAAAGATGAAACTACTCAATCATTGCTCATTCGTAGTTCTGAAAGTCTGAAACTCATGATCTAGTTGTAGACTTATGTTACTATTATTTATGTTACTATTACAATGTTATCTTGCTACTACATATCAAAATTCACTGTATACTACCAAAACATACGAGGTATGAGAACTAAAACCAACGAAATTTATAAAAATATTTTGCTTTGTTCATATGATGTTATTGTATTTACTGAAACTTGGCTCAATAATAATATATCTAATAACGAATTCATAGATGAAAGATACGTAGTTTATCGCAGAGATCGCCTGACAAACACCGCTGTTAATCAGAGTTCTAATACACAATTTAAATCTGATGGTGGAGGTGTGATGGTAGCAGTTTTGAGGAGCATGGTCTCTTGTCGAGTTACCAACTGGGAAACTGCATGCGAAGATCTTTGGATTGAAATCAATATTGCAACTGGCAATGGTACTCAGAAAATTGCAATATGTGCTGTTTATTTGCCTCCTCCCCCGAAACTCGATGTTCAGGCTATGTTTCTTGAAGGTGTTAGTCGTGTTATTAATCAAACCGATAATGTCATAGTTCTAGGTGATTTTAATTTGGGTAGAATACAATGGACTAATCAGCCAAACTATAACTATACTATACCTAGTAATATGAGCAGTATGGTTGAATACTCTTTAGTTGATTATTTGGGTATTAACAATATGTTTCAATTAAACAATATATACAACTGTTACGGTAGAATTTTGGATTTAATTATAAGCACTAACAAAGATGATAAGGTTGTTACGCCATCATATACCTTAAGTAAATTAGACTTGCACCATCCTCCTATATTGTATTGTGTAGAATCTTCAGAGTCTGATTGTTTACGATGTAATAATTATGTAAAATTGAATTATTTTAAGGCCAATTATAGCGTAATTTTAAAGGAACTAAGAAACACGGACTGGCAATCTAAATTTTCTTCCTGTAACACCACTGACGACATGGTAACTAATTTTTATAAGATTATTAGAAACACAATCGATAATAACGTTCCTAAACGAACCCCTAAGCAGTGTAAATACCCATGTTGGTTCTCATCTGCGCTGATTAAGTTAATTGCTGAGAAAGACAAAATTCGGAAAAGATATAAAAAATATGACAACCCTCGTGACAAAATAGAATTTGAAATATTACGTGAAAGATGCTCTAAATTACTTGATTCATGCCATAAAAACTATAAGCGCAAAATAGAACATGCTATTTTCAAGAATCCCAAGGTATTCTGGCAATATGTTAAACAAAAACGTAATAATAATACAACATATCCTGCACGAATGTACCTTAACAATTCTTTTGCCGATAATGGTCTAAATATTGCCAATTTATTCGCTAACCATTTTTCTTCAGTATACCATTCTAATAATTCTCTAACATTAACCGACCCAACTACAGCTTATAACGATTCTATATCTTGTAACATACAGTTCAGCCAAAAGGAAGTGCTTACTAAACTAAGACAGCTAGATGCAAGCAAGGGTGCTGGTCCTGATTTAATACACCCTGTGTTTCTCAAGCGGTGTGCTACTGTCCTAGCGGCACCCCTGGCTCAAATTTTTAACCGTTCCCTTGCTGATGGCATTTTTCCTGCCGAATGGAAGAAATCCAGGATCGTTCCTGTATTCAAAAAAGGCGAACAAGATAATATAAAAAACTATAGACCCATTTCAATTTTATCCGCGTTAGCAAAAATATTTGAATCCCTTCTTTATCCCGTCATTTATAAACACTTAAGTAGATTAATCACGCCGCATCAACACGGATTCAGATCTGGCCGTTCGACCCAAACCAATTTGAGTTGTTTTATACAGGATATATCAATGGACATTGATAGTGGACACCAAATTGATGCTATTTATACTGACTTCTCAAGTGCTTTTGACAAAGTCAACCATAAACTCTTGATACAGAAACTTAAATCGTATGGTATTCACGGTTCTCTTTTAAGTTGGTTTAATTCATACTTGGACAATAGACTACAGGTGGTTTCTATTAGTGGCTATGAATCTGATATATTTTATGCTAGATCGGGTGTACCTCAAGGATCGCACTTGGGACCTCTCCTTTTCATTGCCTTTATAAATGATCTCACCTACCGACTTAACTGTAACTTTTCCCTATTTGCTGACGATCTCAAAATATATAAAAGAATTGAAACAGTAGCAGATTCTTTTTTGCTCCAACGTGATCTTGACGAAATTGATATCTGGTGTAAAAATAATGGTATGGTGTTAAATGCGAATAAATGTTTTTGTATTCGATATACGCGAAAATTGCAGCCATCGGTTTTCCCTTATTCAATAAATGACGAAACCTTACTTGAAGTTTCCGAGATTCGTGACTTAGGTGTTGTCATAGACAGCCGATTAAAATTTACCTCACACATATCCGAAATTGTGAAAAAATCTGCACAAATGTTAGGATTCGTCAGAAGAAACACAAAATCTTTCAGTGTTAAAACAAAAATCCTTCTTTTTAATGCGTTGGTTCGACCTCACCTAGAATACGCCAGTATAGCATGGAATCCCACGTATGCAGTGCATTCTCAACGCCTGGAGAACATTCAACGTGCTTTCACAAGGCATATTGCCTATTTATCTCAAGGTATATCTCATAGATGCCCGTACGTCCAGCGTTTGACTTTTTTTGGAATTCAGTCACTTCGAGATCGGCGCATTATCCATGATTTAACTTTCTTATTCAAAGTAGTCAATGGCCTTGTTGAATGTGAACAATTACTTGAACGTATAACAATATCGATTCCATATAATCTTCCGAGACAGCCAATAAGCAGATTTTTTCAGCCTCCTGCCTACAGAACTAACGTTGGAAGACATTCTCCAGTTTCTCGAATGAGTATACAATACAACGAAATCTGTAATAAAGTGCCAGAGTTGGACGTGTTTTTTGGTTCCTTTATTAAGTTTAAAAAGACATTGCGATGTCACGTCAGTGGTATTGTTTAATTGTTAATTTCTGTTGTTCTTTTATAATTTCTATTGTTTTAGGTTAAGTACTTATATTGCTGAATGATGCTGTAAGTTGAACGTTGTGTATACCTGTAATTGGCATACACATCAGTCAATGCAATATTTTTTCTTCTATCTTTTAATGTGTGATGTGTATGCTGTTGGTGTACCTATTATAAATAAATAAATAAATAAAATGGCTCGTATCAATTCTCATATATAAATTAGGTACAATGAAGTTGCCTTCTAATGCTTTAAAAGAAGCCTCTAAATAATCCTTGGTTGAGTTAAATTTTGTAAAACAATTAATTACAGCCGCAATCAAAGCCGATGAGTCGTCAGTTATAACTTCTGCGGGCGAAGTGATATTCTTTGCCCATTTAGATAACCAATCCGCAATAGTTTCTTTGGTATGGGAATTGCTAACCATTTGGGCGACGGTTACAGATTTCAAGCTATTATTAGCAGTTAACATTACTACGTATAAAAATAATTTCTTGGTTAGGTTGTTAGTTTTATAAATAGAACCAGTAGCATCTAGGGAAATAGTTATTCTGTCAACTACTTTAGAATAGTGTCTATAATAATTGAGTTGTTCTTCTAACCAATAGTGTACATGAAATGTTGGTTTTATAAGTATTTCTTGAATTATATTAGAGAACTCGACGCTCTCAGCTAAAATTATCAAAGACATTAATTCATTTTTGTGATACCAATGTTGACTATTAGATTCATAACGGATTATCCTGAGTGCTCCAAGAGATGGCAATGTAGGTGGTTCTGTATCTCCGAATGTCATTGTGCGACGTGCCAGATCTTTATGAACAACGGCTGCTGGCTTTTCTTTTAAATTATCTGATAATTTTCGTCTCAAGTACGGAGTACAACGAACTTTCTTTCGTGGGTCATGCTTAAAGTTATTATCTAAGTTGATAATTTCACAAAGAAATTCGACGACCTTGTCTGTCTTCTCGGTGTCATGAATACGCACTTTTGCGTTGCACTGAGTACATTTTCCGTGGAAGGTAATTCCATTGCTATTAATGTTATAATTTTTAAAAGATATTGTACATGGCAATTTAAAATGTTTCCAAAGCTTTTGCCTCAAAAGGCAGGACCATTTATACTTAGGAATGGTTTTGTATGTTTCATATCTCAGGTATGGCTTCTTTTTATCGTTTCGTCGAAAAGTGCTGCGTATTGGCTGTATTTTTTTCCACTCGTGAATATCCACAGGAAATTTAAAAATAACTCTATTTCTATCTTCGTTTTTACTATGTTCGGATGATTCAGGCAAAGGTGTCGATTTCTTAGACGAATTCAAAGGTGTCGTTCCAACACTAATGTTTCCTAGTTTGTCATCAATTTTTGTTGGCTCCGGTGTGAGGTCATTAGTGCCCAGAAAATTTCTTTTATAACTTAGGTACAATGCTTTCGGAGACATAGCATAATTAAGCTCTTCAGCTAGTTTCTAGTACACATTTCTATCATATTTCGGTACTTTGAGCTGATGTCGATTTTTCATAAATAGTTGTTTCTGTACATCTAATGCTACATCACTTTTCTTGCCCATCCTCACCATTAATTGTATCAATCTGAAGAAAAAAAAATCTGTACAAATATTTATAGTGAATTACGTAACTTCTTTTTAGATTTATATATAATTTTGCTACCTATTTATTTACTAAATATATTAATAAATAACGGTTAATATAAAGTGATAATTATTTTTGATACCCTAATTATTCAACATTTTTATAATTACTGCTCAGTATGATTACACCAATTCTTAAGTGAAAAATGCTGAATGAATGAACGATGCTGCCAACGGGCCGCTTTAAGTTTAAAATAGCGTCCGAAAATTGTATATCTCAACTTTTGCGTGTCACATTTACCTACTCTATATATGTATAGTGGGTAAAGTAGGTATATTTCCACTATATTTAAGAGTTCCTTAAAATTTTAAAAGATGGTAGGTAAATTTCTATGGACTCTGGGCGTAAAATCAACAGAAATGTAACTCCTAATAATTGTAAAGGCTTAATACTACTAGATACACAAGTATTTTCTATTATATAACTACGAAGCACTCTTGGGTTTTGCTTGTAAATGAACAGAACACAATTAAACAAAAACTATGATTAATTATGTAAGGTAACATAATAATCGTAGGCTCATTACACAGTTTGCTATCATATATTATGGTTAGCAAAATAATTTTAATGTAAGAAATAATTAATAATAGAACTACTCATTAGACATGGATATGCACTGCGGTTGATATCACAAAGTACATATTCACTGAGCAGTGTATACATTCACTCGCATTGCCCGAGATATTGAGATATGTACTATACACCGCATTGACTATGGCATCGCATTCATTCGTATCACACGGGCAATGAGTGAGAGAAAGAGTGCATGTAATATGTATGGCTCGCCAACTCTGACGTGAAACGCATTACCCGCGACAGCTAATACAAATTATAATGAGAGTGAATGAGACCGAAGCATAGCTTAGCCACAACAAGTTAAAATGAACCCTATTCCATTGCGTTACAGTTTATATCTCAAGAAGTGATGTTCTGCATAGTGTATACACATGTCTGTAAGTGACATGGGTATGCCCTATGTACTATTAATCGCAGTATATATTATATACTGCGGTTGCTATTATCAACCGCAGTGCATAGTGTATAAATCGTATTTATCGACCATCGACCATCGATCATGGCCGGTTGATATGTACTAAAGTGCATATCAAAAGTTGATGTACTTTGGAACCGGTGCATATCATATGGCATTGACTTTCGATGCACTGTTATGCGCATGTCTACTACTCATGCAAAGATTTGTAAAAAAAGAAAATTTGCAAAGATTTGTGTCGTAAGCAGGTGCTTCATACATTTTGGTATTTTTAAATAACATTAAATAAATCTAGCATACTGATTTAATGTGCTTTGCATTATCTTATGTGCATACAACGTGTAACTTTAATATTTACGCAATCTTCTTTAGGGTCAAGTTCAATTCCTACATGCACTTACCTAGACATACTTACATCAAATCTATTTTTTAAATACAAATAAATTAATATTATAACTTAAAACTTACTTACCCGTTTATTTTAACAATCCATTTTCGTCCTTGAAATAGAATTCACTGCACAAACACACGACCCATGAATATTCATATTATTTGAGCAGTATTTATATTTACTACTGTCTGTTATGCGCGTAGAGATGTGACTGTCAATAAACACTCAAGCGCAACATGAAGTAACCGCGACACCAGCGCCACATTTTACGGTAAAATTACGGTAGCGTCAGTGAACTAATAGCGATCGCACACGACAAAATTAACTGATAATATATTATTATACTTAATGATTATTTTTTAAGATGTAATGAATAAACACATAATTATTTAAATAAATTACCCAATAGCGGACAAATTTTAAACTTTGAGAAACATTGAATATTTTGTTTTTTTTTAGCATTTCTCATTCTGAATAACATTTATTTAAACATATTATAAGTTGTGTTTTTTCTAGGGGAAGGTTATAAGCACGCTTTATATATTTTTTATTTCTACCACGCGAGCCGAACCGTAAGTTAAAGCTAGTCCACTTAGAAATTCGTTTATTTAATATATTATCCCACTAGATAGGCTTTGAGGAAAAGAAAACGATTAATTACTTGACGCCAAGAATCAGTTATTTTTATTTTTAATGTTTTTGATGGGTACCTATACCTACCCTGTGTCATTCTCACAATTAAGACGAATATAACGACATCTCTCAAGTTGAAATTAATAAAGCCGTTTAGACTACAAAGCGTGCCAAAGAAATGAAGGTTGCTACATATCTACATTCATTCACTCGAAAAACCTTACCGTCCTTCTGGTACAGTCGGGTAAAAAGAATGTTTATTTCAATGTAGTCACATAATTTAATTAATATAAGTACATAAATATAGAACATTTATGTACCTACCTACCAAATATATGAAATCATGGTCACCCCATCAGTTTTAATGATGTACGTCAGGCTGGCCCGGCCCCATGGAATTTAATAATGAGATTGTTATCAATCCAATGTACCCGGGTATACTAATATATGTAACACCTTCATTTTCAATGTAACTCTTTTTAAAAGAAATTACGTGCACTTCTTAGTGGCCGGGCCAGCCTGACGTTTTCAGCCCGGCCACCTTGTTTCCCACTAATCTACAAAAAATACTGGCAATATTGTGCTACAGATGAAATGTACCCTATAATTTATGCATATGTAACACAAAATCGAATCCTAAAATGCAATAGCATACGAAATATTAGCGGTTGCAGGTGGCCGGGCTGAAATTATTTCGTTAATATAAAACAGTAAAACTGCAACACCTACCAAAAACTAATACCAGTACATAATGAGATATAGAGATATAGAATACATGTAACGCTTTCATTTTAAATTATAATACATATTTAGAAAGAATAATCACTTGAAATTATATTTCAGCCCGGCCACCTAAAAGCGGTAATATTCCCTAAAATCTTATGCTAATTTGTACAGTAAAACCTGATACAGCTATGAAATGAAAGTTACATTCGTTTTGTTTTAGTCGTATACCTTTAAGCCTTCTGTTTGACTAGATTATCAAAATCTGAGAAACTTTCCGAAGAGTGACTATCATTTATTAACTAATTTCAGGACATTTGGTTTGTTGAGTGAAACAAAATTGGTAATTGTCATATTTTTTTAATAATCATTTTTGAAATTAGTTAGACAACATTTGTACTTATATTAATTAGGTACTATAACAATTGTTAATTATAAATAATGTAAAAAAAGGTTACACATTGATAATAACACAGTTATCAAAAAATTATAGTAATATCAATATTACCTTAACATCGAACATTCATTCATTCAGAATATTAGAAGATAATTTTTGGTTAAATACTTATTATACCTTGGTAAAAAATCACAGATTTTCATAATGATTTTTACATCAACTTTGAATTTAAAGTTTTGAAAACTTTCAATTAAAATTATGCTAATATAATTATTACAACAATTCTTAAATAAAGAGAGAACCATAGTTCTTTCAGTGGCAGCTAATGGAAATATAGCTATGTAGTATATATAATTTAACATAATATTAAAATCACAGCTAAAAATCACAATGTTAACTTGTATAATTAAACGTATGCTAATATAATAATCATTGCTAGCCTATATCTGGCATTTGTACTATAAGTATTTTGACTAATTCAAATTTAAATATATTGCTTATTAGAATCGATAAAAACGTACTAATCACTTGATTATGTTATTTAATCAAGCTAAAATGTACGTCAAGGAATGTAAAAATATTAAATCCAAATTACTTTTTTTAACACTAGACTGTAAATCGTCATAACACATCCACAGATCTTGATTAAATAAATGGCATTTATAATGTCCTAGATTTTCCCCCAATACTACATATTCAATAGCACCTACAATCACATAAATATTAGTTCTAACTTTGATAGATAAAGGTATATCGTTCAATATTATTTGATCTGTTCCATTTAAATCAAAAGATATAATATTCTTTACATTATAGCTGGACAAAACAGTGCCCGGGCAATCGTGTTCACAATCCTTCGAAATAACGTCTATACAAATTGAGTCTTCTAGGGCTGATATTCCAAATGTTTTAATTACGTTCATATTAATGGGTAAAAATGGTACTGTTCTTTGAAGTTGAAATGCACATTTTTCTTCGGTACATATTTTTGTAAATAGAGCGCTATAAAATAATTCTAAAATCATTTGTTCAAACAAATTTGCGACATTGCATTCACAATTTATATCTATTGTATTTTTCGAGGATAGTTTGTAGTACTTTTTACATATGGTATTTCTTAGTTCGTATACTGCGGCTTCAGATATGTTTTTGTTACCTATAAATTGTATATAATTACATAACATATTATTATTATTTTCAGTCTGATCTATTTCTAATTTAAAGTTATTAAATGCAATATAACCATAAGCTATTAAATATGTAACAGCATCAAAACGTATTTGTCAAATGTATTTGTTAAAGTGGAACCAGTTACAATATTTCCATTTTTTATAAATTTTAACATTTTATAAATCGGTACGGTAACTGGCTCTTCAGCTTGTCCTTTCCAATTTTCTACAAAACTTGGCATATCACTGAAAATAGAATCTTGAGGAAATAACCGTTTTTGGTGTGTTCTTTTTTGACGATTCTTTTTGATTTTAATCTTTCGCTCTTGAAGGGGCGGTGCCTCATTATTTTGTAGTTCACTAGCAGCGATATTAAGCTCTCCATTTAAATGATTAATATGTATGTTTAGAAATTCGTCAATCCTGTATTTTCTTACTTTAGTTTTGAGTAATAAATGTTTTATTGTTTTAAAATAATCCTCTGATGCACTAGACGATGGATTTTTGTTTTTTGAATTGTATAATGGAGCCATAACGTTTGACCACATGGGCAATTTTCCCAATAAACGTTTTAGAGTAGATATTAGAGGCGGATAATATAATTTGTTGGGGCGTTCACAAGATTCCTCTTCTTGTTTATTTTTACAAGCAACAATATTATCAAACCATACCATAAAATTGCTTACATCTAAAACATTCTCCTCATTTAGGAATCTTTCTTCATCTACGTAATTGTGTGCGTTGTTAGAATCTTTTTTATCAATTGTAATACCTTGAATTCTTCTTTTCAAATTACAGTGGGCATCAAAGCAAATTTTTGAATAAAATTTAGTTAAAATAACAGTTAACATATTTTCAATTATCTCTCTTATGACTACGATACACTCTGCTGTTTTAATGTAAAGAATACAACGAACAAAGAAAAATTTTACATTTTCTGTTGTATTATTGAAGCACGAAAGATTATGAATAGTTTTGACAAAGTGACTTGTATCTATTCGCATATATACTACAGGCAAACTATTTGTATGTCCCTCCAATGCACTGTAAGAAGCTTCTAAGTAATCTTTTGTAGATTTATATGAAGTAAAGGATTGGATTGTAGCAGCAATCAAAGCTGAGGAATCGTCCGTGATTATTTCTGCAGGAGGGATAATTCCATTACTGGCCCATTTACCCAACCAATCCGCAATGCTATTTTTAGTGTGAGAATCACTAAGCATTTGTGAAATTGGAATAGATTTTAAAAAGCTATCAGCAGTTATTAATATAACATATAAGAATAATCTTTTAGTAAATTTAGTCCCATTAGGTAACACAATTGGTTTAATTATAGAGCCTGTGGCATCTAATGATATGGTTGGTCGACCATACTCTTGAACATATTGTTTGTAATATTTTATTTGTTCTTCTAACCAGTAGTAAATATGAAAAGTTGGTTTCATTAAAATTTCCTGAATTACGGAAGAGTATGTTGAAGTATTTGCCATAATGACAACAGATAATATTTGATTGGTATGGTACCATTTCTGCTTCCTTGTTTCATGACGTATTTGGCGTAATGCTCCGACTGATGGCAATACAGGTGGTTCCTTATCTTGAAATATCATATCATGACTCGCTATTTGTTTTCTAACTATTGTTGCTGAATCAAATTTTAATTTCTTAGATAATGTTCGTCTTGAGTACGGAGTGAGTCGTATTTTTTTTAAAGGATTATGCTTAAAATTTGGTTGAAGTTGATCAATTTCACATAAAAAATCAATAATATGATCAGTCTTATCTTTATTTTGAATTTTCACTGTTGCTTGACACTGAGTGCAACGTCCGTAGAATGTAATGTTAGCGCCTTGAATAACATGTCTTTTAAATGCTACAGTACAAGGTAACTTATAAAACTCCCAGAGTTTTTTTCTTAAAAGACCGGACCACTTAAATTTGGGAATAGCTCTGTACGTCTGATATCTTGCACTAGGTTTATTTTTATCGTGTCGTTTATACGTATAACTTAAGGGTTCAATTTTCTTCCATTCATGAACATCAATTGGAAATTTAAAACTAATTTGATGAAGTAAGCTTGCTTGTTGAATAACTGGAGAAGACCCTGATGATGATGTTGACGAAATTATAATACTATTGGTATTATCTTCATTTCTTTTAATGAAGCACTCATCTTTTGCCCGAGGTGAGTTCTGGTTGTTTAAAAAGTTTCTTCTAAAGCTGAGATATAGTGCTTTTGGTGACATCACATAGTTTATATCTTTTGCTATGGTATTGTATATAATAGAACTATATCTTGTCGTGGTGATCAAGCGTTTATGTTTCTCAAATATTTGTTTTTGAGCCACAATATCTAACGCACTACGTTTTCCCATGGTGTAGGCACGCTCAACTGAAATAAAATATATTCATTTTAACTATGGTTTCGTAATAGGTATTCATGTAGGCTAAATAACTACATTAATATTTATTTAAATACAAATTCCCTAAAAAGATAAGTGTATGCAGTAACATTTGCATGCATTATCAAGTATATACATAAATCTATTAAAAAATATTTTAGCACCTAAGGAAAGAAAGAAAGAAAGAAAGCAAAGAATGTTCATAAGAATCAAATTTACTTTCACAAAACTTATAACTTTTGGGACATTAGAAATATATAAGATAGAATAGAGATGGGGAGAAGGGGCGCGTGTCGCGGGACGAGGAAAAGAATGCGGTGAGCGAGGGACGTGGATCGCTGTGGCAGGCCGTACAAGGGGGAGTTACAAGAAGCGCGGGTACAGACGAACACCGTCGACGGTTGCCTGATTACAATGAATAATTCACTAAAATCCAATATATAAATCTTACAGTAATTAATAAGAAACTGATTAATTATTGATTTCACGAAATAAATAAGTACACAATAATAATAAGTAAATACATAGGGTAGGTACACAACAATAAGATTCACAAAAACTAAACACTTACTGTTAGTAAATCACCAAAATTATTACCTATTGACTATAAACGAAAGGATAAAATATATTTAGTTGATGGCATTGTATGGAGTTTTATTATTAAGTAAATGAGTGTTTAGATTTACTTTACTTTACCTGTATATTTTTTTAAATAATTACTTAGCTACCCATTAACATTGTTTGTCGATATATTTTAATTTATCAAAACTATGACTTACCTTAAAAACATCACATCACAAACAACTACACTGCAACAACTGATCAAATTTTACACTCACAGTAATATTAAAACGTAAAATATTATGTCAGAAGTGTTGATAACTACACGGCTCTTGCGCATCTATTCTGTCTACTCGGGGAAAATATCTTACGACTTAGGTTGGGACGCGACACAGGCGCCGTCTAAAAATCGGTGGTAGCGTCTGTGAACTATTATCTTTGTATGGTTATGTTGTGAAGCCAAAAACGGAGAAAATATATATAGGTTTAGGTATTATGTATCCAACAATTATTATGTGTGATTTATACTACTTAGTTTATTAATAAAAATATCATAGTAACGCATTTTGTTTCACTCAACAAACCAAATGTCCTGAAATTAGTTAATAAATGATAGTCACTCTTCGGCAAGTTTCTCAGATTTTGATAATCTAGTCAAACAGAAGGCTTAAAGGTATACGACTAAAACAAAACGAATGTAACTTTCATTTCATAGCTGTATCAGGTTTTACTGTACAAATTAGCATAAGATTTTAGGGAATATTACCGCTTTTAGGTGGCCGGGCTGAAATATAATTTCAAGTGATTATTCTTTCTAAATATGTATTATAATTTAAAATGAAAGCGTTACATGTATTCTATATCTCTATATCTCATTATGTACTGGTATTAGTTTTTGGTAGGTGTTGCAGTTTTACTGTTTTATATTAACCCATTCATTGCCACTTAAATTTTAAAAACATCTCCTGGGTGCCACTTAATATTTTTATTGATTACAATAGAAAATACGTAATTAAATGTGTTTATTAATTTTAAAAAACTCCTAAATAAAAAAAACCATCTAAAAATGGTAAACGCAACAAATGCGTTGGTGGCACTAATGAAAGCATAAATCATAGGTGCCATTCAACACACCGTTTGCGTTGACGTTTGGATAGTGTTATGCAACATGTTCTGGGAGAACAAGCAAGCAATATAATTATGTCAATATAAATATATGTATGTTTTCTTCATTCATATATACTATATTTATTTATAATTTAGTATTAATATTTTCGGCTACTACTAATATTATAAGTGCAAAACATTGTGTGTGTTTTTAGGTATAAATTTGCACTGCCGAAATATTATATTGTAACTATAACAGTGTAAACGCATAATATTTTTTCTTGACATATTTGACACGCACAACGCTTTCGACATATCTCAGTGCTGAGTGCGAGTTACTTTTAATAAAAAACAATATTTTAGTGGATAAATAGGTTGTAATTATGACAAAAAATAAAATAAATGATATATATGTTTATTATTTAAAAAAACATGATCGAGAAGTTTGGAAGGGGTAAGAGGAGGTCTTTTCCCAGCAGTAGGGTACACAACCAAACTAAATAACAAACTTTTTCCAAAAAAAAATAACCGACTTAAATACAAAAAAAAAATCAATAAGAGGATCTAAATGCTTAAATTCTTGATGAAAATACCAGTCACTATATTGTTATATATTATGTTTCTTATAACATTTGAGGAGTTCCCTCGTTTTCACCAAGATTCCATCATCAGATCCCAACTTGGTTACTATGGGACCATTTGGGAAATATACCCTTTGCAACAAAATAAGATTTGCGCCAACAAACATAAAAAAATACAATCAGAATTGAGAACCTCCTCCATTTTTAAAAATCGGTTAAAAAACATTAGTAGTTGTGATACTCTTTAAAACAATCTTTTATACAAAATCCATATTGTTCAGGACAATCGCGACAGAAATATGAAGTGTCTTTTCTGACTTTTTTTGAAATCCAGCACTGCCTACACCGACGTCGTAAAATTTTTCTCGTTGCGCCATCATTTTTACGAGAACATTGTTGAAGAACGTGCACGACATTTTGGAACTGAATCTCGCGTTGTGTCTTCTACATCAGTATTTAACAATTTCATTATGATTTCAAGTCTATAGTCATAGAAACTTTTCTTTGTCGAAAAAATATTGTGCAGAGTGTACGAATTATACAACATTTGCTGGAACACGTGCACCCCTAACTTCTTATACCACCGTATGGTCTTATGCTCACACGAGTAGTATGCCAGCATTTGGTCCTGATGATCTATACCACCCATGTATCTATTGTAGTTTACGATAACTACAGGTTTGGAAATCGTTTCACCGCGTCGATTCGTCACGCTAGTCATTTCAGATCCATGTTGTGATGAAATCATAAGAACATCCCGCCGATCTTTCCACTTCAAAACACAAATACCACTATTATTAAATCTCGCTATAGATTCGCCACGTTTCAATTTCTTTTGTACGACTTCTCTTGGATTATTTTTTCTATTCGCACGTAAAGTGCCCGAACAATATGTCTTAAGAGTTAATAATTTCTGTGCAAGGGTCACAGAATTATAAAAATT
Source organism: Acronicta alni (assembly GCA_964056405.1). Classification (NCBI taxonomy): domain Eukaryota; kingdom Metazoa; phylum Arthropoda; class Insecta; order Lepidoptera; family Noctuidae; genus Acronicta; species Acronicta alni. The sequence goes on from OZ043930.1 coordinate 11,859,088, forward strand.
ATCCATATAAACTGAATATCCTTTGTTTGTGTAGTCACAAAGTAAATTTAAAACAACTTTTTCAGTGTGATTAGCACCTCCCACTAAAGTATCAGAAGCGCCGGCATACACTATAGTTTTCAAGACTACACCATATTCGTCGGTTAAGATATATAGTTTTATACCGTAGGGATGTTTTTTTCCCTTTAGGTATTGACGAAATATAATTCGACCACGAAACAAAACCATTGACTCGTCAATAGCCAGATTTTTAGACGAGTAATAGATTTCTTTCATTCGCTGGTTAAAATATTGAATTAAACTATTTATTTTTGACAACATATTATCGGACAAGTCGTCTTCAAAATTTAATGTTCTCATAATTAGTAAAAATCTATTCCTACTCATAAATTTTGAAAAAGCCGGTAAACTAAAGAGTGGATGTTTTTTCCAGTAGTCTGTGACTCTGTTTAGTTTAATAGTTCCCATGTGGAATAAAATGCCAAAAAATATTTTAATTTCTGGAATGGTTACGTCTTTCCACAGTCTCAGTCTGCTTTTAGAATCAAGTATATTCTGTAATAACTTCGATGCGTAATTATTTATCTTTGTGACTAACATTGAGAAAAACTCATCAGTTGCTATCAATTTGAAATATGCATAAGGTTCATTTGTTTCAGGAAGTATTTTGAGCTTTTTTTCTTGTCCATCAAAATCTAAAGGTACTATAGAAAGATCACGTTCGGTTTTCCATTCGTCATTAGTTGATTGTGAGGTTTCGTTAGAATTTATATAGTCATCTTCATACACTTGTGTCGCATCTTCATTCAATTGCATCGCGTCTTCGCTTGCGTCAGAATCTAAGCAGCAATCATAATCTGCTTCGTTTTCGTGACTATTTTCTTTTTCTAAGTCGCCATCATCCAATTCCAACATCTTAATTAGGTCTTCTTCAGTTAATACCTTTTCAGAAGGTAATTTCGTTTTAGGTTTTTCTTCATTATCTTCCCCTTCAAATATATTTTTCATTTCGTCCATTATGTCATCATTAATCTCACTTGTTTCTTCCAAATCAGTCAGAATTACTTTGTTATCCTGTACTTCTACTTTTTGACTTTTAAGTATTTTAAGACCAATATTTCGTCTCAATCCTCCTCTCGTTTTAACACCGCTTCTTAAATAGGAAAGGTTTTCATTGGCTAGGGGCGAATATAAAACAGGTGGATGTTTACTAGTGGAAGGTTGGGGTTCTATTGATACATTTGAAAAGCTATTTGAAGGTTCCTGACTTCGAAAAGACATTGTATGTTTAGCTAATGAAGTTAAAATTACATTTGAGTCTTCCCTATCTTTACAAACTGATTGGATTTCCGGAGGATTCATCGATATACAGGATTCGTCTAATGGATCGGCAAGCGTTTCTTCAGCTAATTTGTCAGAAATATTATATTCTGATCCACAGAAAAGTGATTTAGCACGCTTTGATCTTTTAGACGGTTGACTTGCTTTATGTTCTGTTGTCACGGTTTCAAATCTGAAAAAATGGCAAAATTAACAAAAATCGAAAAATTATTTTTATTTGATGTTAATCGGTACCAATATTTAAAATGCTCACGCTCGTGGAGACGGTATTTCGTGAACTGTGTAACGCCGTCTCGGTGTCATGCTACTGAAACACATAAAGATCCATTAATTAAGGAGATATTTATAGATTACATATTCAAACAATATCATAAAAAATACTTTAAGAGACAAAATAATATTTTTTATGATTCTTTAAGTAACCACCAACCTCTTGTTGCTATTAAGATTTACATCTTCTTCCTTTAGAGCTAACTCTAATAAACGATCGGTTCTTCGTTTCATCGTTGAAAAAGATACCTACAGAAAATCAAATTTGTTAAGTATTAAATAATAAAATCAATTTGTCATTTTAGATGTGCGAGGTAGCTAAGCTAACGCATGGATCGTACCGTGTTGCGTAGCTGCACGAGTAAGCTAGATGCGTGCTAAAGAGCACGCATCTTTAGCACATTCTAAACAAGCATCCTTAGAGCTTAAATTGCTATGGAAATAATTTAGCTTTGTTAAACCCTGTTCCATTAGAGCAATCTTATTGGTGTGAATCCGGCACATTCTGAGCAATGTAGCTTAGCATAGCTCAGGTGAATTAATATATTTCATAGTGAGTTAGTAAAGCAAAACGATCAGTTCAGAAAAAACATGCAACAAAGAAAAACTTTTCTATTTTTGAGAACCACACGGGGAAAATATAATGCTGATTATTTTGCATGCATTTATTTTAGTAATTTGTTACATTAGTGAGTTACAAAAAAAACATTCGTCGGCAGGGTAGTGTTCATAGATAGCAAAATTACATATAATGCACCAAAAAAAGTTGCTTAAAAACAATGTTTTCAACATGTCGTCTTCATTGATAAAAATGAAATGTTGCAGCAAATAAAAATTTGTACTGTGCCCACAACCAAAGCAAAAGTCACGTTTTATAAAATGTGTCAATGGCCATGGCCATTTTAAATTTTGTTGCCAATATAAAAAGAAGTCTGCTCGCTCGAAGTAATTATCCACGTCCAGAAGGATTACCATTGTAGATAAAGTATCTAGCAGTAAATATACCTCGGTATATTCTACGTAATACTCCAAAAATGACCTATGACAAATAGAAAATATCAGATAGGTAGTTAATTCGAATATTTTCTGTACATCTACTCCAAAAGTAGGTACAAATAGACAACATACTCGTACATTAGAAAATAATCTAGATTTCTGATTTACATTGAAAGACAACAGTTTATAAAAAAAAAACCATGCTTAACAGACTGGTTAACAAAGCCAGTATCTTTTTCATAATAAATTTTATCAAAATACCTAATAGTAGGCATAAGCAGAAACTTGAAATATTCTGTTTGAAGAAATATAAATTAAAAATCTGCTCCCCTACTTTTGACGGGTTCAAGTTCACACCAGGATCGAACTAGTGTCAACGATTTGTTAGTTTGGTACTTTGGAAATCATTTCCATAGTACCTACCGTTTTTACGTTAATTCAATTCGAACTCAATAACGTCGGTTGTGCTGTGCTGAGTGCGAGTTATTTTTACGTTAACGCGATCGAAACGTTACCGCGTTACCGTTTTTTGATTGGTTGATTAGCTTGGAACGGGCCAATCAAGCGCCGAACGTCATAAAGAAACTCGCACTAAGCACTCTCTTTCAAAAGCCATTGTGGTAGTTCCACATAAAATAGTAAGTATGTAAGTTATTTACTAGGTACTCGTAATTTAAACAACGTGTAATCTAAGTAACGTGCATACTTTTTGGCGTAATATGTTATGCATAAAACCATCCAAAAAAGATTTTTACTGCTATGCCAATGAACGCACCGTATGCGTGCATGTGATTTAATTTAAATAATACACGATGAAACAGCGGGAAAAAATGATAAAATAAAGAATATTGCTTACCTTTATCTTCTAATTCACAAATATTCAATAAAATCCCAATAAAACTTTAAATATTTTCAGTTTAAAATACGACCTTCACAGCACTGACCGTTTTTTCCTTACCAAAACAAAAATGACAGTCCGAAGCAAAAACCAACAGTGTTTCCACATTTACAAATTGTTTCTACCCGTGAATGTTGCCAAATATTTAAATAAATTTCTATCATTTTTATGTAATAGCAAAAAAAGTCTTAGAGTGCACTCAACGCATATGGTATGTTGGTGGCATGACGTAGTAACCTCGATCAACGCAAATGGTGCGTTGGTAGCAACGAATGGGTTAACGAAATAATTTCAGCCCGGCCACCTGCAACCGCTAATATTTCGTATGCTATTGCATTTTAGGATTCGATTTTGTGTTACATATGCATAAATTATAGGGTACATTTCATCTGTAGCACAATATTGCCAGTATTTTTTGTAGATTAGTGGGAAACAAGGTGGCCGGGCTGAAAACGTCAGGCTGGCCCGGCCACTAAGAAGTGCACGTAATTTCTTTTAAAAAGAGTTACATTGAAAATGAAGGTGTTACATATATTAGTATACCCGGGTACATTGGATTGATAACAATCTCATTATTAAATTCCATGGGGCCGGGCCAGCCTGACGTACATGTTTTAATGTATGTATATTTTAGATTGAATTTATCTTCTAAAGTATTGATACAGCAGAATGAGTTATTCCCAGTTGTCACCACCGTCTTCGTCACCACTGGTGACAAATGGGAAAAAAATTCCCATTTGTCACCAGTGGTGACGTCCCCAGTGGTGACAAATGGGAATGGCCACTCTTTTTGTTCCCAGTTGCCACCAGTGGTGACAGATGGGAAAAATAAATAGATACGTCCCCAGTAAGGCGGGGCTAGAGCTGAATATATAGTGATGTGAATTAAATTTTTTGACACGAATTATTTTAATTAGATGATATATTCCATTATAAAATGTACATTAAAACGAGAGAAATAAAACTTTTACACGTCACTTGGAAGACATAATTATATTTTTATAGATCACAATATTTATAGTAATCGAAATTAAAACTGCATAAGTACAGTTTTTAGTACTACAACTATTACAGATAATTATTTTACGTAAAACGATTTTCTTAGGTTTTTTCACAGTTTCAACACATGGAATGACGTCTATTTATGTAAATTTGTAATAAAATAGCACTTAATGAATACTTAATTACAACACATTTACAATAATTTTCGCACTCCCATCCTGCCGATAAACCCCCCTCCACTATGCTGTTGTCGGTTCGTAGATCAGTGACGTCACACTGATCAGTACATTCCTAACAATGTCAGGGTCAAGTGCGTCGTGCAGTTCTGGTGCAGTTTCGTTAGTTTTTATAAAAAGACGTCATGGAACTATTATGCTTCGCGCAGGATATCATATAAAAAGGAAACATAAAAGTGGGTTAATTGTGTGGGAATGCACCAAACGCAGACAAAACTGTAAAGGAATTGTTAAAATAAAGGTAAGTTTTCGGCCTTTGTTTAAAAATTCTATTATATTGTTGACATATTTTTTAAGAGTTTATTTATGTTGTAAATCTTATGTTTAATTATACAAGAGTTAACAAGAACAAATATACTTGGCACAATAAAACTTGAAACAATTTAAATCTAAAAAATGACGTGTAAAAGTTTTATTTCTCTCGTTTTATAATAGAATATAAATATCATCTAATTAAAATAATGGGTTATTCCCAGTTGTCCCCACCGTCTTCGTCACCACTGGTGACAAATGGGAAAAAAATTCCCATTTGTCACCAGTGGTGACGTCCCCAGTGGTGACAAATGGGAATGGTCACTATTTTTGTTCCCAGTTGCCACCAGTGGTGACAGATGGGAAAAATAAATAGATACGTCCCCAGTAAGGCGGGGCTAGAGCTGAATATATAGTGCTGTGAATTCATTTTTTTTCACTAATTATTTTAATTAGATGATATTTATATTCTATTATAAAACGAGAGAAATAAAACTTTTACACGTCATTTGAAAGACATATATTTTTATACCTAAATCACAATATTTATAATGATCGAAATTACAATTGCACAGATAAATCAACGCTTTGTTCACAGTAATTTACTTATTCTCTACGAAAAATGTTAATAATTGTACATAATTCGTAATCATTCATAATCTATTTTATATTTCTTTGGATTCTACTCAGGTATTTGGGATTTAATTATGGAAAATAAAATGATGTACGACTTCATCTTCTTGTCACTCATAAGTGCATACACAAGCGGCACTAAGTTCGTGTTGTTCACTGTACTTCCCAAGTCTCCGTGAATAGTATAAAGTTGAGTAAAGGGCGAGGGGCAGCTTTTAAATGTTCCATCGCCAAAGAAGTCACTTATTTCACTCATAACTTTTTTTGTCTCTTTGGTACAAAAAGCTATAATACGGTTGTCACCATCGCAGTAATCAGCCAATACAAAATCATCAAATTCCGGGGGGACTTGAACTTTGATTCCTTGTTTGATTTGAACTTTGATTCTTTGAAAGCTCGGTAAAATTACCGAGCTTTCAAAGCATCAAATCACCTCTATACAGATTCAGGAATGCAGCAGCCGGAGTAAAACACCTTAAGTCAAAACAAGGAATCAAAGTTCAATTCCCCCCGGAATTTGATGATTTTGTATTGGCTGATTACTGCGATGGTGACAACCGTATTATAGCTTTTTGTACCAGAGACAAAAAAAGTTATGAGTGAAATAAGTGACTTCTTTGGCGATGGAACATTTAAAAGCTGCCCCTCACCCTTTACTCAACTTTATACTATTCACGGAGACTTGGGAAGTACAGTGAACAACACGAACTTAGTGCCGCTTGTGTATGCACTTATGAGTGACAAGAAGATGAAGTCGTACATCATTTTATTTTCCATAATTAAATCCCAAATACCTGAGTGGAATCCAAAGAAATATAAAATAGATTATGAATGATTACGAATTATGAAAATTATTAACATTTTTCGTAGAGAATAAGTAAATTACTGTGAACAAAGCGTTGATTTATCTGTGCAATTGTAATTTCGATCATTATAAATATTGTGATTTAGGTATAAAAATATATGTCTTTCAAATGACGTGTAAAAGTTTTATTTCTCTCGTTTTATAATAGAATATAAATATCATCTAATTAAAATAATTAAAAAATGAATTCACATCACTATATATTCAGCTCTAGTCCCGCCTTACTGGGGACGTATCTATTTATTTTTCCCATCTGTCACCACTGGTGGCAACTGGGAACAAAAATAGTGACCATTCCCATTTGTCACCACTGGGGACGTCACCACTGGTGACAAATGGGAATTTTTTTCCCATTTGTCACCAGTGGTGACGAAGACGGTGGGGACAACTGGGAATAACTCAAAATAATTAGTGAAATAAAATTGAATTCACATCACTATATATTCAGCTCTAGCCCCGCCTTACTGGGGACGTATCTATTTATTTTTCCCATCTGTCACCACTGGTGGCAACTGGGAACAAAAATAGTGGACATTCCCATTTGTCACCACTGGGGACGTCACCACTGGTGACAAATGGGAATTTTTTTCCCATTTGTCACCAGTGGTGACGAAGACGGTGGGGACAACTGGGAATAACCCAGCAGAATTGCAATTTAGTTGAAAGGAATGTACTCCTATATATTATTCAGGAAGTCGAATTTTGTAAACATACACGGCTTATTTAAAAAGATATAGGCAACTATAGAGGGCCGTGCTGAATGAACTAAAATAGATTTATTTTTCACAATATAACAAGTTGTATGAGAAATCAATGCGGTACATATGTTACTTGCTAAACTTCAATTATTTTTTAATAGTTTTTGGCTAAGTATGTTTTGTCTTTTTTAGATATTTCTTAAAATGATTTTTTCCAGCACGGCCCCTTATCCACATCTATATATTATTTGTTATTATGAATTCACAATAACTGTTGCGGCACATATAACGTATTAATAGAGTACATTTCTTGAGTTATAGACATTTGGACGTAGTTATGCTACAACGTTCCAATCCACACGCAGGTCGAACTGAGTAAATCGCGTTTTTGTAATTTTGTGGTACGCTTTTTTTTGGTAGCGAGTACAACTAAGTAGTATGTATCACTTCAACTAAATAAATAAACATTATTTTATTATATACTTTTCATTAAAATTTATTACTATTTCTCATACAAATTATGAAAAAAATGCACTTGGAACGTTTTTGAGAAAAGGCTTTTTGTATGGAAGTAGCTTTTAACTTAATTTGCAAAAACGATCCAACATCTGAAAATTGCTATATTTTGGTAGTTAATATATATTTTTTCTAAAACATAAGTATAACAATGAAACAACATTATTAAAAAAATATTTATTAAGAAATAATTGTATCAAAGCATGGAAAATCATCACAATTTATTCATCATCCAGATCGAAATCCAGCTCCTTACCAAATCCATCGACATCGTCAATGGCGTCATTAGACGCTTTCAATGTTTTATAAAAACTAAGGCAATCTGCTGGAATAAACTTGTAAACAGATCGTAAATCAGCCAATTTAGCTGGAGCAATGGGTTTCCCGTTAGGCCATAACTGTTTCAGATCAGATCTATGTATAGTCGAAATCTCTCCTTTTGTCGTTTTTTTAATGTTAAGTTCGTTATAATCCTCATCAAGGGACGTTTTCATAAAAATAGAATATAATCTAGCTTTTTCAATCTTTATCTCCTTTGCCAGCAGCCAGTTTAGTTTACTTTTATCTGTGAATTTCTTACGATTTACTATGTTTTTCTCAATATCTTCAGTGCTATAAAAGTCATTTTTGTCCATTCTGTATACTTGAAATGGTTTTTTTTTTCTAGCATTTTTCATAATTTCTATATATTCGTTAGCTGTATAAACACGTTGTTGCTTTTTAAGCACAGTTTCAATTTTTGAAAAATCGGTATCGTTAGGTAAAAAACTATGCCCTGACTCGATACCGAAAAGTTATCGTTTTTAATGTAGAATGGGAGTCTAAGATAACCTTCAACATTAAAACAATTTTTATGTTTCGGTTCTGTCCACCGCAACAATCACTCCATAGTATGAGATGTTCTATAGTAGGAGGTAGTTTGTTTTCAATATATTTGGCAAGACATGATCCTACTTCCTGAGCACCTCTTCCGGCTTCTCCTTCCACCCAAACATAACAGTGCCCTACATCATCTGATGCTGAATGTATACCGCTATTATATAGCCAAAGCTGACGTTTATAAAAAATTACGTTTGTCGGTATACGAGGCAGGGGCAAAGTTTTTTCGAGATCAAATGATAAGCATTCTATGTTTGGGGTATTTTGTGCAGTTTCAAAGTCGCATTTCATCTGTTTCCTCATTTTTTGTGCCTTCTCTAAGTGTAACGATTTCTCAGCCTCTACTTTTGTTTTTTCTGATCCACTAGTGTTTTGTAATTGCACTGCAAACAAATCACACTTATTGCACGTGTCTTTTTTTAACGGTTTACACCTCAAATTAAAATTAGTCAAGAAAATTTTCTTTACAGTTTCAAGAGAGGCACATTTCAACTCGGTGCCAAATTTTTCAACAAACATTTTCTTGTAAATATCATAAAGTTTCGATATTGTCATACCAGGCTCTAAATATTGGATCTCATTGTTATTCTTCCTACGATAGTGCGATTCATATTTAGGTAAATTTGAAATAACTTCCTTAATAAAGTTTAAGTTCTGTTCAGTCAATTTATTCCAGCTTTTGTCTTTCATGCCTCGACAGTCATTTATTTCATTATTACGAATCTTGTATAATGCTATGGTAACTTTTTGTGTTGTAATTTGTAGAGTGTGCAGGAACATATCGCGACAGACTTTGACATCGTTAAATTTATAGGTGCGATGAAATTGTTTAGGCTTTTTTTTGGTAACAGGGACAGAAGTAAAGGTGTAGCTCCGTTTTTTCGGTTCCTCTGTGACACATGACTTAATGTACATTAACTGAGCATTGTAAGATCCAAGAGTTACATAAGTCTCAAATAATTGTTTTCGATCTTCCAACGAAATTGCACTGGCACATATTTTAAGACATTTGCATTGATAATCCTGAAATACTTTTGGTTCAATTTTTTTCTGTGAGCGTACAGTAGTATATGATAAATTATTATACTTTTTAAACTTCCTTTCCGAATTGGATTCAGGATGCTTACGTTTGCGGCCTTTTTTCGGTCTTCCAGCCTGGGAACTAGATGCTATTATTACTTGGTCATTGCTTTCATTAATGTTTTCTTCATTTGAGCTTTCAAGTTCCTTTTCAGGTGAAATGTTTCCTATTTTCTGAACTTCAATGAAAGGACTTAAAACTTGACCATGCTTATCTAAGATAGTTTTTTGAGGATTTTCATCTTGTGTTATAGTGTCATGTCTTGTATCATTTTCTACATTCATAGTTGTTGAATTCAATACCCTTTTCTTGCTGCATTCTTCACTAATTTTTACGAAGCTCTCAATCTGTTCATCTCTAGTGTTGTTATTGGTTTTAGTGTTATTGTCGTCGCCACTAACATTTGATTCACAGTCTGTTTCAGAGTCCGTTAAATTACGAATCTCAAAGTTTGGATCAGCAACACTATCATCACTATTTTCTATATAATCGGGTGAATCATTTTCAAGACACACTTCTGGTTCATTAAGGACATTAAAAAGCTTCTGAGTTTCAGGAGACATACATGGAAGAGGCGATGCATCCTGTTCTACATCATTGAGAGCTGTTGTAATTTCTGGAGTCATATATGGGATAAACGATGAATTTGGTTCTAAAGTAATCGTAATTAATTCTGTACTATTCATAGAAGTTACATCAGCAAGAGTGAGTGGCAGTGGTGTATCTGGAGTGCATCCATCTGAAACTATATAATTTCAAATTAATAGGTACTTAAACAACTGCTTTGTAGTAAAACACCGACCAAGTGCGAGTCAGACTCGCGCACGCAGGGTTCCGTACCATAATGCCAAGCCCTTACGAATATCGACCAAATAACAAGATAAAAATCATGTTTGTTGTTTGAGAGCCCCCCTCAAATATGTATTTTATGATGTCTGTTAGCGGCAATAGAAATACATCATCTGACTCAAATTGTCAACTGTCTACCTATCACGATTCATGATATACAGGCTGGTGCTGTCACCAGGCTGACAGCGAAGTCTTAGTAATAGGGTCCCATCTTTCCCCTTTGGGTACGGAAACCTAAATACCTAATTTGTCCACGTAAATTAAGTTTAAAAAATATACATAGGTATGTACGTACTCAGCAGATTTTTTGTTGGCGAAGGAGTTGAACACACGTAAGTCAATGGACTGTCAGTATAAGATACATCTGAAAACAACAAGATGAATTTAGAACCATCTAAACAGAAATTTTGTGATTGCATAAAACTATACTGAATGCCACATAACTACCTACCAATTTTCATAAAACTACTTACGTTCTTTGTTTTCTTGGTTATTTTTTACGTACATTCGAGGAGTAAGTGGTGAAAATGGTGGTGGTGTAATTGAAATCTCCGTAGTTGATGATAATGGAGTGTTAGGCTTGTCCGATGCGATATCATCATTTCCTGGATAGATATATTCTTTATTGCACACAGAAGAAACAATTGATAACAAGTTACATAGTATGAAGTAAAAACAGTTAATTAGGTTAATGTTTTTTTTAATGTTTTTAACAATCCTACAAGTCCCTCAGTAAAGATCTTACTGTGCCTCTTTACATTCTAATTAAGCTACTTTTGCAACGTTAGGATAACTTGGGCCGATCTCCGAATCAAATCGGACACCTCTGAGCAATCGGGCCAGCATTACGACTACTCAACATTGCTTAAATTGGTTAACTAATAATATCTCATTTTCGATAATATGTTTTAAGTTACTTAGTAGAGTGCGTTACCCAGGCAAAATGTTTTGCTTTAGAGAGATGAGACTTAAACAAATAATTAGTGTATCATGAGGAGCAATTTGTTTACTAATAGCAAAATTTGTTTGAATTGTAGTTTTTAAGTTATTTGAGAAAAACAAATTTTGCTGGAGTAACGTTTGAAACGTTACCCAGGCAAAATAGTCTTTCAAAAATTAGTTTCAGCACGGAACCAAATACATGAATAGATAGCTTTTGTTGCGTAGTAAATGTTTATAAATAGCAAAATTTGTGTGTGGTATAGTTGTTTAGTTATTTAAGATTTTGCTGCGGTAACGTTTTGGGATTTCCCAGATCTCGAAAACGGCTCAACGCAGAAGTTTGAAAAAAATACCAATAAAAGACCTCAATTTGTTTAAATTTGTTTAATCATTAGTTTTTGATTTGGTTGACGTAAACCAATGTAATTAAATGGTTTCAAAAATCAGAAGAAACGGGTTTGCAAGTAAACCAATACACTTATAACCAAATAAACAGCTGTAAAAAATACCCGTGGTTCGACGCTTGTTTACATCAGAAATATTAGATTTCATACTTTACACATTAAGAAGATAAAAACAAATTTGATTTATTTTAGACTGGTCGTACTTTAGCGATCAAATACGCAGTTCCCATAACATTAAGAAACATGGCATACTTTAAACAAATTAAAATGATTCCTGAAAATTCCTTCCTGTTAATTGCAGCTTTGAATTACGGCTCTAATGAAAGTTATCTCAAAAACAAGATTATGTCAGCAATTCTCTAATGAGCCGACCAAATTGAAAAGGTCACATAAAAGCGACCGCACCATACATAAGCGCAACCATCTGAAATGAACAGGATAATATAGATGTTTTGTTAGTACAGTTGAATACAAAAGTTTTCTGGTCAGGTTAGTTAAAATAATAAAATGGTTAAGATTCATTATTTTTATTTAAAAAATCAGTCTCATACAAATTATATGTATTGCTTTGCCTTAGCATCAACATTTTTAGAGAAAAATCACAGATAAGTTATAACCTACTTACTTAATTTTAATATTTGGATACATTAATAGTTTGTACAATTTTCCTTAGGAGGTACTAATAACGTAGGTTGATAGGTGGACTCCATTTCACCTCGACTCACAGTATGGCATTTTAATATGAGTTTTGTTACGTGTTACTTAGAGTGAATATTTTAACATTACATGTGACTGCCACAGGTGGATAACCCGTGAACCAATCATTGTCAAAGCGTCGTAACCTTCTTTTAACTTAATGTTGAAATATCCACTCTAAGTAACACGACATAAAGCTCATATTTCAATACCACAGTGTGACTTGAGTTGGAATTGAGTCGGCGTTGTGTGTGTAATGTGCAAAGCACATTTAATGTTTTTTTTTACAAAATATGTATTATCGGCTTGCCTATATTTCTTGCCCTTATGAGGGACGGTTTCGAGCATATTCTATAAAAAATGTATATAATCACAAAACTTTTAAATGAGAAAACAACAATATAATAAAAATCTTCCAACAATTATATAAAAAATAAACAACTTTTACACTTATGTACCTATTTAAAAATATAGGAAACAGTACAGTTTTTATCATTAATAACTACTAATATCACTCATAATCACAGATTCGTACCTAATTCAATAAAATTTGTGTGGTCATTGGGACCGTATAAAATTATGTGTTTTATGCTTCCAGTCTCTAACGTTTTAATTACCTACACTAATGAATATATAATCAAATGTGGCATTATGGAGTTTTTGCATTTCTGTAGTTTACAGTACAGATCATCGTAACATTCATATTGTTGAGTTTTCGTTCTGTAACAGTATGCTCTGTAATGTCCAATCAATGTGGAACTTGATGGTGGGTCAAAATCAATTACTGCCAAAATCATATACTGTTGGCCATTTAACTCTATATTAATGGGTATATCATTCAGGTTAACAGACATGTCATGTAGTTCGAAGAAAAGTAATGGTTTTAATTCATATGTAAAATATACATTTCCTGTCTCGCATACAGGACACAGTGAAACATTATCATTATTAATACACGATGTGGCAGATTCTTCCAAGAAGTCAATACCCTTTTGTGTTATAATATTTATATTTAAAGATATATATTTACAATCAATTTTCTTTGGTTGTAATGCATTTGAGCATGTGTCATTTGAGCAACACCTCTGTCTGGTGGCAGAAAAGTATATGTTGCTCATGAATACCTGTTCTAAAATCATTGTTATATTACATTCACAACTGATAATATTTTGCTGTGACTTTGTTTTATCAAAAAGGTCAATCAATAGTTTGTCACGAAGTTCATATAATCTTTTGCAAGTTTTTCTCGTATTAGATAATACTTTTATGAATGTTGTTAAACCATCGCTAGCACTATTTAACTTTTCTCTGAAAGCAGGCCTGTCTTGATAAGCTACACCGAATGCTTGCGCGAGGGAATCAAAAGCACAAGTGTTTGTTATAAGTACCCTGTTTTGGTGTACATAAGAATATGCGACGTTACCATTCTGTAATATGTATATGGAGGTAGCTTTTTTTGATTTAGGAGTGGGTATGGTAAGTCCCCGCCAGTTTTCAACTTCTATAGGTTTATTTTGAAAAATTGATTGAATATCAAAATCTGACGTATCAGTTAGGTTCTCTTCTTCTTCTTCTTTTTCAACTGACTTCGGTGCAGAATCAGATATAATTAACTCTGCTGAGAATGAATCTCGTTTTTGTTCGTGTTTGTCTCTAATTTTTACTATTTTTCGTGAGAAATACTCATAATTTGTTTTGCGTTTTTCCTTTTTGTTTCTTAGTTTTAAGGCCTGTTCTTCTTTGTTCTTAGTATTCTCGTGTAAAATTTGACTAGAGCTTAATTTTATGGTTCCGTTAATAAAACTATAATGTTGTATAAGAAATTCGTCTAACCGGACGCGTTCAACTTTGGTCTCAAAATATATAGTTTTGATGTCCTTAAAATGATTTTCTACATTTGAGCTGCTGGCATAGTCTTTGGCTCCAGGAAAATAATCAGTCATAATATTGCCCCACAAAGGTAATTTTTTCAAAAGTCTTTTAAGAGTGTTGTTAATTTCCGGCAAAAAAAAAGCATTTTTCATTGGTGTAGATTCAATTAACTGTAAATATAATAGTTCTGTATTCATAATGTCATCATAATATTTTATCAAAGGCATAGGGCCACCGTGTTGCTCACTCTCTTCATCTTCTGTTACAAAATATATTTCTTCGGAACTGTCCTCTCTTTCATTCTTTTCAATTTCGTCTGTGTGTCTTAGATATGTTTTTATTTGGTCGCTCAATCGTTTCAATGCTTGTTCACATTTCGATGCCGTATAATCAAGATCGGTACTTATATATTCATGAAGAGAAAGTGTGATTACATCTTTAATAATTAGTTTTACTTCGTCATAGCTTCGTGATTGTAGTATCAATTTGATGCAATTGATATAAAAATATTTGCATGTTTCAGAAGTCTTGTCAAAACAACTTTGTGTATACAGTTTTTTTTAAAAATGAGACTTATCAAGTCTGATGTAACAAGCAGGTATCTTGCCTTTTTTTTCCTCAACTATTGCAAAACATTGTCTTAAATAGTTATTCAAGTCCGTTTTCAAAAAAGTTTTCGTTATGGCCGCTATTAAAGCAGAAGAATCATCACAAATTATTTCATTTGGAAGGACTCTTCTGTTTAACCATGTGCTTAGCCATGTGGCTATTGTTTCTGTTGTGTGTGAGTCAGAGCACATATAACAAATTGGAACACTAGCACCCAAGGTATATGCTACGATGGCATATAAGAAAACATGTTTGGGATTTTTATATTTTAAAAAATCGTTTGCTTCGGGTGGCTTTATTGGTTTAAATAAAGATCCAGTGGCATCAATAGACAGGATTTTATATTTGTCTTCCAAGATGTCATCGTAATATATACTTTGCTCAGTAGTCCAAAAATACAATATAAATGGAACAAGAGACATTTTTTTTATGAAACTGTCATACGGTGGGCTACAGGTCATGGCATACAGTGATAAAATAATATTTTTATCAAACTGAAGAGCGCTTCTAGCTTCATGCCGGTATTTCCTCAAATTTAATAATTTAGGCAAAGTTGGCGGTTCTTTTGGATTATCCATGCTCATAACTTCATCGGCCGTTGAATTTCGTACCCTTAAAGCCTTAATGTTTTTAAGTTTTTCTTTGTGCAGATTAACCCGGTGTGAAGTTAATTTATTTTTAATTCGAGGGTCATGCCGAAAGCCTTTTTTCAAATTTGTAAGAATAAGCGTTACTTTATAAGAATTATCAGCTGTTTCGGGGGATATTGTCAAGAACAGACTAGCTTTGCATTGCGTACAACTTCCTGTACATGTGATGTCGTTATTTTTGAGATCAGTAGGCACGTAATTGTTTTTAAACGAGAATGTGCATTCTAAATCGGTTTTAAAAAATATATGATCTTGCATTTCGTTGGTCCACTTATTTTGTGCGAGATGGTGGGATTCAATAGGCGCAATTTTATAGTAGTCATATTTACTCATTTCAAAAGAAACTGTTAAATCAGAAGGAGCTTCTACAACTGCATGCAATTGTGTTCGATTATCTTCACAATCTCCGCGAGAATTAAAAAATAAAACTTTATTTCTCTTCGCAGATATTTGCAGGGCTGCTTTGCTGACTTCGTGATTAAACTGAATACGCAGTTCTTGTTGTATGTGGTCATAAACTTCATTTG
This sequence comes from Acronicta alni, assembly GCA_964056405.1. Classification (NCBI taxonomy): domain Eukaryota; kingdom Metazoa; phylum Arthropoda; class Insecta; order Lepidoptera; family Noctuidae; genus Acronicta; species Acronicta alni. The sequence continues at coordinate 11,875,304 of OZ043930.1, forward strand.
AGATTGGGGGAATAGAAACATTAAATATATCTTTATATTTGGAGAACACAACTCTTAGGTCGTCAAGGGGCACTTTTACTTTTCGGCCTGCCATTTTATTGTACCTGCTGGTACTTCACTGGTATGTGTGATTTTCCGAATATAAAATGAACTGACATGAACAACGGTGTGAGTTGAGGCTTGCACATTCTGCTCCCGAAGCCATGAAGTGCAACTACCTGAAAAAAAAGCAAGGCACACATCACATTTACATTAATATTTTCATTACCTATCATTTTAAAAATCTAGTACACTTGTCTCGCCATTTGCGCAGAAAGACATTCGCACGAATGGATACTTGCGCATAAAGACATTTGCGAATGCACACTTCAGTAAAAAGACTGTAGGTGTACAGTACCTTCAGTCTTCTCAAGATATTGCGCGAAAGGACATTTTAGCAGATTAAAAAGGGTGTCGTTTTTAAGGTTGGGATCGCCAATTACCAATATGCGATAAATGCCGTAAAAAATCCAAGATGGCTAAAGATAAACCGCTTAAGCGCTTGCGCAGTGATGAGCTGGGTTTTGTTAGGCGTGGCGCCATTCCTACGCTTTGTTGTACGTATACTGAATTTCGTGTGATCTGATTGCAATTAATGTGTATATAAAGTACCGTGTATGAAACAGCACATATCTAACTAGGTATTGTAACACTCGTGTATAATACCCCTCATTATACAAGTTTCATAAACTATCATTACCGAATACTCACCGGACTTGTCAAACACACTTCAATATAATTGAGAATAATACTAGATTCGTTAAAGCGCTTGAAACTTTATGACAGTATAGCTTAAACGTATAAAAACTGTATCCTTTTTGTTTTGTTTACGTTAAGTCTAAGAGCAATATCACAACGCGATTGCCTAGCATGGCGTAGGTATAGAATAATTAAAAGTTAAAGCCTACCACTGAGACCGCCACGTTGTTATTTTAGCCAATAATCACACACACAGTTTTAAGCAATAAAGAGATGAGTCTGTCGTAAAACAATAATATTTCATATTTTGCGCGATATTCTGGTTCAATATTTCCATGATAGCCATTGAAATGATAAAAAAACTATATACTATATTTTCCTAATTGTAATGAAGAAAATGGCAAAGTTTTTTTTTGTGCCGGGGCTAATTGTGTTTTGGGTCACATTTGACGAGTTTTCTTTATTCTGATTCACACCAAAAAGCGTACATTAATATACGCTGAATGACTATTTTATACTGAAACACAACTGTACTGTAAAATAAAAACATTTAATACTCACATCGTTCAAAGACGTCGTCGTACACACACACATAAACCACAAGCACTTCTCTCCAAAACACTTGGTTCACGACTGATTGTTTCATTGGTTCGGTCGGAGCTAGCGTACCCATAGATAGAGCGTACTCAACTACTCACAGCTAAAGAGTAAGTAAGACAAGGCATATAGCTGTTGCGTTGCATTGCACACAGCGATGCGCGCTGCTCTGACTAGCATCAAGAACGTTAAAACGTTTTTAGCGTGGCTTTGCGTTGTGGTATCAAAATAAAACATTTGGTTTAACAGAAACAACAAATTAAGTACTAAAAATATAGCTACATGTATATATGTTTGTATTGTTTTAAATCACACTATAAATTATACACTATGATATTACACTTTTATTAACTAGTAAAAATTGTGTAATATGGTATTGCACTTAAAAAATATTAAAAAATCGGCTTCACGAATAACGTTTTTCTGCTTAACTGTACAAAACATCGGTTACCAAGCTGCTAATTTGCGAAGATTACCCGTACGTACGGTGCAGTCGCTTTTACGTGACCTTTTCAATTTGGTCGGCTTATTAGAGAATTGCTGACATATTCTTGTTTTTGAGATAACTTTCATTAGAGCCGTAATTCAAGGCTGAAATTAACAGGAAAGAATTTTCATGAATCATTTTAATTTGTTTAAAGTATGCCATGTTTCTTAATGTTATGGGAACTGCGTATTCGATCGCTAAAGTACGACCAGTCTAAAATAAATCAAATTTGTTTTTATCTTCTTAACGTGTAAAGTATGAAATCTAAAATGTCTGCTGTAAACAAGCGTCGAACCACGGGTATTTTTTACAGCTGTTTATTTGGTTATAAGTGTATTGGTTTACATGTAAACCCGCTTCTTCTGATTTTTGAAACCATTTAATTACATTGGTTTACGTCAACCAAATCAAAAACTAATGATTAAACAAATTAAGGTCTTTTATTGGTATTTTTTTCAAACTTCTGCGTTGAGCCGTTTTCGAGATCTGGGAAATCCCAAAACGTTACCGCAGCAAAATCTTAAATAACTAAAGAACTATACCACACACAAATTTTGCTATTTATAAACATTTACTACGCAACAAAAGCTATCTATTCATGTATTTGGTTCCGTGCTGAAACTAATTTTTGAAAGACGATTTTGCCTGGGTAACGTTTCAAACGTTACTCCAGCAAAATTTGTTTTTCTCAAATAACTTAAAAACTACAATTCAAACAAATTTTGCTATTAGTAAACAAATTGCTCCTCATGATACACTAATTATTTGTTTAAGTCTCATCTCTCTAAAGCAAAACATTTTGCCTGGGTAACGCACTCTACTTAGTACCTAGGTACCTACTTACCGTCGTCATCGTTTTGGCCACGACATTTTATCGTATCTCGCAAGCTTAATAATTTTCGTCTTTTTGACAACAAGATCATTAAATCCTTGTTATTCTCATTGTTCTTGTCATACTGCGAAAAATTAACGACTAAACTTAAACCACATTTACTTAAATAAACCTCATTTTAAGTAAATCAAAACAGCACCAATAGGTAATTAACAAAAAACCGTCTGATCAATACACAAATTAGTTACTTACTTCTTCCTCGTTCATCGCGAACACAAACTACACTTTGTATTATTATCTAAAACACGCTTTTATTAAAATATCAATTGAGAGCAATTAGCCGCAGGCACTTGTTTACATTAATATAGGTCAAGAGCAACTGTCACTGTGTCACAAGGTCACAACAAATAACAATAATTATCGTAGTGCGCAATCTTTCCGCGCATCTCACCAGTCTAGGAAAGCGGAGAGAGAAAACATACGACACACCAAGGCGTGGGAGTAGGATGGTAAATGTAGGTAAGCGCCGCCCGCGCCGTGGTCGTTACGTGAGCTGTTAGGTATTTTATAACAAAATCTAATTTGTTTCCAATAGTCGTAAGTTACATTCATGTAATTTGAAACATTGTTAATTTTCATATTTTATTTACAAATCAGGAAGATAAGGGTTTTGAGTCACACTGTAAGCCGTGTAATGATTATTCATAAAACGTTTCAAATGACAATGGAACGTTTTATTGTTTAGCTTTATTATTTTAGTGATAACGTTCCAGACTCCATAACGCATAATTTTTTTTTCAAGTTGCCACAATATTTCACTACCTAGTTGTTATTGATGAATGGATCATTATTTTTATGTTATTCAGTCCAAAACGAATTAAAACAGTACGATCCAAATGAATTGTCACTTTTTAAGATTTAAAATTGTTATTTTTAAAACATTCCAAGTTGATTGGATCATTATTTTTATGTTATTCAGTCCAAAACGAAATAAAATAGTACGATCCAAATGGAATGTCACTTTTTAAGATTTAAAATTGTTATTTTTAAAACGTTCCAAGTTGATTGGATCATTATTTTTATTTTATTCAGTCCAAAATGAAATAAAATAGTACGATCCAGATAGAATGTCACCTTTTAAGATTTAAAATTAGTTATTTTTAAAACGTTCCAAGTTGATTGGATCATTATTTTTATTTTATTCTGTCCAAAACGAAATAAAATAGTACGATCCAAATGGAATGTCACCTTTTAAGATTTAAAATTAGTTATTTTTAAAACGTTTCAAGATGATTGGATCCTTATTTTTATTGCATTCAATCCAAAACGAATTAAAACAGTACGATCCAAATGTAATGTCACTTTATAAGATTATAATTAGATCTTTTGGTTCGTTTTATCATTTAGACCGCTTAACATATAAAAATGGCAAGAAACACTATAGATAAAAGAAAAGGTAAGTTTGTTTCGTAATTTATGCAGTGACTGTCAATCTTATAAATAGTGGTTATTGTTGAGGTTATATTTTAAATATCTAATATTGTTTTTATAAACAGGAGGTTTTCAATTCGACTAAATAAAAACCAATTTTACCCGGAAACATTTTGATACGGGCTTTTTAAGAATATAGTTTAAAAAACAGTACAGTTTTAAAATGTTTACTGTGAAGTTTCGAATAACGTTTAAATATGTAATGATTATTCAATTTGTTATATTATAATGTTTTAAGTAAAATTACATTTTGATTACGTTCGAAATTTATTAAGAAGTGTCTGGTATGTTTTTAGTGCAATTTGTGCCAGAAACGGAGTCTTACGACGACGATTTAACTCAGATGGAGGAGGAGATACCAAGAAAGCGACAATGCATAGAAGGTAACTTATTAATTTAACCAAATTTAAAAAATAAGGAGGTTCTCAGTTTAAGGCTGACCCCACATTTGGCGTGCGCGATCCTCGGGCGTGCGAGTAGCGCGAGCGCGCTGCGTGAGCGTCGGGTGTTGCCGCCGTGTGACGTGCATGCACACAGTAACAGTAACGCATCGACGTGTGCTAACACGGCACTGGCCAAAGCGGGCGGCAGGGATAGCGGGCGAAGGGGTAAGAACGCGACTCGAGCGTCGCGAGCGCGCCGCGCGCGCGTTGCCCGCACCCTGCATGCACGTCACACGGCGGCAACACCCGACGCTCACGCAGCGCGCGCGCGGCGCTCGCGCTACTCGCACGCCCGAGGATCGCGCACGCCAAATGTGGGGTCAGCCTAACTAGTATGTAAGTTTTTCCGAGATTATCTTTTATTTGGCTAAACCTATTTTGATGGAATTTTCATTTAATTAACTTTAACCAGTTTCAAACATTTAATGTAATTTCGACTAAAAACTGGTTGCATTCATAGTTCATATTCGTTTCAGATCATTCTGATAAAGAAGACGACTCTATGGCGCTGTTTGAAAATAATTCTCAAGACTGGGATGACAACAATATTAAGTATCAGACACGTGACATTTCAACAAATACGACAAACTTAAATCTTACTGAAAGCAGCACTCAAACTAATAATACTGATAATTCAAATTATATAGAGAGGGCCAACGAAGGTTTTGGCATTTTTATTGGACGTGAAATTCAAAATGTGCCTATTTTTAAAAGGCGTTTTATTATGTATCAGATAATTAAACTGATTGAAAACAATTCACAAAATATTTAAGGTCTGATAACTGGCACTAAAAATTATAGAATGACTGAACCTCAATTATGAAAGACTGTTAGTAAATAGTTTATTAATATGTTGATTAGTTACATAAATTATTTGATCTACAAGTCTGAGTTAGTCTAAGGGCTGTGTTAATGAAAAATAAATCTATAATATTATGTTTGTTAAGTTGAAATTCGTTAGGTAAATAAAACATTAAATTAATCGAAACTCGTTTTTTATTACACAACTTATATAGTAAACAATTAAACAATTTAAATCAACTCAACAAATCAACTCAAAATAATCAACAACTTTTTAGGCAACACTCTTGTATTTATTATTAATAACTATGATACGGTCTAAAACACTCAATACACAATCCAGGCTGACCAGGGCAATCTTCGCATGCAAATATGGTTTGCACCCTTTTTTTTAATGTGCGCCAACATTGATTGCAGCGCCTTCGCTTTGTTTTGCCGTGGGTATCTTTTGTTAGTTTCATAATACAATGAACTTTATTTTTTAAAGGCATTTGTAATTCGGAAGGCAAATGAGGTTCTACAATTGATTTAATTACACTTAAGCGGAAATCGTACAATGTTAATTTTTTTGAACTGCATTTATTATATAAAAAAAAGGAGTTGACCAATAGAATTTGCATGACATGTAAAATTACTTTTTTATACCATCGTATAGATTTGTGCTCGCATGAATAATACGAGAGCATTTGGTCATGACGATCGATTGCTTTCATACTTTTATTATATTTGATAACCATTTGAGGCTTTAATTTTAATGTACCCCGTCGATTTCGCGTGTGTTCTAAATTTCCATTATATTTACTTGATATGACCCTAATTTCTCTTTGGTCTTTCCATTTTAACACACATATATTATTCTTGTGAACAATACATAATTCGCCTTTTTTTAATTTACTTAATTCGATTTCTCTAGGGTTATTTTTCCTCTTCTGTCGAAGCGTACCTGTGCAAAAGGTTTTACTAGCATACAATTTTTCGACTAAACTGACGCTTGTATAAAAGTTGTCTATGAATAAATGGTGTCCTACATTTATAAAATTTGAAAGCAGATGGTCAACTACTTTTTGCACATGATTTTTGCCGCCTACAAGATAATCAGATGCACCGCCATATAAATGTAATTTCATAATAACCCCGAGCTGGTCAGCCAGTGCGTAGAACTTTAGGCCGTATTTATGACGCTTCCCCTTCATATACTGTCTAAATGTTAATCGCCCCCTCCATAACATCATTGATTCGTCAATTGTTATTTTTTGTGTTGGGTAATATAGAGATATCATTTTTTCATTAAAGTAGTCGATAATATTTTTTACTTTATCATAACTACACGTCACTTGTCCCACATACACACATAGCATTCGTAAAATTAACATGAATCGATTCCTTGACATTGCCTTTCTAAATATCGTTTGATTAAAATACTCATCGTTTTTCCAGTAATCATTGAAGCGATTTAGTTTTACAAATCCCATATGAAATATGAGACCAAAAAAAAGTTTCAGTTCTTGACATGTTACAGGCTTCCAAGATATTTTTCTGCTTTTTCTACCCGCTGCCGACGTTTTCTCATTTTCTCCATATTCATTGGAACAGTCTTTAAGTAATTCCAACAGCTGGGATGTGCATAATGTGTCGAAATATTGAATGGGCTCATCACCAACATCTTCTTTCAGTCCGGGGGACTTCACAAATGGGAATTCGTTGGAGTTTTGTGGGTTTCCGGGCATCCATGCTTCATCAGGCGCAACATAGTTTTGTTGAGTATCTTCTTCGACAAATTCGAAATCAAAGTCACCATCATTATCGGTCTCCAATTCATCTATTACGTTTTCCGACAATATTCCAAATAATTCGGAATCTGTGATTGGATATTGAGGTGAATGGATACGTAAATTTGTGTCTTCTCTGTTTGGTTCTTCATTGAATGAATCCATCATCCTGAGTGTCTCTTCTATATGGAGCGTGTTCCAAGCGGGGTCTTCCCAGGAATGAGAAGTTCCAGGTACGGGGTTCTCGTAAGGATCCATATTGCCTTGGACAAAAAATTACTATTTTACTATTTCTTTAATTAATGATTCTACTTTAATACATATTTTCAACATTAAAATACAAATCAATGAGTCCCTTTGGCTTTTATAAAAGGAAATGCAGGGATAAAAATTTGGAAAGCTTTGAATGTCATATTTATTCATACCGATTGATTTAAGTTTCTAGCTTAAAAACGAAACATCCATACGAACTTTCAATCACAATAATTTTAATAGACAGACTCACGGATAGACAGATCTACTTTCGCATTAATATTATGTATTAGTATGGATAAATACAAGGACTATTAGAAATATATTTAATTCAAGGAGATATTTAGAATGAGAATCTAACATTCTAATAAACTAAACTTTTTATATAATAAATAAACACAAATAGAGAGTACTTACAGATTTTCAGAAGTCAAGCTGCGGCTACTTTTGATCCTTATTTCCAGCCCACCACAAAACACATTAATAAAAACACAAGAATCTCAAAGTCCAGTTAACGCTTGCCAGGGGTTAAAACAGTAGGTACTTCAACAGGTCCAGTAATCGAAAGCCAGGTCACAAAGATAGATAACAGATAAACGCGTGCGATGAGGAAAGGGTCGTTCATAACACTAAAATTTAAATAAAATTTACAAAGCTCGCTCACACTTAAAGACATATCGGAACTCTCGCTCGCACTCCTAGGATTGTGTGTAACAATAAGAAAGGATTTTGTTGAAAGTATAGTTTATAGAAAATGGGCTTATGATTTCACAAAATGAAACCCAATAGGTTCAATGAAATGTTTATTTGCAAGTGCATTCCTAGAAGATTGGCCAATGAGAGCTTCGCAAAAAACAATGTTATCAGTGCTTTTATTGCTTACTAACCAGCACGTTCATGTTAAAAAATACTGGTGCCTTTTGTTTTGCCGGCTATTTTTTAACAATACGAAGGGATCCTCTTTCAATTATAACTCTTAAAGTAATAGACCGAGAGTTGAGTTTAAAGAGCAATACTTACAACAATGGTTACTTAAACAGTTCCTCTGACTCACAAGAGCAATGATAACAAAATTGGTACGAGTATAATAAATATAAAATAGCTCATAGACAACTATTTGCACATTATATTCCACAAATCACTTACATAATCCTTATTACTTTGACATAAGTTCGATAATTGCGTGTTAGTATGTGAATTGGTTGGGAATGCTTTTCATAATAATAACTATGCAATTTATTATCCTTATTGTGTTTACATAAGGTCGGCAATTGCGTGATAAAGTAGCGTGTAAGGTAAAATTTGCCTATATAATAACACCAAATTCGAGCCCCTACAAGATGTAGAACACAATCCGCCGTTGTTTTACGAGTGAATGTGACTTTTGGTAAAATGAAAATAAAAGTATCAACCGTACATATAGATATTTCATTAATAAAAGTTTGAGAATCTATGTCAGTGAACTCGCCTAGCGAGTTCAAGGCATTGCAGAATAGTTTATTTTCTTTCGATTATAAACTGGGTCTGCACACCCGGCCCACCACGTAATTCTTTAGATTAGGGTATATTTAGTCTTCAGTATCATTTTAACCAGAAAATACACATGCATTTTGGAAAAAAATAGCAAACACATTGAACTCGACGGGCGAGTCTACGGCGCTGGAATAAAATTGTGTCCGTTACCTCAGCCAGATGTGATCGAAAATGGTCATTTGAATCTTATAGATAATTAGTTTTGCGGCTTCTGTAATTGTTGCGCACATTTTTAAATTTGTTGCGCTTATAGTTTTTTAATTATTTCACAAAAACATTTCCTGCTGGGGTAACGTTACCCCAGCCAGACCTTTTTCTTTCTAATGGGAATATTTAAATAAATACTAGCTATAAAATTAGTTGTCTAGATGAAGTAAATGTTGTGCCTTATTTTGTATTTGTTCTTTCTTCGGTTGCGAAGTTATTCGAGATTTTGCTGGGGTAACGTTTTTGGTTTTGCTAGATCTTTGAAACGGTTAAGCGGATTCTTATCATATTTTGTACAATACTTCTTTGGAATTAGTTTAAATTTGTTCTGCAATAAAAATACCAAAATAATACATAGCTTAAAGGTTATTTCATTAAATAGAAAAACACTTCAATTGGTCCCAGCACTCTCAATAAGAGGTCTAAAGACTTACTTGAAACATTATTTTGAAGCTTGTAACTGCCTTCAAATGTATGTGAAGTTTCATTAGTATCCTGTAAGTATTTAACAAGATATGATGATATTCAGTTCTTCACGAGCACGGTCATGATGCGCGCGGTGTTATTTGGCAACTGATAAGCCTGTATATGGATATATGAACTGAATGTTATGTCAATTATTAGTTGTGTAGTTCAGTTGTATATCAGTAAAATTTCAGCGTAGTACATTGGATAATTAATGAGATAATACGATTAAAGTCATTAGGAAGTGAATGACCGTGGTAACCCGACCAAGTTTAGGTGGTTACGAAAAAGCGAAAACGCAGAACATTATGCTACCTTCTGAGATATGTAGGATAGTGTTACAAATTTAGTACAGACATTTACACAAGTGTTAAAAAAAACTACATGTTTATTAACGAATTTTTATTAACAGGTAAAATAATCATTTCAATTGAACTTTTAAAGTATTAATAAACTTATACTTAAAAACAATCACAGATTAAAATTACAGATAGTAATTTTGCTTTTTTGAATTTTCTATTACTTTTTATTTAAATTATAGATTTTAGTAAACACAGTACACAGTTACAGTTTTTATTTAAATAGGTATACACATATTGGAATGTGTAATGATCACAGACAATAAATAATTATACAATGGTCCTAAACTTACGTATGTCTACTAATACCCACTTATATCAATTAAAATCACAGATCAATGGTAATATTAAATGACATCACAATGTAGTAAAATGCTCACAGTTAGTCCTACTGTTTTGTTGTCTCATTTCAAATATCACATTTTTTTTCCCTAAGTTTATACACATAAAATGAACTTAAACTATTTAAAAATCACAGATCAAAAATAATAAAATTAAGTAATATTAAACTGCAGTCAAATAATTGTGTAAGTATTACTTTTAACTAATTACAATCCCAAAAAGTCAACGAGTAAAGGTACATTCTAAAAGTTTGCTGGTTTTTGTATAAAAAATCACAGATCATCACGTAAAATGAGTATCCAAATACGTAAATAACTTTGTGAAACAAAAGTTGTCATAAACAGAGATCTAGTTGCCGCTCTAGAGAGACCATAAGCGTAGGCAGATTTTGTTGATTCTTACGTCAGTCGATCAAATGGTCATGATTTAAATTCTATACTAAAAAGTGTGAAATATGTGTTCGCCATGTTTAATTTAATAAAAAACACATTGCTTCCGACTGCATAAGATTGGAGACGATTTTTTTATTATTATTATTATCATCACATCTATAAAAAAATGTGACTAACATTTAAATTCACAATTTTGAAGTAAATACACGTCAAGTGACAATACAAGATCTATAAAATAGTTTTGTATTTTAGATAAATTAGATATTATAATGAGATATTATCAGATTGTAATGTATAAATAATCGCGTGAGGCATTAAATTAATCTGACTCTTCTGAATTTTGCTATACATGTCGTCATAACATTGAAAAGTTCTAGTTTGTGTTCGATAGCAATGAGCTTTGTAGTGGCCAACTCCTTCGAAGCTGAGAGGTGGATGAAATTCAATGACTGCCAAGATTACATATAATCTATTATTAATTTCAATATGAATTGGGATATCATTTAGCTGTATATTAATATCATGAAGCTCAAATATTATTAAATTGTTCAAATGATAATTAAATGAAACTGTGCCTATTCTGCAAGAAACACAAAGTGGTGAGAAATCGTTTTTCATTCCTGCTTCTACAGACTCTTGTAAATTTTGAATACCTTTTTGTTTTATTAGATCTATATTCAATGGCAAGTATTTGCATTCAAATGACTCTTTGTTTTTGTGGCTAGTGCAATTTGCGTTTGAGCAAATTCTTTTTCTAGTAGCGGAAAAGTATGAAATACAAAATTCTTCTAATATTTTTGTAATATTACATGCGCAATTTATAACATTGGGAGTAGTTTCGTTATTTGTTTCAAAATTTGCACAAAAAATATTACTTAAAAGTACATCTCTTTGGTTGTAGAGTTTTTGGCTGAAGTTCTTTGCAGTAGCAAGATTTGCGATGAACGTCGTAAAAGCGTCATTTTGCATTATTTTACTGTTGTTGATCTCCTGTCTGAATGTATTTCTTTCTTTGTAGGCTATGGATAAAGCTTGCGAGATTGCGTCAAATGCACAAGTATTAGTGAGAATTATACTTTTATTTCTAGATATGGCTATGTTGCCATTTTGTAATATATATATAGGTTTTATGCTAACGTTGGCTTTTTTGCGAGAAACAGCAAGACCTCGCCAGTTTTCTACTTCAACAGGTTCGTCCTGAAATATAGACTCTAATTCAAAGTCCTCATTGTACTTCACGTTTCGTGTATGAACTGCTGTATTTCTATTTACTAGTAAGTTTTGAACATTTGAATTTTCTAAGTTATATGTAGATGTTTGCGGAATAGGCGCATTTTGCAAAACTACAATGTTACTTTTTGTTTCATGTGTAAAGTCAAAATCATTAGTCATATTTCGTTTTTGTAAAATGTCTTTATTTAATTTTGTTTTTACTAAATTTTCAGAAATGTTTAATTTGACAGACCCATTTATAAAACTATAGTGTTGTACTATGAACTCATCAAGTCGAATTCGCTCATCTTTGGTATTATAATATATGGTCTTTAGGTCCTTAAAATGATTTTCATTATTTGAACTACTAGCTACTTCTTTTGCATTGACAAAATATTTGGTCATAACATTACCCCACATAGGTAATTTTCGCAACAGCCTTTTTAAAGTATCGTTTATGGACGGCAAATAATACTCATTTATTTGTTCATGCTTTGGGTCAAGTAATAGCAAATATAACTTTTCCGTTTCCATTATTTTGTTGTAATAATTGATGAGAGGACAAACAGTACCAGTATTCATAGTTACCTCGTCATTTTCATCTAGAAAATGTTTATCTGTTTGATCATCGTTATCGACACCAATCACATTAGTATCATCCTTATAATCAGTCAAACGCTGTAGAGCTTGCTCATATTTACCACATAGCTGACCATCTAAACCAGGACTAACATATTTGTGTAATGATACTGTTACTATATCATTGATAACAGATTTTATTTCCTTATAGCAATGTAGTGTATAAATTTTCTTTATACAGTTAATATAAAAATATTTGCATTTTTCTGATGCTTTGTCAAAACTACTTTGTTTAGGCAGTTTTTTTAAAAAATGCGATTTGTCTAACCGAATGTAACAAACCGGCACACAAACTTCTAGCCTTTCTAAAAGCGAAAAACACTGCGATAAATAACCATTTGTATCGGTATGAAGAAAAGCACGACATATAGCTCCTAGTAGTGCAGACGAATCGTCACATACTATTTCTTTGGGTAAAGATCGATTTACTGCCCATGTACTTAACCAAGTAGCTATAGTTTCAATTGTGTGTGACTGTGATACCATATAACATAAAGGAATACTAGTACTGGTAGTGTATGCCATGACAGCATATAGAAAAGTATGTTTAGCGTCTTTTAGACTTACTCCTGGAGGCGCTATCGGTTGAAAAATTGAACCAGTTGCGTCGATGGACAAAACAGTGTGTGTATTTTTTAAAACGTCATCATAATATTTACTTTGTTCATTTGTCCATAAGTAAATAAAAAAAGGGACAAGAGAAAATTTCCGTATAAATGTATCGAATGGGGAACTTTGAGACATTGCATAGATGGATAATATTGTGTTTTTATCAAATTGAAGGGCCCTTTTAACATCATGTCGTATTTTCCTTAAATTACCTAATTTAGGTAGCGTTGGAGGTTCTTTTGGATTATCTATTTTCATGAGTTCATCAGCCAGCAAAGTTCTGACTTTAAGCGCCTTTTCATACTTTAATTTTACAGCAATTTTTTGTTTTCGTGTCGATGTAAGTTTATTTTTAACATTCAAATCGTGGACATGGTCTTTCTTGTAATTATGTATTTGACAAATTACCTCTAAAAAATTTTCAGTTTTAGGAGATATGTCAACAATAATAACTGCGCCACACTGAGTACATTTTCCATTGCATTTAATAGAGTAAAACAGAAAGTTCGTAGGTACGTAATTATTTTTAAAAGCAAACGTACAATTAAGATCTGTCTTTTTCCATATTTGATCTTGCAGCTCATTAGTCCAACTATTCTGTAACAACGTGTGGTTTTTAGGTGCAATACGTTTAAATTCGTGAATATCCATTAGAAACTTTACTTTGAAATCAGAATTACTGTTGCTATCATCAATATTTTCAAAATCACCGTTACTGTCAAAGTACTTTCTTTTGTTCGTATTGTCTGTTACGTCATCAACCCGTACATTTGTGACACTATCATGGAAAAAATAAAATTTATTACGTCTCACTGACATTTGTATGGCCATTTTAGACATCTTATGTTGAAATATTTCATGCAATTCATTCTGTATACGTTCATATACATCATGAGTAATAGAAGGACTCGACTTATTAAATATATATGCATATTTAGAAATAATGCGTCTTTGATCTTGCAATGGTATAGCGCTTTTTCTACCTGCCATTTTGTTAATTCTTGATTGAGTGCACGAGCGTAATCACTGTGGATAACGCGCTAAGAAATTAAATAATTGAGGTCCACAAATATTGCTCGATGAGAAGATTGCCATTCCATCGTACATCGGTCATCAGAACATCTATAACAAAACAAAAAAAAATATCTGTAAATATAACATAAAGTTTTATTTAGAGCTAAAGGGCTGTCGAATTGTAATATGAAAATAGAGGAAAAAGAACAAAGATTCAAAACAATATTGTACACAATAAAAGCCTGTTATACCCTATATACGCATAAAAAAGACAAAAAAAGAATAAGTACATTATCAAGAAAGTTATAACACCCCTCTTTTTGCGTCGGGGGTAAAAATTATATGCTGTCGTCGTCACTATCAGCTAACAAAACTGCTTTTCCTGGTATCAAATTAAAAATGTCACCTAAAAAATATACATAAGTAACACTATTATAGCAACTCGTAACAAAAACTCATAATAACAAAAGGTACAATTTTGTATACGCCCGAGACGTATACGGGGTGCGGGGGGCAAAAGTCCGAGTGACACACACCAATCGCGCGCTCAGATCGGCGCTACCTCATAAAAACGACTTCTGCGCGTCTAACAACTTTTGCCAAGTTACGTGTTGGGGACTGTAATAGCGCGCGTATTTAGAGCATTTTTATTTACGTACACTTTACATTTGTAATAATCTACTTACTATAATGTAGAAAAATCTATTTAAGTTCTGATCCATAGTAATTGCGACAGGTAATAAAGATTGTACAGTGGCCAGCAGGTCAACCTACCTAAATCGTAGTAGTATATACCTAGCTAGATATAAGTACGTACTCACCGTAGATTGAGAGTTTCTGAGTTACAGACGTAGAGAACGTCAAACGATATTTTTTACATCTTCACCACGCAGCCATAGTCGCCACCATACTCATACGCAGGTATTATGTCGCCATCACCGCGTCCATCATCGCGGCCCCTGGCTGTTGCTATGTTGCCTTTCTGTTTATGCCTACAATAAAAAGAAAGAGTACATTTTTTTGTCTAAATCCTTAAGGCGCTGTAAGCAGCAAATCTAGCTGCAGACTGGACGTGTCATTACCAAGCGCGCGATTGTAGTGCATCGCGGTACGCAATACGGTTGAAAATGGCTATGCGTTTGATTTTAGTTGAATCTCGTGTCCGCTATAAATGTAAAGGATATTTCGCAGTTTTATAATATTTAAAAAAAAAATACAACGATATTTTAAAATATTTTTACATATGTCTTTAGTTGATTAAATTTCTATTTTGATAGTTGCAAAAAAATGTATTGTTATCACTCAAAATTTTGAGCATTTCGAGACGAAAAAGATTTTTTCGTGTAGTTTCTTGCGATTTTTTTTGTCAGAGTTCTGGATTATTTTTAGAAATTATTTTTACATAAGTCTTTTATTTATACATTAGACTATACACTGTATTTTTTTTGGGCTTGTACTATGTAGCAATATGGCTAACTTTGCAACGAAAAAGAGGACGTTTTTACGGTGCCCCGTAGGGGCAGCGCCTTAATGGGGTTTCTATTGTAGTTTTGCTACATATTTGAAACTCGAAACGTCATCTATTTGCGAGTTTATATCAACGCGAGTGTCGCATCAAGGTAATTATGGATTTCTTAAAGTCTATGTGTCCAAGGAGTTTGTGGAAATAAATACCTACCTACCTGTTGCGGTAGTCCCGACTCCCGACATTGATAATCTAGTTTCAAGTCTATTACAAACTAGCTCCCGCCCATGGCTTCGCCCGCATAATATGTTGACAATGTACCTATACATAAAAACCTTCCACTTGAATCAGTCTATCTATTAAAAAAACTGCTTCAGAATCCGTTTCGTAGTTTTAAAGATCCAAGCAAACAGGGACAGACAACGAGAAGCGACTTTGTTTTATAGGTACTATGTAGCGAAGGATAAATATGTCGTTATCACTGTCGAGAATTCCAGTCCAGGTAATAACTAAATACGAAAAAAAAG
The DNA here is from genome assembly GCA_964056405.1 of Acronicta alni. Classification (NCBI taxonomy): domain Eukaryota; kingdom Metazoa; phylum Arthropoda; class Insecta; order Lepidoptera; family Noctuidae; genus Acronicta; species Acronicta alni. Next base: position 11,891,478 of record OZ043930.1, read on the forward strand.
AAAATAATAAGTAAGTTCCTAAATTCAAATATTTAAGCCTTAAAAAAATACAGTTTTAGATAAGTACCTAACAACATGTACATATTAATAATAATTTTGTTACTATTTCTGTAGTTACATTATGCAAGCTTACCTTGTTCGTGAATTCATCAAGCAGCACGCACCATAATTATGATCATCAATAAAAGCACTCCACATTAACAGTAATTTGCCACACTTATTATTATAATAATAGCTCTCACGCACTCGATAAATATTTGCAAAAACAGGAAACGGAACTGCCGAAGCGCATGCGCACTCTACAAGATTACAAGATGAATTATGTAATTATGGAGCATGTTTAGTGCGTTATGCAAACAATGAATTACCCCTTCACCCCACCCCTCCCGCGTCCCACCGAGCGACGTGTTATCGGTGATTTTTTATAAGTATGTGCAACTGGAAGATAATAATGTTTTCATAGTAGAGATATTATTATATTATTATGTATTTAACAGTGTACGCGTCTGTACCGAAATTGTAAGGTGTATTATACTAAACATTTCAAAAGATAGCATAATGTTCTACGTTTTCGCTTTTTCGTAACCACCTAAACTTGGTCGGGTTACCACGGTCATTCAATTCCTAATGACTTTAATCGTAATATCTCATTAATTATCCAATGTACTACGCTGAAATTTTACTGATATACAACTGAACTACACAACTAATAATTGACATAACATTCAGTTCATATATCCATATACAGGCTTATCAGTTGACAAATAACACCGCGCGCATCATGACCGTGCTCGTGAAGAACTGAATATCATCATATCTTGTTAAATACTTACAGGATACTAATGAAACTTCACATACATTTGAAGGCAGTTACAAGCTTCAAAATAATGTTTCAAGTAAGTCTTTAGACCTCTTATTGAGAGTGCTGGGACCAATTGAAGTGTTTTTCTATTTAATGAAATAACCTTTAAGCTATGTATTATTTTGGTATTTTTATTGCAGAACAAATTTAAACTAATTCCAAAGAAGTATTGTACAAAATATGATAAGAATCCGCTTAACCGTTTCAAAGATCTAGCAAAACCAAAAACGTTACCCCAGCAAAATCTCGAATAACTTCGCAACCGAAGAAAGAACAAATACAAAATAAGGCACAACATTTACTTCATCTAGACAACTAATTTTATAGCTAGTATTTATTTAAATATTCCCATTAGAAAGAAAAAGGTCTGGCTGGGGTAACGTTACCCCAGCAGGAAATGTTTTTAGTAACGGACACTAAAATTGTGTCCGTTACCTCAGCCAGATGTGATCGAAAATGGTCATTTGAATCTTATAGATAATTAGTTTTGCGGCTTCTGTAATTGTTGCGCACATTTTTAAATTTGTTGCGCTTATAGTTTTTTAATTATTTCACAAAAACATTTCCTGCTGGGGTAACGTTACCCCAGCCAGACCTTTTTCTTTCTAATGGGAATATTTAAATAAATACTAGCTATAAAATTAGTTGTCTAGATGAAGTAAATGTTGTGCCTTATTTTGTATTTGTTCTTTCTTCGGTTGCGAAGTTATTCGAGATTTTGCTGGGGTAACGTTTTTGGTTTTGCTAGATCTTTGAAACGGTTAAGCGGATTCTTATCATATTTTGTACAATACTTCTTTGGAATTAGTTTAAATTTGTTCTGCAATAAAAATACCAAAATAATACATAGCTTAAAGGTTATTTCATTAAATAGAAAAACACTTCAATTGGTCCCAGCACTCTCAATAAGAGGTCTAAAGACTTACTTGAAACATTATTTTGAAGCTTGTAACTGCCTTCAAATGTATGTGAAGTTTCATTAGTATCCTGTAAGTATTTAACAAGATATGATGATATTCAGTTCTTCACGAGCACGGTCATGATGCGCGCGGTGTTATTTGGCAACTGATAAGCCTGTATATGGATATATGAACTGAATGTTATGTCAATTATTAGTTGTGTAGTTCAGTTGTATATCAGTAAAATTTCAGCGTAGTACATTGGATAATTAATGAGATAATACGATTAAAGTCATTAGGAAGTGAATGACCGTGGTAACCCGACCAAGTTTAGGTGGTTACGAAAAAGCGAAAACGCAGAACATTATGCTACCTTCTGAGATATGTAGGATAGTGTTACAAATTTAGTACAGACATTTACACAAGTGTTAAAAAAAACTACATGTTTATTAACGAATTTTTATTAACAGGTAAAATAATCATTTCAATTGAACTTTTAAAGTATTAATAAACTTATACTTAAAAACAATCACAGATTAAAATTACAGATAGTAATTTTGCTTTTTTGAATTTTCTATTACTTTTTATTTAAATTATAGATTTTAGTAAACACAGTACACAGTTACAGTTTTTATTTAAATAGGTATACACATATTGGAATGTGTAATGATCACAGACAATAAATAATTATACAATGGTCCTAAACTTACGTATGTCTACTAATACCCACTTATATCAATTAAAATCACAGATCAATGGTAATATTAAATGACATCACAATGTAGTAAAATGCTCACAGTTAGTCCTACTGTTTTGTTGTCTCATTTCAAATATCACATTTTTTTTCCCTAAGTTTATACACATAAAATGAACTTAAACTATTTAAAAATCACAGATCAAAAATAATAAAATTAAGTAATATTAAACTGCAGTCAAATAATTGTGTAAGTATTACTTTTAACTAATTACAATCCCAAAAAGTCAACGAGTAAAGGTACATTCTAAAAGTTTGCTGGTTTTTGTATAAAAAATCACAGATCATCACGTAAAATGAGTATCCAAATACGTAAATAACTTTGTGAAACAAAAGTTGTCATAAACAGAGATCTAGTTGCCGCTCTAGAGAGACCATAAGCGTAGGCAGATTTTGTTGATTCTTACGTCAGTCGATCAAATGGTCATGATTTAAATTCTATACTAAAAAGTGTGAAATATGTGTTCGCCATGTTTAATTTAATAAAAAACACATTGCTTCCGACTGCATAAGATTGGAGACGATTTTTTTATTATTATTATTATCATCACATCTATAAAAAAATGTGACTAACATTTAAATTCACAATTTTGAAGTAAATACACGTCAAGTGACAATACAAGATCTATAAAATAGTTTTGTATTTTAGATAAATTAGATATTATAATGAGATATTATCAGATTGTAATGTATAAATAATCGCGTGAGGCATTAAATTAATCTGACTCTTCTGAATTTTGCTATACATGTCGTCATAACATTGAAAAGTTCTAGTTTGTGTTCGATAGCAATGAGCTTTGTAGTGGCCAACTCCTTCGAAGCTGAGAGGTGGATGAAATTCAATGACTGCCAAGATTACATATAATCTATTATTAATTTCAATATGAATTGGGATATCATTTAGCTGTATATTAATATCATGAAGCTCAAATATTATTAAATTGTTCAAATGATAATTAAATGAAACTGTGCCTATTCTGCAAGAAACACAAAGTGGTGAGAAATCGTTTTTCATTCCTGCTTCTACAGACTCTTGTAAATTTTGAATACCTTTTTGTTTTATTAGATCTATATTCAATGGCAAGTATTTGCATTCAAATGACTCTTTGTTTTTGTGGCTAGTGCAATTTGCGTTTGAGCAAATTCTTTTTCTAGTAGCGGAAAAGTATGAAATACAAAATTCTTCTAATATTTTTGTAATATTACATGCGCAATTTATAACATTGGGAGTAGTTTCGTTATTTGTTTCAAAATTTGCACAAAAAATATTACTTAAAAGTACATCTCTTTGGTTGTAGAGTTTTTGGCTGAAGTTCTTTGCAGTAGCAAGATTTGCGATGAACGTCGTAAAAGCGTCATTTTGCATTATTTTACTGTTGTTGATCTCCTGTCTGAATGTATTTCTTTCTTTGTAGGCTATGGATAAAGCTTGCGAGATTGCGTCAAATGCACAAGTATTAGTGAGAATTATACTTTTATTTCTAGATATGGCTATGTTGCCATTTTGTAATATATATATAGGTTTTATGCTAACGTTGGCTTTTTTGCGAGAAACAGCAAGACCTCGCCAGTTTTCTACTTCAACAGGTTCGTCCTGAAATATAGACTCTAATTCAAAGTCCTCATTGTACTTCACGTTTCGTGTATGAACTGCTGTATTTCTATTTACTAGTAAGTTTTGAACATTTGAATTTTCTAAGTTATATGTAGATGTTTGCGGAATAGGCGCATTTTGCAAAACTACAATGTTACTTTTTGTTTCATGTGTAAAGTCAAAATCATTAGTCATATTTCGTTTTTGTAAAATGTCTTTATTTAATTTTGTTTTTACTAAATTTTCAGAAATGTTTAATTTGACAGACCCATTTATAAAACTATAGTGTTGTACTATGAACTCATCAAGTCGAATTCGCTCATCTTTGGTATTATAATATATGGTCTTTAGGTCCTTAAAATGATTTTCATTATTTGAACTACTAGCTACTTCTTTTGCATTGACAAAATATTTGGTCATAACATTACCCCACATAGGTAATTTTCGCAACAGCCTTTTTAAAGTATCGTTTATGGACGGCAAATAATACTCATTTATTTGTTCATGCTTTGGGTCAAGTAATAGCAAATATAACTTTTCCGTTTCCATTATTTTGTTGTAATAATTGATGAGAGGACAAACAGTACCAGTATTCATAGTTACCTCGTCATTTTCATCTAGAAAATGTTTATCTGTTTGATCATCGTTATCGACACCAATCACATTAGTATCATCCTTATAATCAGTCAAACGCTGTAGAGCTTGCTCATATTTACCACATAGCTGACCATCTAAACCAGGACTAACATATTTGTGTAATGATACTGTTACTATATCATTGATAACAGATTTTATTTCCTTATAGCAATGTAGTGTATAAATTTTCTTTATACAGTTAATATAAAAATATTTGCATTTTTCTGATGCTTTGTCAAAACTACTTTGTTTAGGCAGTTTTTTAAAAAAATGCGATTTGTCTAACCGAATGTAACAAACCGGCACACAAACTTCTAGCCTTTCTAAAAGCGAAAAACACTGCGATAAATAACCATTTGTATCGGTATGAAGAAAAGCACGACATATAGCTCCTAGTAGTGCAGACGAATCGTCACATACTATTTCTTTGGGTAAAGATCGATTTACTGCCCATGTACTTAACCAAGTAGCTATAGTTTCAATTGTGTGTGACTGTGATACCATATAACATAAAGGAATACTAGTACTGGTAGTGTATGCCATGACAGCATATAGAAAAGTATGTTTAGCGTCTTTTAGACTTACTCCTGGAGGCGCTATCGGTTGAAAAATTGAACCAGTTGCGTCGATGGACAAAACAGTGTGTGTATTTTTTAAAACGTCATCATAATATTTACTTTGTTCATTTGTCCATAAGTAAATAAAAAAAGGGACAAGAGAAAATTTCCGTATAAATGTATCGAATGGGGAACTTTGAGACATTGCATAGATGGATAATATTGTGTTTTTATCAAATTGAAGGGCCCTTTTAACATCATGTCGTATTTTCCTTAAATTACCTAATTTAGGTAGCGTTGGAGGTTCTTTTGGATTATCTATTTTCATGAGTTCATCAGCCAGCAAAGTTCTGACTTTAAGCGCCTTTTCATACTTTAATTTTACAGCAATTTTTTGTTTTCGTGTCGATGTAAGTTTATTTTTAACATTCAAATCGTGGACATGGTCTTTCTTGTAATTATGTATTTGACAAATTACCTCTAAAAAATTTTCAGTTTTAGGAGATATGTCAACAATAATAACTGCGCCACACTGAGTACATTTTCCATTGCATTTAATAGAGTAAAACAGAAAGTTCGTAGGTACGTAATTATTTTTAAAAGCAAACGTACAATTAAGATCTGTCTTTTTCCATATTTGATCTTGCAGCTCATTAGTCCAACTATTCTGTAACAACGTGTGGTTTTTAGGTGCAATACGTTTAAATTCGTGAATATCCATTAGAAACTTTACTTTGAAATCAGAATTACTGTTGCTATCATCAATATTTTCAAAATCACCGTTACTGTCAAAGTACTTTCTTTTGTTCGTATTGTCTGTTACGTCATCAACCCGTACATTTGTGACACTATCATGGAAAAAATAAAATTTATTACGTCTCACTGACATTTGTATGGCCATTTTAGACATCTTATGTTGAAATATTTCATGCAATTCATTCTGTATACGTTCATATACATCATGAGTAATAGAAGGACACGACTTATTAAATATATATGCATATTTAGAAATAATGCGTCTTTGATCTTGCAATGGTATAGCGCTTTTTCTACCTGCCATTTTGTTAATTCTTGATTGAGTGCACGAGCGTAATCACTGTGGATAACGCGCTAAGAAATTAAATAATTGAGGTCCACAAATATTGCTCGAT
>OZ043931.1:0-70000 GCA_964056405.1 Acronicta alni
ACCTAACCTAACCTAACCTAACCTAACCTAACCTAACCTAACCTAACCTAACCTAACCTAACCTAACCTAACCTAACCTAACCTAACCTAACCTAACCTAACCTAACCTAACCTAACCTAACCTAACCTAACCTAACCTAACCTAACCTAACCTAACCTAACCTAACCTAACCTAACCTAACCTAACCTAACCTAACCTAACCTAACCTAACCTAACCTAACCTAACCTAACCTAACCTAACCTAACCTAACCTAACCTAACCTAACCTAACCTAACCTAACCTAACCTAACCTAACCTAACCTAACCTAACCTAACCTAACCTAACCTAACCTAACCTAACCTAACCTAACCTAACCTAACCTAACCTAACCTAACCTAACCTAACCTAACCTAACCTAACCTAACCTAACCTAACCTAACCTAACCTAACCTAACCTAACCTAACCTAACCTAACCTAACCTAACCTAACCTAACCTAACCTAACCTAACCTAACCTAACCTAACCTAACCTAACCTAACCTAACCTAACCTAACCTAACCTAACCTAACCTAACCTAACCTAACCTAACCTAACCTAACCTAACCTAACCTAACCTAACCTAACCTAACCTAACCTAACCTAACCTAACCTAACCTAACCTAACCTAACCTAACCTAACCTAACCTAACCTAACCTAACCTAACCTAACCTAACCTAACCTAACCTAACCTAACCTAACCTAACCTAACCTAACCTAACCTAACCTAACCTAACCTAACCTAACCTAACCTAACCTAACCTAACCTAACCTAACCTAACCTAACCTAACCTAACCTAACCTAACCTAACCTAACCTAACCTAACCTAACCTAACCTAACCTAACCTAACCTAACCTAACCTAACCTAACCTAACCTAACCTAACCTAACCTAACCTAACCTAACCTAACCTAACCTAACCTAACCTAACCTAACCTAACCTAACCTAACCTAACCTAACCTAACCTAACCTAACCTAACCTAACCTAACCTAACCTAACCTAACCTAACCTAACCTAACCTAACCTAACCTAACCTAACCTAACCTAACCTAACCTAACCTAACCTAACCTAACCTAACCTAACCTAACCTAACCTAACCTAACCTAACCTAACCTAACCTAACCTAACCTAACCTAACCTAACCTAACCTAACCTAACCTAACCTAACCTAACCTAACCTAACCTAACCTAACCTAACCTAACCTAACCTAACCTAACCTAACCTAACCTAACCTAACCTAACCTAACCTAACCTAACCTAACCTAACCTAACCTAACCTAACCTAACCTAACCTAACCTAACCTAACCTAACCTAACCTAACCTAACCTAACCTAACCTAACCTAACCTAACCTAACCTAACCTAACCTAACCTAACCTAACCTAACCTAACCTAACCTAACCTAACCTAACCTAACCTAACCTAACCTAACCTAACCTAACCTAACCTAACCTAACCTAACCTAACCTAACCTAACCTAACCTAACCTAACCTAACCTAACCTAACCTAACCTAACCTAACCTAACCTAACCTAACCTAACCTAACCTAACCTAACCTAACCTAACCTAACCTAACCTAACCTAACCTAACCTAACCTAACCTAACCTAACCTAACCTAACCTAACCTAACCTAACCTAACCTAACCTAACCTAACCTAACCTAACCTAACCTAACCTAACCTAACCTAACCTAACCTAACCTAACCTAACCTAACCTAACCTAACCTAACCTAACCTAACCTAACCTAACCTAACCTAACCTAACCTAACCTAACCTAACCTAACCTAACCTAACCTAACCTAACCTAACCTAACCTAACCTAACCTAACCTAACCTAACCTAACCTAACCTAACCTAACCTAACCTAACCTAACCTAACCTAACCTAACCTAACCTAACCTAACCTAACCTAACCTAACCTAACCTAACCTAACCTAACCTAACCTAACCTAACCTAACCTAACCTAACCTAACCTAACCTAACCTAACCTAACCTAACCTAACCTAACCTAACCTAACCTAACCTAACCTAACCTAACCTAACCTAACCTAACCTAACCTAACCTAACCTAACCTAACCTAACCTAACCTAACCTAACCTAACCTAACCTAACCTAACCTAACCTAACCTAACCTAACCTAACCTAACCTAACCTAACCTAACCTAACCTAACCTAACCTAACCTAACCTAACCTAACCTAACCTAACCTAACCTAACCTAACCTAACCTAACCTAACCTAACCTAACCTAACCTAACCTAACCTAACCTAACCTAACCTAACCTAACCTAACCTAACCTAACCTAACCTAACCTAACCTAACCTAACCTAACCTAACCTAACCTAACCTAACCTAACCTAACCTAACCTAACCTAACCTAACCTAACCTAACCTAACCTAACCTAACCTAACCTAACCTAACCTAACCTAACCTAACCTAACCTAACCTAACCTAACCTAACCTAACCTAACCTAACCTAACCTAACCTAACCTAACCTAACCTAACCTAACCTAACCTAACCTAACCTAACCTAACCTAACCTAACCTAACCTAACCTAACCTAACCTAACCTAACCTAACCTAACCTAACCTAACCTAACCTAACCTAACCTAACCTAACCTAACCTAACCTAACCTAACCTAACCTAACCTAACCTAACCTAACCTAACCTAACCTAACCTAACCTAACCTAACCTAACCTAACCTAACCTAACCTAACCTAACCTAACCTAACCTAACCTAACCTAACCTAACCTAACCTAACCTAACCTAACCTAACCTAACCTAACCTAACCTAACCTAACCTAACCTAACCTAACCTAACCTAACCTAACCTAACCTAACCTAACCTAACCTAACCTAACCTAACCTAACCTAACCTAACCTAACCTAACCTAACCTAACCTAACCTAACCTAACCTAACCTAACCTAACCTAACCTAACCTAACCTAACCTAACCTAACCTAACCTAACCTAACCTAACCTAACCTAACCTAACCTAACCTAACCTAACCTAACCTAACCTAACCTAACCTAACCTAACCTAACCTAACCTAACCTAACCTAACCTAACCTAACCTAACCTAACCTAACCTAACCTAACCTAACCTAACCTAACCTAACCTAACCTAACCTAACCTAACCTAACCTAACCTAACCTAACCTAACCTAACCTAACCTAACCTAACCTAACCTAACCTAACCTAACCTAACCTAACCTAACCTAACCTAACCTAACCTAACCTAACCTAACCTAACCTAACCTAACCTAACCTAACCTAACCTAACCTAACCTAACCTAACCTAACCTAACCTAACCTAACCTAACCTAACCTAACCTAACCTAACCTAACCTAACCTAACCTAACCTAACCTAACCTAACCTAACCTAACCTAACCTAACCTAACCTAACCTAACCTAACCTAACCTAACCTAACCTAACCTAACCTAACCTAACCTAACCTAACCTAACCTAACCTAACCTAACCTAACCTAACCTAACCTAACCTAACCTAACCTAACCTAACCTAACCTAACCTAACCTAACCTAACCTAACCTAACCTAACCTAACCTAACCTAACCTAACCTAACCTAACCTAACCTAACCTAACCTAACCTAACCTAACCTAACCTAACCTAACCTAACCTAACCTAACCTAACCTAACCTAACCTAACCTAACCTAACCTAACCTAACCTAACCTAACCTAACCTAACCTAACCTAACCTAACCTAACCTAACCTAACCTAACCTAACCTAACCTAACCTAACCTAACCTAACCTAACCTAACCTAACCTAACCTAACCTAACCTAACCTAACCTAACCTAACCTAACCTAACCTAACCTAACCTAACCTAACCTAACCTAACCTAACCTAACCTAACCTAACCTAACCTAACCTAACCTAACCTAACCTAACCTAACCTAACCTAACCTAACCTAACCTAACCTAACCTAACCTAACCTAACCTAACCTAACCTAACCTAACCTAACCTAACCTAACCTAACCTAACCTAACCTAACCTAACCTAACCTAACCTAACCTAACCTAACCTAACCTAACCTAACCTAACCTAACCTAACCTAACCTAACCTAACCTAACCTAACCTAACCTAACCTAACCTAACCTAACCTAACCTAACCTAACCTAACCTAACCTAACCTAACCTAACCTAACCTAACCTAACCTAACCTAACCTAACCTAACCTAACCTAACCTAACCTAACCTAACCTAACCTAACCTAACCTAACCTAACCTAACCTAACCTAACCTAACCTAACCTAACCTAACCTAACCTAACCTAACCTAACCTAACCTAACCTAACCTAACCTAACCTAACCTAACCTAACCTAACCTAACCTAACCTAACCTAACCTAACCTAACCTAACCTAACCTAACCTAACCTAACCTAACCTAACCTAACCTAACCTAACCTAACCTAACCTAACCTAACCTAACCTAACCTAACCTAACCTAACCTAACCTAACCTAACCTAACCTAACCTAACCTAACCTAACCTAACCTAACCTAACCTAACCTAACCTAACCTAACCTAACCTAACCTAACCTAACCTAACCTAACCTAACCTAACCTAACCTAACCTAACCTAACCTAACCTAACCTAACCTAACCTAACCTAACCTAACCTAACCTAACCTAACCTAACCTAACCTAACCTAACCTAACCTAACCTAACCTAACCTAACCTAACCTAACCTAACCTAACCTAACCTAACCTAACCTAACCTAACCTAACCTAACCTAACCTAACCTAACCTAACCTAACCTAACCTAACCTAACCTAACCTAACCTAACCTAACCTAACCTAACCTAACCTAACCTAACCTAACCTAACCTAACCTAACCTAACCTAACCTAACCTAACCTAACCTAACCTAACCTAACCTAACCTAACCTAACCTAACCTAACCTAACCTAACCTAACCTAACCTAACCTAACCTAACCTAACCTAACCTAACCTAACCTAACCTAACCTAACCTAACCTAACCTAACCTAACCTAACCTAACCTAACCTAACCTAACCTAACCTAACCTAACCTAACCTAACCTAACCTAACCTAACCTAACCTAACCTAACCTAACCTAACCTAACCTAACCTAACCTAACCTAACCTAACCTAACCTAACCTAACCTAACCTAACCTAACCTAACCTAACCTAACCTAACCTAACCTAACCTAACCTAACCTAACCTAACCTAACCTAACCTAACCTAACCTAACCTAACCTAACCTAACCTAACCTAACCACAGCAAACATAGCATTTTGACGCGGTTTTCAACCCTTATATTGTTTTATTTTGTTATATTCGTCATCCGAGCACACATCCGCGTACCTGGACACCAAAATTTTCCATTTTCACGAAAATTTAATTTTCACCATACTTATATTTTTAATAAAAATCATAATTAATTCATTTTTCAAAATTTTAATAATATTTTGATCCCGTTCGATACACATCAGTCTGGAACAGCTCCTGGCGCGCGTCCCGGCGACCGTGACCTGAAAACAAACAAGATAATTAGTAATTTTGCTGGAAAATTGACCAAAAATACAGTTTTTTGACCATATTTTCAAAATTTCCCCCACCACCTACCCCTAATTTTTGCACAGTTTTGTAGACCGTTTCACCCCGAATCCGCAGGTACCCCGCTTGTTGGGATAGCTTGCAGGAAAACACAAAAAATTGACCAACATCATATCTGACTACGTACCGAGTTTACCTTATAGGTGACACACTTAGTACAACGCGGTTAATTTTTACAGCAAACATAGCATTTTGACGCGGTTTTCAACCCTTATATTGTTTTATTTTGTTATATTCGTCATCCGAGCACACATCCGCGTACCTGGACACCAAAATTTTCCATTTTCACGAAAATTTAATTTTCACCATACTTATATTTTTAATAAAAATCATAATTAATTCATTTTTCAAAATTTTAATAATATTTTGATCCCGTTCGATACACATCAGTCTGGAACAGCTCCTGGCGCGCGTCCCGGCGACCGTGACCTGAAAACAAACAAGATAATTAGTAATTTTGCTGGAAAATTGACCAAAAATACAGTTTTTTGACCATATTTTCAAAATTTCCCCCACCACCTACCCCTAATTTTTGCACAGTTTTGTAGACCGTTTCACCCCGAATCCGCAGGTACCCCGCTTGTTGGGATAGCTTGCAGGAAAACACAAAAAATTGACCAACATCATATCTGACTACGTACCGAGTTTACCTTATAGGTGACACACTTAGTACAACGCGGTTAATTTTTACAGCAAACATAGCATTTTGACGCGGTTTTCAACCCCTATATTGTTTTATATTGTTATATTCGTCTCCCGAACACACATCCGCGTACCTGGACACCAAAAATTTTCCATTTTCACGAAAATTTAATTTTCATCATATTTATATTTTATTAAAAATCAAAATTAATTCATTTTTCCAAATTTAAGCAAAATTTTGATCCCGTTCGATACACATCAGTCTGGAACAGCACCTGGCGCGCGTCCCGGCGACCGTGACCTGAAAACAAACAAGATAATTAGCAGTTTTGTTGTAAAATTGACCGAAAAAACAGTTTTTTGACTATATTTTCGAAATTTCCCCCACCACCTACCCCTAATTTTTGCACAGTTTTGTAGCCCGTTTCGCCCCGAATCCGCAGGTACCCCGCTTGTGGGGATAGCTTGCAGGAAACCTCAAAAAATTGCCCCCCCACCCTCCCTTTTGCTCTTGACCAGGTAAACTTGGAACAGTTCTAAAAAAAAAAAAAAAAAAAAAAAAAATTTTTTCCGCCTAAATATAATTTTAATCGTATATTTTATTAGTCCCTGAGTGGTAGTACGGGGTAGAAATTACATTTTAGCGACAGGCCCTATATAGAGCCAAGAATTATATTTACAAATAATTTTAATTGTATGGTCAGACAAACGCCTTTTGGCTATTTTGTACAGTCACCTCTATTGAGGCGCACGATTTTATTATTTATTAATCTGACAATTTTATTATATTTTGACCATATTCCTGACCGATCCCCCCTTTACAGGGATCAGCACATAAATAAATATTTAATTTTAACCTATTTATATAAATCCGACAACAGTTACCTCCATTGAGGCCTACGATTTTATTGATTATTTATTTGACTATATCGCGGACAGATCCCCCCTCTACAGGGATCAGCACATAAATATTTATAATATTTAAATTTTATCTAGTTCAATTATTGTTTGATTGTACTCATTTACACACCCCTCCAACATGTTCCTCTCCAGGACCCCAGCTAAAAAACCCTCCACGGGCCCCCACGTCTCTCCGTCGAATGCCGCACTCTCCGTCACCTTCGACAAGGTTGCCTCCCCTCCCAGTGCTTCAACTCAGGCCTCTAGTGTGAGGCGAAGCATTGGAGAGTGGGAAAATGGAAGAGTAGCGGAATCTCGGCCCCTCCAGTCAGCTGCCGCCAAATCCCCCAAGAAGGCAGCCCCAGCGGTGACGGCATCGCGTACACGGCGCGCAGCAACCCAGGCAGACAGCAGGGCTGTGGCGCGCCGAGCCTCCACCGAGACCGCAGGGGCGTCGCCGGAGACGAGCCAGGTGCAACCGAGCAAACCCACCGATCGGGTGACCGAGGCTCGCAACTGCCTTCTGCGCGCGAAGTCGCTCCTCGGCGACTCGCGCAACTTGAGGGCAGACTTGAAGGCCGGGATCACCCAAGCGGTGGAACGGTTGTACCAGCTGGTGAAGGAAGCGGCGGCGGCTGCCGCAAAGGAGAAAGGGGCTGAGACGGCGGAGATGGAGGCCATTAAGGCAACACCTCCGCCAGAGGCACCCCCCAGGAGCTTTCCGGAGGTTGACTCGTTGCTCGCTTCACTAGCGGAGCATAGCGCGCTGGTGAAGGAGAGCAGCGAGAAGACGGAGAAGCTGCGGGAAGCGATGGAGAAGCAGGGGGAAATATTAGAGAGGACGGCCACGTATGCGGACCTGTTAGAGAAACAGTGTAACGCCTTCGGGAGGGCAACATACGCGGGTGCCGTCGCGGTCAGCCAGACCAGGCATCAAGACCTGGAGCGGACCGGACTGCACTCCGTGGTCGTCACCTCGACAGATGACCAAGAGACCGGGGAGGAAGTCTTGGAGAGGGTCAGAAAGGTAGTAGACGCAAAGGAGGGGTGGATACAGGTGGAAAGGGTACGGAAGGCCAGGGATAGAAAAATAATTATGGGATGCAGGACAAAGGAGGACAGGCGGAGGATAAAAGAAAGGCTGGAGGCTGCGGGCGGCCACCTCGTCGTCGAGGAGGTGAAAAACAAGGACCCGCTTCTGGTCCTGAGGGACGTATTGAAAGTCCACAGCGATGAGGACATCCTTACGGCCGTCAGGAACCAGAATCGGGAGGTGTTTCATGGCCTCGGAGACGAGGACAATAGGGCCACAGTCCGGTACCGCAAAGGAGCGCGTAACCCCCACAGCAACCACGTGATACTCAGCGTCTCTCCCATTATATGGAAGAGAGCCGTAGACCTGGGTACACTGCGCGTGGATCTGCAGAGGGTTCGCGTGGAGGACCAGTCGCCCCTGGTGCAGTGCACTCGATGCCTGGGGTATGGGCATGGAAGGCGACTGTGCACGGAACCGGCCGACCTATGTAGTCACTGTGGCGGCCCGCACCTGAAAGCTGAATGCCCAGATGTGGTGTCTGGTGAGACGCCCGTGTGCAAGAACTGCTCCCGGGCCAAATATGCAACAACTGGGCACAACGCTTTCAGCGGTGAGTGCCCTATCCGTAAAAAATGGGACGCTTTGGCACGGGCTTCAGTAGCATACTGCTAAAGTTGTCCCAAGGAGCACTCACCGGTACCATCTTGTGCGAGCGAATAAGTGGAACCATTTTGGGGTGAAGCGGCCTCAAAGGGAAGCCTACCATCCAACAGATGTCGAGGAGGACGTTGATCATCAGCAAAACGCACTTTTAGAGCTGGAAATAAATGTGTTGAGTCATGATGATTACCATGACTCTCCATTTACAAGGCTACAAAACAGTCCCTCGACTATCTGCGTACCAAATGCTGCACAACCCGTACCATATATGGCCCCCAGTTGTTCAACATATGCAAATCATAAATTAAAATTAAAAACTCAAGTAAAATCACCAAAAGAAGGAAAACATAGATATATATTAAATATATACGCTAATGTTTACACTAAAAAAGTTAACAGACAATTAAATTTCAATAAACAAATATCCACATTAGAAATTGCACCACATTCACTACCGTTAAATTAAAATTATTGTAGTCAATTTATTCTAAAATTATCTTCATCATCAGTTCAATTATTCAGAAAATACATAGCTTCACAAAGCCCTGAAACGCTTAGATCTCCTATAGATGATATATATCAACGTTATACATGATATTTATATACCGTTATGTTAAAACCTAAAGTTAAAAAATCCAGAGTAAATTATACATCACCTTCATCATATAGAAAACATCATCAACTTGCATCCCAAAGGCTCTGGTAATGCCAGAGGTACCCTTCCGCATGGCAGGAGTGTGGTTTTAGCCGGTAAGAGTCCGGCACTACCCAGACTGCACACGTGCTGTCTGGGTGTCCATGAGGATTTCCCACTCCTGCCAATTTAAAAAAAAAAAAAAAAAAAAAAAAAAAAACCTAACCTAACCTAACCTAACCTAACCTAACCTAACCTAACCTAACCTAACCTAACCTAACCTAACCTAACCTAACCTAACCTAACCTAACCTAACCTAACCTAACCTAACCTAACCTAACCTAACCTAACCTAACCTAACCTAACCTAACCTAACCTAACCTAACCTAACCTAACCTAACCTAACCTAACCTAACCTAACCTAACCTAACCTAACCTAACCTAACCTAACCTAACCTAACCTAACCTAACCTAACCTAACCTAACCTAACCTAACCTAACCTAACCTAACCTAACCTAACCTAACCTAACCTAACCTAACCTAACCTAACCTAACCTAACCTAACCTAACCTAACCTAACCTAACCTAACCTAACCTAACCTAACCTAACCTAACCTAACCTAACCTAACCTAACCTAACCTAACCTAACCTAACCTAACCTAACCTAACCTAACCTAACCTAACCTAACCTAACCTTTTTTTTTTTTTTTTTTTTTTTTTAACGTATGGAAATCCTCATGGACTATCCACCGCCCGGGGGAGGCGGTGGGGTGTGTCGGACTCCACCCATAGGGGGTGACCTACCGACTAAAACCATACGGGTGTTTCGCCTCACCACTTTTTGCTGGGGTTGCGGGAGCGAGAACATTCCTCCGCGACCCCAGCAGTGGCAGACCGCAAACTCGCGGTCTCCGGCTCTGTCTAGGGTGACACTTGCGTGCCTCCCACCTACCGATCCACGTGAGTGGGGTGCGGAAACACCAACCGCACCTCCATCTCTGGCCTTGTGTTGTTGGGCGGACGGACTTCCCCAAGTCCGCCGCCCGTGGCCGTTTATGGTGGTTGGAACAGGGCGTTGTCTGCCCTGTTCCTGCGCCCTGATCGACGGGCGCGGATCGGCAGGGTGGAGGCAGTCTCCCTCTCCCTCTCCGCGGTCTCCTTCTGCGCCATCACGTCCTCGCAGAAGGAGAGCATCGCCTCCCAGGCGTCTGGACTCCCGACCATGCTGTTGACTACGGCCGGAAGTGAGAGGTCTTGACCTGTTATACCTCTCAGGACACGGCGCTGCTCGGCCCATGCGACACACTGCTCGAGCGTGTGCTGCGCCGTGTCCTCCAAACAATCGCTGCAGTGGTGGCAGCGGGTGTCTGCTTCCCTCCCGGCGATGCGGCACAAGTACTTGCCGAAGCATCCATGCCCCGACAGCACCTGCGTCAGCCGGAAGGTCAGCACACCGTGACGCCTGTCAGCCCATTCTACAAGAACGGGACGGAGCGCTTCGACCGTCCGCAGTCCAGCGCTTGGTCGCCCAAGCCGCTCCGCCCACTCTTCAAACGCCGCTTGCCGCAGCAGTTCCCTGCACTGGTCCAACTCCCTCGGGACCACCATCTCTCCTCTTCCCCGCACCTCCTTGCGCCATGTATAGAGTGACGCAAGGACCCGGGCGTCCACGTCCCAAGGGAGAGAACCCGCCAGTGCACACGCCGCCTCCGCCGAAATCGTGCGATATCCGCGGATAACCCGTATGGATATCGCACGCTGTGGCCGCCGCAACATAGTGGCGCCGCGACTCGTCAACTCGGTGGCCCAGACAGGGGCACCGTAGAGGGCCATGGAACGAATGACCCCCAGATAGAGCCGCCTGCAGCTGCTCTTTGGGCCACCGAGATTCGGCAAGAGCCGTCCGAGGGCGCCAGCCGCCCCCATCAACCGCGGCGCCAGGCGCTGGAAGTGGACGTTGAAATTCCACCTGCTGTCCAGCACGAGCCCCAGGTACCGCATGCAAGACATAATGTCAATGCGGACCCCACCGACGACAAGATGGGATCCTGGAGGAGGAGCTCTCCGGGGCCCATGGAATGACAGAGCCTCCGTCTTGTTCAGCGCCACTTCCAGCCCTAGCCGGCGGATGCGCGCCACGACTTGTGCCACACCTGCGGTGGCAAGACGGGCAGCCTCCCTATACGTACTCCCCCGGGCTAGGATGAGCGTGTCGTCAGCGTAGCATGTCACGCTGACGCCCGGGAGAGTGGCCCCGCGCAGGACCCAGTCGTAGCCGATGTTCCACAGGAGCGGTCCGAGGACAGAACCCTGTGGAACACCGCACGTCATCCCTCTGCTGCACGCCCCGTTGCGTCCCGTAAATGTGATCGACCGATCACGCAGGTAGTCCCCTACCGTCCGACGTAGGTGGGGCGGTATCTGGTGGTACTGGAGTGCTTCAACGATGCAGCTCCACGGCAGAGTGTTGAACGCGTTGGCGATGTCCAACGATACTGCGAGCAACACTCCGCCGTCCGCCACCACCTGTTCCGACAGGGCTTTTACGCGCAGGATTGCGTCAACCGTCGACCTACCTGCCCGGAACCCAAACTGGTTGTCGGACAGGTCGGGGCCCACTCTGGTCATATGCTTGACGAGGCGGGCAGCGGTGACGCGCTCAAAGAGCTTACTCACCTCGTCAAGCAGTACGATGGGGCGGTATGCAGAGGGAGAGTCCGCGGGGCGCCCCTCCTTTTTGAGGAGGACGAGTCTGCCCGTCTTCCAGTGCTCTGGAAAGCGGCCCTGCCTGAAGCACTCCGTAAAGTGCTTCCGCAGTCGGGGGCCGAGGACCCCAAGGGCCAGTGCCCAGGCCTGACCGGGAACACCGTCCGGTCCTGGTGCCGTATTCTTGGCACGCATGCGCAGAACTGCTGCGCCAAGTTCCGCCTCGGTAACCTCAGGCACGTCAGGCTCCTCCGTGGGTGCAGAGTTTCGCGACCCCATCGACGGCGGTATGTGTTCCGCCCCATTGGGAAATAGAGCGGACACGACGCTGCCGAGAAGGGCTGGCTCTAGAGTCTCCGTCAGCGGGGGCGCCCAAGGTCGCAACTTGGCTCTAGCGAGTTTGTAGGGGCGTCCCCAGGGGTCGCTTTTGAGCAGCTCTAGAAACTGCTCATGGCCAGCCTCCTTCGCCTGGCTGATGCCCAGTTGCAGAGCTTCCTTGGCCGCTTTGTAAGCGTCATACAGCTGGGCCTCCAGCAAGGGGTCGCGACGGCGCCGTCGACGGTGCCTGGTGTACAGGCGTCGGGCTGCAGCGCACTCCACGCGCATGTTCGCCAGCTCCCGAGACCACCAGTACACCTGACGCTTCTGAGGCCCCACCCTGGCCCGGGGCATAGCGGCGTCGCAAATCTGCGTCAATGCGTGCCGGAACCAGGCGGCCTCAGCGTCTACGTCCACCGGCTCCTCGGGAGTGGAAAACCACGCCTGCACAATGGCAGCTTCGACGAGGACGTCTCTGTCGAGCTTTTTTAGGACCCACCTCGGGTTCTCGGAGGTGGTCCGGCTTGGGCGGCCGCTATTCGCTGAAGACGTGGAGATCTCGAACCGGATATACCGGTGGTCGGAGAGTGTCTCCACGCCCTCCATCACCCTCCACCCTTGAATGCGGCGCGCCACAGATGGACTGGCAAGAGAGACGTCCACTATCGATCCGCCATTTTGCCGCACACAGGTTTGGACTGTCCCACGGTTGAGGATCTCCAACCCCGTCGAAATGGCCCACTCCTCCAGCACGTCGCCGCGTGCGTCGGTGGCGGGGCAACCCCAAGCCGAAGATTTGGCGTTGAGGTCCCCAAGGAGGAGGACGGGGTGGGTGTGGTTCCGCCCAATCAGGGCTCCCACATCTCCGAGAAAGGCCTCGAATTCAGCGAGGACCCTGTTGGGCGAAAAGTATACCCCAACCACAAGGACACTGTCCACGACGGCAGCGACGCAGCCCGGGCGCCTATCCACAACTGCCATTGTGGCCCCCGTAGACATCTGGCATACAATAGCAACTGTGCCAGTGGTGTCACCTGCCCAGTTGTCCCTTGGGGGAACGGAGTACGGCTCCGCTATCACGGCCACGTGTATCAACCACTCCGCCATGCTTTGGAGAAGTAAGTCCTGAGCTCTGGCGCAGTGGTTGAGATTCCCCTGCAGAAACGGTTTGGCCATTATGATTGCGGTGCCGTATCCGTTTCCACCACGTCCATGGCCTGAGTTGCCGATGCCGAGGCTAGGGGAGTTTGCGATGCCCTCACCCCACCCCTCTTCTTGTTCGTGCGGGCGGAGCAGTTCTTTGCGCCCACTCTATGCTCCGCAGGCTTGCCACTGGCCGCACACACTGAGCAGTGCGGCGTCGCGGAGCATTGGGCGGCCTTATGCCCCGGCTGGCTGCAGCGATAACATAGGTCGCTGCGGTCCGACTCCGACGAGCACACGTGCTGCACGTGCCCGCTTTCCAGGCATCGATAACACTGCATGGGCCTAGGCTCCAGCAGTGTCACCTTTGCGGAGACCCAGCCAATCAGCAGACGACCGGCGTCGGCTATTTTCTTCGCCGCCATAACAGGGCAGCGGAGCCAGACCGAACCCAAGCCGGAAGGACCGACGCGAATTTCCCCGACCTTCACGTCTTCTGCGGAGCAATCCCCGACTCTTGCAACAACCTCGCTTACCTCTTTCGAGGTTACAGAGTCATCCAGACCCGACACGCGTAATTCTGCGCATTTGGTGGGTCTGGAGACCCTGATATCTTCGGGCTTCAGGCATTCCCGGAGCTTCGTCGCCAAAGAGTCAGCTTTGTCGCCGCTCGTGGCTCCGGGAATCTGCAACAAACGTGCGCCCGTGGCTGCCGTCCTGAATTTAAGGGAGGGGATCCCGAGGCCAGCCAAATCGACCTTTTGTTTGGCCTCCGTCAGGACAGACGCGTAAGTGATGCCCCTCTCCTCTGCACCTGGCTGCAGCGTTATAACCACTGCAGTTGATCGTGGTGCCCGCAGTTTAGGCTTTTTATTGGCTGCCTTCTGCTTCTTCTTCTTTTTGTTTTTCCCCTTTTTGCTGACAGTCTGCCACTCCCCTTCGTTGGGATTGGCAGTCTGACCTTGGGACTCAGCAGGGCCTTTTGCTCCTTTCTTCGCCTGCCCTGTGGCGCCCTGGGATGGAATGGCCTGGGTCGGTGCCTCCTGCGGAGGCTGAGGCGCGCTCGCTTGTGTTGGAGCGGCTTGGGCCTGTGTCGTCTTGGTCGAGGTCGACGCACTAATAGTAGAGGCCGCTTTGGCCTGACCTTTCTTTGCCGCTCCGCTGGTTTTTGGAGCGGCACTTGGCACTGCAGCCTTCGCCGCGTAAGACGGTGAAGCTGGCACTTGCTTTGGGGTGTTTCTATCCCCAGCGAGAGGCGGACGCAAGATCTTGCCCTCTATGACACCGAATCTTGCAGCCAGGCTGGCCATTTCTTTTCTGAGTAGACCCATCAGCTCCGACTCGGCCGGCTGCACTGGAGCAGTTGGTTGGCGGATCTTCGCTACGTCCGATTTCAACTGATCCAGTTCTCGGCGCAATGATTCTTGCTCCGCTCTCATGCGACTATTGGCGTCTTGAAGACGTCCATTGTCAGCCTGCAGTTTGGTCAGTTCCTCCTGCAGGCGACTATTGGCAGCCTCTAGCTTGCCATTCTCCTCTGACGCGGAACGTTGTCGCAGCTCACTTGCTGCACCCTCGATGATAGCCATAGCCTCTTTGAGGCTCCGCGTGAAGGTACCCTTCAAATTTCTGGACTTCGTGGCGACGTGCTGCACAACCTTTAATCCCGCCGACACCTGCTCAAAAAGAGCAGCAGCAGTGAGGTCCCCCCCTGCAGCTCCAGAATTGACGCTTGGCGTCACCTTTTTAATCTTAGCCAGCTCGACTAGGTCAGCAGCCTCTTCCTCGGCGCGAAGGCAAAGCTCCTCCCGCCTGTACGAAATAAGCTCAGCCTTTGCTTTGGCGAGTCCTACGTACTCACCAGTAGTGGGAGGGCGACCTCTCCCCCTTCTGGCCGTACCGACTTTGACAGCCGGTGAGTCGTCTTCTGCTTCTGAGCCAGAGCGGCTCACATCGCTAGAGCGACGTTTGCGCCCTGCTTCCCCATCTCTCCAGAATCTGGAGGGACTCAGCACGGTGCTGTGCTCCACCACCATCACCTCGCTAGATGCAGAATCGGCATCGGACACTGCACCCATCTCCTCATCCTCTACATTTTTTGGTTTGTTTTTTAAAGAATTATCCATAATAAATCCCACGAGTGTGGGGGAAATAAAGGTCCACCCGGGCAGTGCCCCCTGTACCCGGGTAAGCGTAGAGTGTAACCCAACCAGGGGGTCCGCAGGTACCCTGGTGGGAGTCGCACTAGTGACTGGTTGCTCCGAGGAGCCCCGACCAGCCACACATCCCCTCGCGGTGCGCCGCCGCTTGGGATTCGGGGTGATTTGTTCTCGGGGTTGTCTTCCCCGCAGTCCGGGCGACCAAGCCAAGACCGACGGAGGGCACCTCACGCTGAGCCGCGAGACATGACCACAGCACTCAGCACATGTAAGAGAACCCTCCGATTTTACGGCGGTGGCAGAGAGACAAAACTCCACTGCCGGCTCGGTGGTAGGGTGAGTACACGCCGAGCTCGCCACCCTGGCCCAGTGAATGGGACCACCCCATTGGCCCTGAGAAGGGCCGTTTCATCTCCGACAAAGCCTCACGGCCACGCGGAGGACTCCCCAGACGTGGCCCTGAAAAGGGCCGTTTCCCCCCACGAAGCCTCGCGGCCGCGCGAAGGGCTCCCCCCCCTTGGCCCTGAAAAGGGCCTTTCCCCAGTGTCAGACCATTAGCCTCGAGCATCAAGACTCCCCAAAAGCCAGGAAGAGTTGATACCCGAGTTGCCCAGGGTGCACCAGGCTTCATGACTAACGTTCCCCCAGGATATATCCCGAAAGGACTGATAGCCACGAAGCACACGAGGAGGTTGTCTGACCTTAGCACCCTAACCTAACCTAACCTAACCTAACCTAACCTAACCTAACCTAACCTAACCTAACCTAACCTAACCTAACCTAACCTAACCTAACCTAACCTAACCTAACCTAACCTAACCTAACCTTTTTTTTTTTTTTTTTTTTTTTTTTTTTTTAACGTATGGAAATCCTCATGGACTATCCACCGCCCGGGGAAGGCGGTGGGGTGTGTCGGACTCCACCCATAGGGAGTGACCTACCGACTAAAACCATACGGGTGTTTCGCCTCACCACTTTTTGCTGGGGTTACGGGAGCGAGAACATTCCTCCGCGACCCCAGCAGTGGCAGACCGCAAACTCGCGGTCTCCGGCTCTGTTTAGGGAGACACTTGCGTGCCCCCACCTACCGATCCACGTGAGTGGGGTGCGGAAACACCAACCGCACCTCCATCTCGGGCCTTGTGTTGTTGGGCGGACGGACTTCCCCAAGTCCGCTGCCCGTGGCCGTTTATGGTGGTTGGAACAGGGCGTTGTCTGCCCTGTTCCTGCGCCCTGATCGACGGGCGCGGATCGGCAGGGTGGAGGCAGTCTCCCTCTCCCTCTCCGCGGTCTCCTTCTGCGCCATCACGTCCTCGCAGAAGGAGAGTATCGCCTCCCAGGCGTCTGGACTCCCGACCATGCTGTTGACTACGGCCGGGAGTGAGAGGTCTTGACCTGTTGTACCTCTCAAGACACGGCGCTGCTCGGCCCATGCGACACACTGCTCGAGCGTGTGCTGCGCCGTGTCCTCCAAACAATCGCTGCAGTGGTGGCAGCGGGTGTCTGCTTCCCTCCCGGCGATGCGGCACAAGTACTTGCCGAAGCATCCATGCCCCGACAGCACCTGCGTCAGCCGGAAGGTCAGCACACCGTGACGCCTGTCGGCCCATTCCCTCAGAACGGGACGGAGGGCTTCGACCGTCCGCAGTCCAGCGCTTGGTCGCCCAAGCCGCTCCGCCCACTCTTCGAACGCCGCTCGCCGCAGCAGTTCCCTGCACTGGTTCAACTCCCTCGGGACCACCATCTCTCCTCTTTCCCGCACGTCCTTGCGCCATGTATAGAGTGACGCAAGGACCCGGGCGTCCACGTCCCAAGGGAGAGAACCCGCCAGTGCGCACGCCGCCTCCGCCGAGATCGTGCGATATCCGCGGATAACCCGTATGGATATCGCACGCTGTGGCCGCCGCAACAATGTAGCGCCGCGACTCGTCAACTCGGTGGCCCAGACAGGGGCACCGTAGAGGGCCATTGAGCGAATGACCCCCAAATAGAGCCGCCTGCAGCTGCTCTTTGGGCCACCGAGATTCGGCAAGAGCCGTCCGAGGGCGCCAGCCGCCCCCATCAACCGCGGTGCCAGGCGCTGGAAGTGGACGTCAAAGCTCCACCTGCTGTCCAGCACGAGCCCCAGGTACCTCATGCACGACATGATATCGATGTGGACCCCACCGATGACAATATGGGATCCTTGAGGAGGAGCTCTCCGGGGCCCATGGAATGACAGAGCCTCCGTCTTGTTCAGCGCCACTTCCAGCCCTAGCCGGCGGATGCGCGCCACGATTTGTGCCACACCTGCAGTGGCAAGACGGGCAGCCTCCCTATACGTACTCCCCCGGGCTAGGACGAGCGTGTCGTCAGCGTAGCATGTCACGCTGACGCCCGGGAGTATGGCCCCACGCAGGACCCAGTCGTAGCCGATGTTCCACAGGAGCGGTCCGAGGACAGAACCCTGCGGAACACCGCACGTCATCCCTCTGCTGCACACCCCGTTGCGTCCCGTAAAGGTGATCGCCCGATGACGCAAGTAGTCCCCTACCGTCCGACGTAGGTGGGGCGGTATTTGGTGGTATTGGAGTGCTTCAATGATGCAGCTCCACGGCAGAGTGTTGAACGCGTTGGCGATGTCCAACGACACTGCGAGCAACACTCCGCCGTCCGCCACCACCTGTTCCGACAGGGCTTTTACGCGCAGGATTGCGTCAACCGTCGACCTACCTGCCCGGAACCCAAACTGGTTGTCGGACAGGTCGGGGCCCACTCTGGTCATATGCTTGACGAGGCGGGCAGCGGTGACGCGCTCAAAGAGCTTACTCACCTCGTCAAGCAGTACGATGGGGCGGTATGCAGAGGGAGAGTCTGCGGGGCGCCCCTCCTTTTTGAGGAGGACGAGTCTGCCCGTCTTCCAGCGCTCTGGGAAGCGGCCTTGCCTGAAGCACTCAGTGAAGTGCTTCCGCAGTCGGGGGCCGAGGACCCCGAGGGCCAGAGCCCAGGCCTGACCGGGAACGCCGTCCGGTCCTGGTGCCGTGTTCTTGGCACGCATGCGCAGAATTGCTGCGCCAAGTTCCGCCTCGGTGACTTCAGGCACGTCAGGCTCCTCCACAGGCACGGAATTTCGCGACCCCATTGACGGCGGTATGTGTTCCGCTCTATTGGGAAATAGAGCGGACACGACTGTGCCAAGAAGGGCTGGCTCGAGAGACTCCGTCAGAGGCGGCGCCCAGGGTCGCAGCTTAGCTCTTGCGAGCTTGTAGGGGCGCCCCCAGGGGTCACTATTGAGCAGCTCTATGAACTGCTCATTGCCAGCCTCCTTCGCCTGGCTGATGCCCAGCTGCAGAGCTTCCTTGGCCGCTTTGTAAGCCTCGTACAGCTGGGCCTCCAGCGAGAGGTCGCGACGGCGCCGTCGACGGTGCCTGGTGTACAGGCGTCGGGCTGCAGCGCACTCCACGCGCATATTCGCCAGCTCCCGAGACCACCAGTACACCTGACGCTTCTGAGGTCCCACCCTGGCCCTGGGCATAGCTGCGTCGCAGATTTGCGTTAGTGCGTGGTGGAACCAGGCGGCCTCAGCGTCCACGTCCACCGGCTCCTCGGGAGCGGAGAACCATGCCTGCACAATTGCGGCTTCGATGAGGACGTCTCTGTCGAGCTGTTTTAGGACCCACCTCGGATTGTCGGAGGTGGTCCGGCTCGGGCGGCCGCTATTCGCTGAAGACGTGGAGATCTCGAACCGAATATACCGGTGGTCGGAGAGTGTCTCCACGCCCTCCATCACCCTCCACCCTTGAATGCGGCGCGCCACAGATGGACTTGCAAGAGAGACGTCCACGATCGATCCGCCATTTTGCCGCACACACGTGTGGACCGTCCCGCGGTTAAGGATTTCCAACCCCGTCGCAATCGCCCACTCTTCCAGCACGTCGCCGCGTGCGTCGTTGGCGGGGCAACCCCAAGCCGAAGATTTGGCATTGAGGTCCCCAAGGAGGAGGACGGGGTGGGTGTGGTTCCGCCCAATCAGGGCTCCCACATTTCCGAGAAAGGCCTCGAATTCAGCGAGGACCCTGTTGGGCGAAAAATATACCCCAACCACCAGGACACCGTCCACGACGGCAGCGACGCAGCCCGGGTGCCTATCCACAACTGTCATTGTGGCCCCCGTAGACATCTGGCATACAATGGCAACTGTGCCAGTGGTGTCGCCTGCCCAGTTGTCCCTTGGCGGAACGGAGTACGGCTCCGCTATCACGGCCACGTGTATTAACCACTCCGCCATGCTCTGGAGTAGTAGATCCTGAGCTCTGGCGCAGTGGTTGAGATTCCCCTGTAGGAACGGTTTGGCCATTATGATTGCGGTGCCGCATCCGTTTCCACCACATCCATGGCCTGAGTTGCCGATGACAGAGTCGGGGGAGTTTGTGATACTCTCACCCCACCCCTCTTCTTGGTCGCGCGGGCCGAGCAGTTCTTTGCGCCCACTCTATGCTCCGCAGGTTTGCCTATGCCCGCGCACAGCGAGCAGTGCGGTGTCGCGGAGCATTGGGCGGCCTTATGCCCCGGCTGGCTGCAGCGGTAGCAAAGATCCCTGCGGTCTACCTCCGATGAGCACACGTGCTGGACATGCCCGCCTTCCAGGCATCGGTAACATTGCATGGGTCTAGGCTCCAGCAGTGTCACCTTTGCGGAGACCCACCCCACCAGCAAACGACCAGCGTCGGTGATTTTCTTCGCTGCTGTAACAGGGCATCGAAGCCAGGCCGAACCCAAGCCGGAAGGACCGATGCGAATATCCCCCACCTTTACGTCTTCTGCGGAGCATCCGCCAGCTCGCGCGACAACTTCGCCAACCTCTTTCGAGGTTACAGAGTCATCCAGACCCGACACGCGTAACTCTGCGCATTTGGTGGGTCTGGAGACCCTGATATCATCAGGCTTCAAGCATTCCCGGAGCTTAGCTGCCAAAGAGTCAGCTTTGTCGCCGCTCGTGGCTCCGGGAATCTGCAGCAATCGTGCACCCGTGGCTGCCGTCCGAAATTTGAGAGAGGGGATCCCGAGGCCAGCCAAGTCGACCTTCTGCTTGGCCTCCGTTAGGACAGACGCATACGAGATGCCCCTCTCTTCTGCGCCTGGTTGCAGCGTTATAACTACTGCTGTCGACCGCGGCGCCCGCAACTTTTGCTTCTTGCTAGCAGAATTTTGATTTTTGTTCTTGTTCTTGTTCTGCTTCTTCTTCTTTTTCTTGCCGACAGTCTGCCACTCCTCTTCATTGGGACTGGCATCTGTCTGGCTCTGAGAAGCAGCAGGAGCTTTCGCTCCCTTTTTAGCCTGCCCTGGCGCGCCCCGGGATGAAGCGACCTGGCTCGGTGTCTCCTGCGGAGGCTGAGGCGGATTCGCCTGTGTTGGAGCGGCTTGGGCCTGTGTGGTCTTGGCCGAGGTCGACGCGCTAGTGGTGGTGGCCGGTTTGGCCTGGCCTTTCCTAGCCGCTCCACCGGTTTTTGGTCCTTCATTAGGCGCTGCAGCCTTCGCCGCGTAGGACGGAGTGGCTGGCGCTTGTTTTGGAGAGTTTCGGTCCCCAGCGAGAGGCGGGCGCAGGATCTTGCCCTCAATGACGCCAAATCTCGTAGCCAGGCTGGCCATCTCTGTACGGAGCAGACCCATCAGCTCCGACTCAGCCGGCTGCGCTACCCCTACTGGAGCAGCTGGTTGGCGGATCTTTGCTACATCAGATTTGAGCTGCTCCAGTTCTCGCCGCATTAACACCTGATCCGCCTTCAGGCGACTATTGTCGTCTTGAAGACGTCCATTGTCAGCCTGCAGTTTGGTCAATTCCTCCTGCAGGCGACTATTGGCAGCCTCCAGCTTGCCATTTTCATCTGACGCGGAAAGGTGGCGCAGTCCACTGGCTGCACCCTCAATAATATTCATAGCCTCCTTGAGGCTCCGCGTAAAAGTGCCCTTCAAGTTACTGGACTTGGTAGCGACATGCTGCACCACCTTTAGTCCAGCCGTCACCTGCTCAAAAAGAGCAGCAGCAGACAGGTCTCCCCCTGTGGAACCAGAATCGGTCCTTGGCGTCATCTTTTTAGACTTAGCCAGCTCGACTAAGTCAGCAGCCTCTTCCTCGGCACGAAGGCGAAGCTCCTCCCGCCTGTACGAAATTAGCTCAGCCTTCGCTTTTGCGAGCCCTACGTACTCGCCAGTAGTGGGAGGACGACCTCTCCCTCTTCTGGCCATGCCGACTTTAGCAGCCGGCAAGTCTTCATCAGCTTCGGAGCCCGAGCGGCTCACATCGCTAGAGCGGCGTTTGCGGCCTGGCTCTCCATCTCTCCAGAATCTGGAGGGGCTCAGCTGGGTGCTGTGCTCCACCACCATCACTTCACTGGATGTAGATCCGGCATCGGACACTGCACCCATCTCCTCATCCTCTACATTTTTTGTTGTTTGTTTTTTATAAGAATTATCCATAATAAATCCCACGAGTGTGGGGGAAATAAAGGTCCACCCGGGCAGTGCCCCCTGTACCCGGGTAAACCTAACCTAACCTAACCTAACCTAACCTAACCTAACCTAACCTAACCTAACCTAACCTTTTTTTTTTTTTTTTTTGCTTAGCGTGTGGAAAATCCATCATGGACTTCCACCGCCCGGGGAGGCGGCGGGGCGTGTCGGACTCCACCCAGAGTGGGTGACCTACCGACTAAAAACCACACGGTGTTCCTTCTCGCACCTGCTGCGTCGGGGGCTACGGGAACAGAGCATTCTTCCGCGGCCCCCGACTGGTGATGGCCCGCCGCAGCGGGCCCCGTCTTTGAGTTGGTAGGGGGGGAGTGAGGCGTAGACTCCCCCCCGCCGTCATGGAGAGGCGCGCGTGGAACACAACGCGCCACCGTCTCGGGTCCTTGAGGGGGAGCGACAGACGTTCCCCGCGTCTGTCGCCCCCGGACCGTTTAGGGAGGCTGGAAGAGGGCGTTGTCCGCCCTCTCCCGGCGACGACGTCGCCCGGTGCGCCTTCTGCGGATTGGGTCAGCGCTAGCACTCTCGCGCTCCCGCTCCGCAGCTTCCTTCTGCGAGATGACATCCTCGCAGAAGGAGATCACCGCGTCCCAAGACGCCGCGCTGTCGACCATCGAGCTGACGACGGCCGACAGCGACAGGTCGTCTCCCACCGCAGCGACGAGGGCACGGCGCGGCTCCTCCCAAGCCGCACACTCTGTGAGCGTGTGCAGCGCCGTGTCCTCTACGCAATGGACGCAGTGATGGCACCGGGCGTCCGGCTCCCTGCCTATGCGACACAGGTACCTCCCGAAGCAACCGTGCCCCGAGAGCATCTGCGTCGCCCGAAACGTCAGGGAGCCGTGTCGTCTCCCGAGCCAGCGCTCGAGCACCGGCCGGACCGCCTCGATGGTGACGAGGCCGGCGGTAGGGCGCGAAAGCCTGTCCCGCCATTCCGCCACCAGGACCTGATGGAGCTCCAACCGGCGCAGCGTGATCTGCCGCTGCGCCAGTCCCGCGCTCCGCGTCCGCTCCTCCTCGCGCCACAGATAGAGTGACGCGAGCGCTCTCGCCTCCAGGTCCCAGGGCGGGGATCCGGCCAGTACGCAAGCCGCCTCGTGGGAGATCGTGCGATAGCCTCGGACGACTCTGACGGCCATCGCCCTCTGCGGTTTCCGCAGCACCGCGATGCTGCGGGCCGTCAGGTCGGCCGCCCACACCGGGGCCCCATATAGGGCCATGGATCGCACGACCCCCACGTACAACCGCCTACAGGCGGTGCTCGGGCCTCCCAAGTTGGGAAGCAGCGTTGACAGCGCGCCCGCCGCGCCCATCAACTTTGGCGCCAGCCGCAGGAAGTGGGGCCCGAAGTCCCACCGGCTGTCGAGCACCAATCCCAGGTACTTCATGGTTGACTCGACAGCTATTCGGGCTCCCCCTACCTCAATGTGAGATCCCGGCGGCGGCGCCCGTCGGGGGCCATGAAAAGCGATGGCCTCCGACTTGTTGAGGGCCACCTCCAGGCCCAGGCGCCGTATGCGGTCCACCACCTGTGCGACCGCATCCGTGGCCAGCAACGCTGCCTCCCTGTGCGAGCTCCCTCGGGCGGTGACCAGCGTGTCGTCCGCGTAGCACGTCAGGTCTACCCCCGGTGCGAGCTCGCCTCTCAGCACCCAGTCGTACCCGATGTTCCACAGGAGCGGGCCGAGAACCGAACCCTGTGGAACACCGCACGACGTGACGCGCTGACCGGTGCCATCGCGTCCCTCGTAGGTGACACACCTATCCGCCAGATAAGCCCCAACGACGCGGCGGAGGTAGGGAGGTACCCTGTGGTATCGCAGGGCCTCCCTGATGCAACTCCAGGGCAGGGTGTTAAAGGCGTTGGAGATGTCTAAAGACACCGCCAACGCCACCCCGCCCCGGGACACCGCTTCCTCCGCGAGGACTCTCACCCGCATAATGGCGTCGATCGTGGAGCGCCCACGCCGAAAGCCAAACTGGCTGTCGTCCAAGTCCGGCCCCTCTGTGTACAAGTGGCTGACGAGGCGGTCTGCAACTATTCGCTCGAACAGCTTGCCCACCTCGTCCAGCAGCACTATGGGCCGGTATGCGGACGGCAAATCGGCAGGGCGCCCTGCCTTTCGGAGCAGGACCAGGCGACCTGTTTTCCACAGAGTGGGAAACTGGCCCCGCTCTAGGCACGCCGAGAAGAGTCCTCTCAGTTGGGGCTCTAGCTCCTGCAGAGCTAAGACGAGAGCACGGCCGGGCACTCCGTCGGGCCCCGGGGCAGTGTTTTTGGCCCGGAGCCGTGCCACGGCGGCTCCCATCTGCGGCTGTGTCACCTCCGGGACGCTGGCACCGTCCTCCTCCTCGGGCTCTGCGACTGAAGGGGCCATCGGTGGCGAAACATGCTCCCCCCTTGCAGGGAAGAGAGCCGCCACCACATCCTCCAGCAGCTGTGGCTGGAGACTCTCCGTCAGTGGGGGGCCCGCGGAACGGAGCTTTCCCCGGACCATGCGGTACGGGCGCCCCCACGGGTCCCCGTCCAGAGTCTCCAGCATCTCCTCCCTGGACCGAGCTCTCGCCCCCTCGATGGCGAGCCACAGAGCCTGCTTGGCCGCGCGGTACGCCTCATACAGCGCGGCCTCCTCTTCGGGGATCCGGACCAGTCGACGTCTTCTCCGGTACCGTGTGTACTGGCGCCTGACCGCCACGCACGTGACGCGCAGCTGCGCGATCTCGGCAGACCACCAGTACACCTGGCGCCTCGAGGACTGCGTGTGAACCCGGGGCATGGACGCGTCGCAAATCTGCGTCATCGCCCCGCGGAACCACTGTGCCTCTCGTTCGACGTCGACGGGTCCGTCGACCGACTCCCTATTCCAGGCCTGAATAATGGCCGCCTCCTCGAGAGCCCCCCTGTCGAGGCGCGTGAGCGCCCAGCGCGGGCCGTCCCTCCGCGGAGCCCTCCGCGGGCTGCGGCCGCCCGCGGTCTGGGCGGAGACGTCGAACCGGATATAGCGGTGGTCCGACAACGTCTCCACCTCCCGGGCGACACGCCAGTCGCGGACGCGGAGCGCCACAGCGGGGCTAGCGAACGAGACGTCCACAATGGACCCACCCCGCTGCCGCACGCACGTGAAGACGGAGCCCCGGTTCAGGACGACCAGGCCCGTCTCCAGCACCCACTCCTCCAATGCCTCGCCCCTGGCGTCCGTGACCGGGGATCCCCACGCCGCAGACTTGGCGTTGAGGTCCCCGAGTAGCAACACGGGGCGAGGGTGGTGCCGGACCACGACGGCCCCCAGCTCGACAAGGAAGCTCTCAAAGTCGGCGAGACTCTTGTTGGGCGAGAAATATGCCCCGATGGTGACTATGCCATCCACGAGGGCGGCCACCCAGCCGCGACCTCGGGACGCGTTTCCAAGAGTCCCGCCGATGATGGCCACCGAGCCATCCAGATCACCCACCCAGTTGTCCCGGGCGGGGACGAAATACGGCTCGGCGACCACGGCCACCTGGATCAACCACTCCGCCATGCTCTGAAGGAAGAGATCCTGAGCTCTGGCGCAGTGGTTGATGTTGCCCTGGAGGAAACGGAGGTGCGCCATCGCTAACACTCCATCCCCTCCACGACAGCTCCTACGCTAGGCCGGGAGTCGGCCGAAGTGCAGCCAGCCTGCGAGGGGGGTGCGGGTCCCCCGGCAGGCTGGTCTCCTCCCTTCTTCCCACGTCTGCGCCTGCGCTTGCGCTTGCCGGTGGGAGGCGCGGTGCAGGCCTTGCTGCCCACTCTGTGCCCCGCGGGCTTTCCTGCTGCTGCGCAGATACAGCAGTTTGCCTCCTCCGCGGAGCACTGGGCCGACTTATGGCCGGGTCGACCGCAGCGGAAGCAGAGCTCGCTGCGGTCAGTTTCGGCGGTGCACCGTGCCTTTACATGACCTGTTTCCAGGCATCGGAAGCACCGCATGACCCTGGGTTCTAGGAGTTTGACCCTCGCCGAAACCCATCCCACCAGCAAGCGCCCAGCGTCAGCCACCTTCCTCGCTGCCTCCACCGGGCATCGCACCCAGGCCGTGCCAAGCCCGTCAATACCGCGCCGCCACCGGATGTCTCCGGCGCGCACGCTTTCAGGCGGACACTCGCCGCTCCGAGCAACAGCCGCTACCACCTCCTCCGAGGACACGGAGTCGTCCAGCCCCTCCACGCAGATCTCTGCCAACTTTATGGGCCGGTACACCCGCACGTCCTCGGGTTTGAGGACCTCCCTCAGCTTGGCGGCTAGGGCGTCCGCCTTCTCGCCGTTCTCGGCACCCGGCAGCTCCAACATCCGGGCACCCGTGGCCGCCGTCCGGAATTGGAGGCCAGCTTGGATGCCAAGGTCATCAAGCTTGACCTTGGCCCTCGCCTCCGCCAGGACATCCTTATAGGTGACGCCCCGCTCCACAGCTTCGGGCTGCAGCGTTATTACTACAGCCGCAGAGCGCGGGACGTCAACCCTAGGCGCCTTTTTTCCTCCCTTGGCGGCCCCCGTTGCCGGGCCCGATTTTGCTTTCCGGCCTCCACGTCGCCGGCGCTTCTTCTTGGCGACCGTGGTCCAGCCCTCTGCGTCGGGTCCGGCCTCGATCGCAGGCCGCGTGGGCTGCGCAGGTTGCACGGGCCTCGCAGGTTGCGCGGGCTGCACGGGCCTCGCGGGTTGCGCGGGCTGCGTGGGCCTCGCTGGTTGCGCGGGCTGCGTGGGCCTCGCTGGTTGCGCGAGCCTCGCGGGTTGCGCGGGCTTTTGAGCCCCCTCCCCGACCTTTTGAGCCCCTTGTGCGGGCCTCACCTTAGAGGACTCCTCCGCCCTCCGCTTATCCGCCGCTAGTGGCGGCCGGAGGGTTTGCGCAGGGAGGAGTCTCGGCTCCAACGCCTCTAGGCGGGCATTCATCATGCCCCCAACTTGGAGCATGATGGCCCGCGCAACATCGGCGACCTGGTCCGACGGCAGCGACCCAGATGCCGAAGTGGAGGCGGTGGCGGCATACGATGGCCGCTCCTGCTGCCCGCCGAAACTGGCCCTCAGAGCGGCGATGTCGCGCTCTAGAGCCTCCACTCTACTTTGGAGACGGTCATTCTCCTTTAGGAGTTTTTCCGTC
Organism: Acronicta alni; assembly: GCA_964056405.1. Lineage (NCBI taxonomy): Eukaryota > Metazoa > Arthropoda > Insecta > Lepidoptera > Noctuidae > Acronicta > Acronicta alni. The sequence goes on from OZ043931.1 coordinate 27,476, forward strand.
TCCTCCGACGCCGTGCGGTTGAGGAGGATCCCCATCGCCTCTCTAATGCCGTCGGCTGCCTCCTTTAGGGCGCGCGTGAACGTCCCCTTCAGGTTGCCGGATTTTGTGGCTACCTTCAGGACGACGTCCACGCCGTCTGTCACCTGGCGGCTTAAGGCCGCCGCCGTCAGGTTCTCCGCAGCGCTGAGCGCGGACCGCCTTTCTCGGGCCTGACGCGACATTTCGGCAACCTCGTCGGTCGCCGCCGCCCGCCTCTCTTCCCGCCTCGCGGCGTGGAGGTCCGCTTTGGTGCTGACCAGCGCAGCGTTCCGCTGCGACTGGGTCGCACCGGCGTCACTCTCATCGCCCGGCAGCGGTGTGTCCGGGCGCTTAGTGAAGCGACCCCGGGCATCGCGCGAAAGCGACGAGCTTGACGCCCGCCCTCTAGTTGCCGTCGGCACTTTGGCGGCCGGCAGGTTCTCCTCGCTGGAGGAGAGACCCGTTCCCGCCTCCGACATGACGTCACGCGCGTCACCACGCAGACGTTTCCTACGATGTCCTCTCGACGACCCTTGGTCGGAGAGGACTTGGTCCGCAGAGGGACCTGAGCCTCCTCGGCTATCTCTGCCGTTGCCGGCAGGTGGATTGCCTTCGCTACCCTCCTCGGTATTTATAAAATGTTTCTCCATACAGATCCCACGAGTATGGGGGAAATAAAGCGTCCGCCCGAGCAGTGCCCCCTGTACCCGGGTAAGCCTAGGTGTGCCCGCCAGAGGGTCGGCCGGTACTCTGACGGGGGTCGCACTAGGGGCTGGATATACCCTCCAGCCATGCATCTCCTCACGGTGCGCCGCCGCTTGAGATTCGGGCAGTCCGGGCGGTTAAGCCGAGACTGACGGAGGAAGCTCTACGATGAGCCGCGAGACGTGATCCACGACACTCATCGTGGTGTAGGGCTTCCGTCCGGTTTGCCGGCGGTGGCAGTGAAGAGGACCTCCAACTGCCTGCCCGACGGTAGGGTGAGTACACGTCGAGCCCGCCCTCGTTCCTCCACTGTGCCCTCTGCTAAAATCAGAGGGACACGCGGAACAACGTCCTAGCCCAGTGAATGGGCCCTGTCCTTCTCAGGCCCTGAGAAGGACCGTTTCTCCTCCTGCGCAGCCTCACGGCCGCGCGGAGGGTTTCCCGCCCTAGCCCTGAAAAGGGCCGTTTACCCCCCACGAAGCCTCGCGGCCGTGCGGGGGGCTCCCCTCCCTTGGCCCTGAAAAGGGCCTTTCCCCAGTGTCGGACCATTAGCCACGAGCAGCAAGACTCCCCAAAAGCCAGGAAGAGTTGCTACTCGAGTTGCCCAGGATGCACCAGGCCTCATGACTAACGTTCCCCCAGGACGTATCCCGAAAGGACTGATAGCCACGAAGCACACGAGGAGGTTGTCCGACCTTAGCACCCCAACCTAACCTAACCTAACCTAACCTTTTTTTTTTTTTTTGCTTAGCGTGTGGAAAATCCATCATGGACTTCCGCCGCCCGGGGAGGCGGCGGGGCGTGTCGGACTCCACCCAGAGTGGGTGACCTACCGACTAAAAACCACACGGTGTTCCTTCTCGCACCTGCTGCGTCGGGGGCTACGGGAACAGAGCATTCTTCCGCGGCCCCCGACTGGTGACGGCCCGCTGCAGCGGGCCCCGTCTTTGAGTTTGTAGGGGGGGAGTGAGGCGTAGACTCCCCCCCGACGTCATGGAGAGGCGCGCGTGGAACACAACGCGCCACCGTCTCGGGTCCTTGAGGGGGAGCGACAGACGTTCCCCGCGTCTGTCGCCCCCGGACCGTTTAGGGAGGCTGGAAGAGGGCGTTGTCCGCCCTCTCCCGGCGACGACGTCGCCCGGTGCGCCTTCTGCGGATCGGGTCAGCGCTTGCACTCTCGCGCTCCCGCTCCGCAGCTTCCTTCTGCGAGATGACAACCTCGCAGAAGGAGATCACCGCGTCCCAAGACGCCGCGCTGTCCACCATCGAGCTGACGACGGCCGACAGCGACAAGTCGTCTCCCACCGCAGCGACGAGGGCACGGCGCGGCTCATCCCAAGCCGCACACTCTGTGAGCGTGTGCAGCGCCGTGTCCTCTACGCAATGGACGCAGTGATGGCACCGGGCGTCCGGCTCCCTGCCTATGCGACACAGGTACCTCCCGAAGCAACCGTGCCCTGAGAGCACCTGCGTCGCCCGGAACGTCAGGGAGCCGTGCCGTCTCCCGAGCCAGCGCTCGAGCACCGGCCGGACCGCCTCGATAGTGACGAGGCCGGCGGTAGGGCGCGAAAGCCTTTCCCGCCATTCCGCCACCAGGACCTGATGGAGCTCCAACCGGCGCAGCGTGATCTGCCGCTGCGCCAGTCCCGCGCTCCGCGTCCGCTCCTCCTCGCGCCACAGATAGAGTGACGCGAGCGCTCTCGCCTCCAGGTCCCAGGGCGGGGATCCGGCCAGTACGCAAGCCGCCTCGTGGGAGATCGTGCGATACCCTCGGACGACTCTGACGGCCATCGCCCTCTGCGGTTTCCGCAGCACCGCGATGCTGCGGGCCGTCAGGTCGGCCGCCCACACCGGGGCACCATATAGAGCCATGGATCGCACGACCCCCACGTACAACCGCCTACAGGCGGTGCTCGGGCCTCCCAAGTTGGGAAGCAGCGTTGACAGCGCGCCCGCCGCGCCCATCAACTTTGGCGCCAGCCGCAGGAAGTGGGGCCCGAAGTCCCACCGGCTGTCGAGCACCAATCCCAGGTACTTCATGGTTGACTCGACAGCTATTCGGGCTCCCCCTACCTCAATGTGAGATCCCGGCGGCGGCGCCCGTCGGGGGCCATGAAAAGCGATGGCCTCCGACTTGTTGAGGGCCACCTCCAGGCCCAGGCGCCGTATGCGGTCCACCACCTGTGCGACCGCATCCGTGGCCAGCAACGCTGCCTCCCTGTGCGAGCTCCCTCGGGCGGTGACCAGCGTGTCGTCCGCGTAACACGTCAGGTCTACCCCCGGTGCGAGCTCGCCTCTCAGCACCCAGTCGTACCCGATGTTCCACAGGAGCGGGCCGAGAACCGAACCCTGTGGAACACCGCACGACGTGACGCGCTGACCGGTGCCATCGCGTCCCTCGTAGGTGACACACCTATCCGCCAGATAAGCCCCAACGACGCGGCGGAGGTAGGGAGGTACCCTGTGGTATCGCAGGGCCTCCCTGATGCAACTCCAGGGCAGGGTGTTAAAGGCGTTGGAGATGTCTAAAGACACCGCCAACGCTACCCCGCCCCGGGACACCGCTTCCTCCGCGAGGACTCTCACCCGCATAATGGCGTCGATCGTGGAGCGCCCACGCCGAAAGCCAAACTGGCTGTCGTCCAAGTCCGGCCCCTCTGTGTACAAGTGGCTGACGAGGCGGTCTGCAACTATTCGCTCGAACAGCTTGCCCACCTCGTCCAGCAGCACTATGGGCCGGTATGCGGACGGCAAATCGGCAGGGCGCCCTGCCTTTCGGAGCAGGACCACGCGACCTGTTTTCCACAGAGTGGGAAACTGGCCCCGCTCTAGGCACGCCGAGAAGAGTCCTCTCAGTTGGGGCTCTAGCTCCTGCAGAGCTAAGACGAGAGCACGGCCGGGCACTCCGTCGGGCCCCGGGGCAGTGTTTTTGGCCCGGAGCCGTGCCACGGCGGCTCCCATCTGCGGCTGTGTCACCTCCGGGACGCTGGCACCGTCCTCCTCCTCGGGCTCTGCGACTGAAGGGGCCATCGGTGGCGGAACATGCTCCCCCCTTGCAGGGAAGAGAGCCGCCACCACATCCTCCAGCAGCTGTGGCTGGAGACTCTCCGTCAGTGGGGGGCCCGCGGAACGGAGCTTTCCCCGGACCATGCGGTACGGGCGCCCCCACGGGTCCCCGTCCAGAGTCTCCAGCATCTCCTCCCTGGACCGAGCTCTCGCCCCCTCGATGGCGAGCCACAGAGCCTGCTTGGCCGCGCGGTACGCCTCATACAGCGCGGCCTCCTCTTCGGGGATCCGGACCAGTCGACGTCTTCTCCGGTACCGTGTGTACTGGCGCCTGACTGCCACGCACGTGACGCGCAGCTGCGCGATTTCGGCAGACCACCAGTACACCTGGCGCCTCGAGGACTGCGTGTGAACCCGGGGCATGGACGCGTCGCAAATCTGCGTCATCGCCCCGCGGAACCACTGTGCCTCTCGTTCGACGTCGACGGGTCCGTCGACCGACTCCCTATTCCAGGCCTGAATAATGGCCGCCTCCTCGAGAGCCTCCCTGTCGAGGCGCGTGAGCGCCCAGCGCGGGCCGTCCCTCCGCGGAGCCCTCCGCGGGCTGCGGCCGCCCGCGGTCTGGGCGGAGACGTCGAACCGGATATAGCGGTGGTCCGACAACGTCTCCACCTCCCGGGCGACACGCCAGTCGCGGACGCGGAGCGCCACAGCGGGGCTAGCGAACGAGACGTCCACAATGGACCCACCCCGCTGCCGCACGCACGTGAAGACGGAGCCCCGGTTCAGGACGACCAGGCCCGTCTCCAGCACCCACTCCTCCAATGCCTCGCCCCTGGCGTCCGTGACCGGGGATCCCCACGCCGCAGACTTGGCGTTGAGGTCCCCGAGTAGCAACACGGGGCGAGGGTGGTGCCGGACCACGACGGCCCCCAGCTCGACAAGGAAGCTCTCAAAGTCGGCGAGACTCTTGTTGGGCGAGAAATATGCCCCGATGGTGACTATGCCATCCACGAGGGCGGCCACCCAGCCGCGACCTCGGGACGCGTTTCCAAGAGTCCCGCCGATGATGGCCACCGAGCCATCCAGATCACCCACCCAGTTGTCCCGGGCGGGGACGAAATACGGCTCGGCGACCACGGCCACCTGGATCAACCACTCCGCCATGCTCTGAAGGAAGAGATCCTGAGCTCTGGCGCAGTGGTTGATGTTGCCCTGGAGGAAACGGAGGTGCGCCATCGCTAACATTCCATCCCCTCCACGACAGCTCCTACGCTAGGCCGGGAGTCGGCCGAAGTGCAGCCAGCCTGCGAGGGGGGTGCGGGTCCCCCGGCAGGCTGGTCTCCTCCCTTCTTCCCACGTCTGCGCCTGCGCTTGCGCTTGCCGGTGGGAGGCGCGGTGCAGGCCTTGCTGCCCACTCTGTGCCCCGCGGGCTTTCCTGCTGCTGCGCAGATACAGCAGTTTGCCTCCTCCGCGGAGCACTGGGCCGACTTATGGCCGGGTCGACCGCAGCGGAAGCAGAGCTCGCTGCGGTCAGTTTCGGCGGTGCACCGTGCCTTTACATGACCTGTTTCCAGGCATCGGAAGCACCGCATGACCCTGGGTTCTAGGAGTTTGACCCTCGCCGAAACCCATCCCACCAGCAAGCGCCCAGCGTCAGCCACCTTCCTCGCTGCCTCCACCGGGCATCGCACCCAGGCCGTGCCAAGCCCGTCAATACCGCGCCGCCACCGGATGTCTCCGGCGCGCACGCTTTCAGGCGGACACTCGCCGCTCCGAGCAACAGCCGCTACCACCTCCTCCGAGGACACGGAGTCGTCCAGCCCCTCCACGCAGATCTCTGCCAACTTTATGGGCCGGTACACCCGCACGTCCTCGGGTTTGAGGACCTCCCTCAGCTTGGCGGCTAGGGCGTCCGCCTTCTCGCCGTTCTCGGCACCCGGCAGCTCCAACATCCGGGCACCCGTGGCCGCCGTCCGGAATTGGAGGCCAGCTTGGATGCCAAGGTCATCAAGCTTGACCTTGGCCCTCGCCTCCGCCAGGACATCCTTATAGGTGACGCCCCGCTCCACAGCTTCGGGCTGCAGCGTTATTACTACAGCCGCAGAGCGCGGGACGTCAACCCTAGGCGCCTTTTTTCCTCCCTTGGCGGCCCCCGTTGCCGGGCCCGATTTTGCTTTCCGGCCTCCACGTCGCCGGCGCTTCTTCTTGGCGACCGTGGTCCAGCCCTCTGCGTCGGGTCCGGCCTCGATCGCAGGCCGCGTGGGCTGCGCAGGTTGCACGGGCCTCGCAGGTTGCGCGGGCTGCACGGGCCTCGCGGGTTGCGCGGGCTGCGTGGGCCTCGCTGGTTGCGCGGGCTGCGTGGGCCTCGCTGGTTGCGCGAGCCTCGCGGGTTGCGCGGGCTTTTGAGCCCCCTCCCCGACCTTTTGAGCCCCTTGTGCGGGCCTCACCTTAGAGGACTCCTCCGCCCTCCGTTTATCCGCCGCTAGTGGCGGCCGGAGGGTTTGCGCAGGGAGGAGTCTCGGCTCCAACGCCTCTAGGCGGGCATTCATCATGCCCCCAACTTGGAGCATGATGGCCCGCGCAACATCGGCGACCTGGTCCGACGGCAGCGACCCAGATGCCGAAGTGGAGGCGGTGGCGGCATACGATGGCCGCACCTGCTGCCCGCCGAAACTGGCCCTCAGAGCGGCGATGTCGCGCTCTAGAGCCTCCACTCTACTTTGGAGACGGCCATTCTCCTTTAGGAGTTTTTCCGTCTCCTCCGACGCCGTGCGGTTGAGGAGGATCCCCATCGCCTCTCTAATGCCGTCGGCTGCCTCCTTTAGGGCGCGCGTGAACGTCCCCTTCAGGTTGCCGGATTTTGTGGCTACCTTCAGGACGACGTCCACGCCGTCTGTCACCTGGCGGCTTAAGGCCGCCGCCGAACCTAACCTAACCTAACCTAACCTAACCGGCGGTTAATTTCTACAGCAAACATAGCATTTTGACGCGGTTTTCAACCCCTATATTGTTTTATATTGTTATATTCGTCTCCCGAGCACACATCCGCGTACCTGGACACCAAAAATTTTCCATTTTCACGAAAATTTAATTTTCACCATATTTATATTTTATTAAAAAAAAAAAAAAAAAATCAAAATTAATTCATTTTTCCAAATTTAAGAAAAATTTTGATCCCGTTCGATACACATCAGTCTGGAACAGCTCCTGGCGCGCGTCCCGGCGACCGTGACCTGAAAACAAACAAGATAATTAGCAGTTTTGCTGTAAAATTGACCGAAAAAACAGTTTTTTGACTATATCTTCAAAATTTCCCCCACCACCTACCCCTAATTTTTTTTGCACAGTTTTGTAGCCCGTTTCGCCCCGAATCCGCAGGTACCCCGCTTGTGGGGATAGCTTGCAGGAAAACACAAAAAATTGACCAATATCATATCTGACTACGTACCGAGTTTACCTTATAGGTGACACATTTAATACAACGCGGTTAATTTCTACAGCAAACATAGCATTTTGACGCGGTTTTCAACCCCTATATTGTTTTATATTGTTATATTCGTCTCCCGAGCACACATCCGCGTACCTGGACACCAAAAATTTTCCATTTTCACGAAAATTTAATTTTCACCATATTTATATTTTATTAAAAATCAAAATTAATTCATTTTTCCAAATTTAAGAAAAATTTTGATCCCGTTCGATACACATCAGTCTGGAACAGCTCCTGGCGCGCGTCCCGGCGACCGTGACCTGAAAACAAACAAGATAATTAGCAGTTTTGCTGTAAAATTGACCGAAAAAACAGTTTTTTGACTATATTTTCGAAATTTCCCCCACCACCTACCCCTAATTTTTTTTTTTTGCACAGTTTTGTAGCCCGTTTCGCCCCGAATCCGCAGGTACCCCGCTTGTGGGGATAGCTTGCAGGAAAACACAAAAAAAAAAAAAAAAATTGCCCCCCCCCCCCCACCCTCCCTTTTGCGCTTGGCCAAGTAAACTTGGAACAGGTGTAAAAAATTTTAAAACTTTTTATATAATTTAGACTGCTGATTTTAACAATTCTCGAGTGGTAGAACAGGGAGGAAATACTTTTTACAGCGACAGGCTCTAAATAGAGCCAAAACCCACTAGATAAATATTTTATTTTATTTATTAAGAACAGTTACCTCTATTGAGGCTAACGATTTTACTAATTATTATTGTGACTATATCGCCGACAGATCCCCCCTTTACAGGGATCAGCACATGAACAAATATTTTAACTTAATTTATGTAGACAAACCTGACTACAGATATCTCTATTGAGACTAACATTTATTAAGTATTTTATTTTGACCATATCGCTGACAGATCCCCCCTTTACAGGGATCAGCACATAAATATTTATAATATAAAAATCATATTTAAATAGTCCATTCTTTTATTATTTTAATTCATTAAATTTTTATCACTTTTATTAATTGTACACCCCTCCAACATGTTCCTCTCCAGAACACCGGCCAAAAAAGCCTCCACGGGTCCCCATGTCTCTCCGTCGAATGCCGCACTCTCCGTCACCTTCGACAAGGTTGCCTCCCCTCCCAGTGCTTCAACTCAGGCCTCTAGTGTGAGGCGAAGCATTGGAGAGTGGGAAAACGGAAGAGTGGCGGAATCCCAGCCCCTCCCGCCAGCTGCCGCCAAATCCCCTAAGAAGGCAGCCCCAACGATGACGGCATCACGTACACGGCGCGCAGCAGCCCAGGCAGATAGCAGGGCTGTAGCGCGCCGAGCCTCCACCGAGACCGCAGGGGCGTCGCCGGAGACGAGCCAGCTGCAACCGAGCAAACCCACCGATCGGGTGACCGAGGCTCGCAACTGCCTTCTGCGCGCGAAGTCGCTCCTCGGCGACTCGCGCAACTTGAGGGCAGACTTGAAGGCCGGGATCACCCAAGCGGTGGAACGGTTGTACCAGCTGGTGAAGGAAGCGGCGGCGGCTGCCGCAAAGGAGAAAGGGGCTGAGACGGCGGAGATGGAGGCCATTAAGGCAACACCTCCGCCAGAGGCACCCCCCAGGAGCTTTCCGGAGGTTGACTCGTTGCTCGCTTCACTAGCGGAGCATAGCGCGCTGGTGAAGGAGAGCAGCGAGAAGACGGAGAAGCTGCGGGAGGCGATGGAGAGGCAGGGGGAAATACTGGAGAAGACGGCCACGTATGCGGACCTGTTTCAAAAACAGAGTAACGCCTTCGGGAGGGCAACATACGCGGGTGCCGTCGCGGTCAGCCAGACCAGGCATCAAGACCTGGAGCGGACCGGACTGCACTCCGTGGTCGTCACCTCGACAGACGACCAAGAGACCGGGGAGGAAGTCCTGGAGAGGGTCCGAAAGGCAGTAGACGCCAAGGAGGGGTGGATACAGGTGGAGAGGGTGCGAAAGGCCAAAGATAGAAAGATAATTATGGGGTGCAAAACAAAGGAAGACAGGCAGAGGATAAAAGAAAGGCTGGAGGCTGCGGGCGGCCACCTCGTCGTCGAGGAGGTGAAAAACAAGGACCCGCTTCTGATCCTGAGGGACCTGCTGAAGGTCCACAGCGATGAGGACATCATCAGGGCCGTCAGGAATCAGAATAGGGAGGTTTTCCATGGCCTCGGCGACGCGGACAATAGGGTCACAGTGCGGTACCACAAAGGGGCGCGGAACCCCCACAGCAACCACGTGATACTCAGCGTCTCTCCCATAATATGGAAGAGAGCTGTAGACCTGGGTACACTGCGCATAGATCTGCAGAGGGTTCGCGTGGAGGACCAGTCGCCCCTGGTGCAGTGCACTCGATGCCTGGGATACGGGCATAGCAGGCGATTGTGCACGGAGCCGACCGACCTCTGTAGTCACTGTGGCGGCCCGCACCTAAAGGCAGGATGCCCAGATGTGGTGACAGGCGGGACACCCGCATGTAAGAACTGCGTCCAAGCCAAATACGCAACAACTGGACACAATGCGTTTAGCGGTGAGTGCCCAATCCGCAAAAAATGGGACGCTTTGGCACGGGCTTCAGTGGCGTATTGCTAAAGTTGTCCCAAGGAGCACTCACCGTTACCATCTCGTGCGAGCGAATAAGCGGAACCATATTGGTGCCTTCCACCCAACAGATGTCGAGGAGGACGAAACCGTTAACCATCAGCAAAACAGGCTATTGGAGCTGGAAATAAATGCGTTGAGTCATGATAGTAACCATGACTCACCATTTACAAGGCGAAAAGACAGTCCCTCGACCATCTGCGCACCAAGCGCTGCACTATCCGCACCGTATTTGGCTTACAATTGTCCAATATCTGCAAAAAATAAACTAAATTTCAAAAACAAAATGACATCATATGGTATAAAATCTCTAGTAAAATTATATAAAAACAAGGCAAACATAGATATATATTAAATATATAATGCTAATGTTTACACCAAAAAATTTTAAAAAATTATATAGCTAGACAAATAAAAATTTTAATTAATAAACATCCATCCATATCAACGCAGAAATTACTACAAATGATTGCACCACACAGAATGAAATAAATATGTCTCTTTCCTTTCTTCTTTCTTACACTCATGTTTTTAAATAAAAGCCAAAAATCTATTGTAAATATAATTTATTGTAAATATAATCTATTCAAGCCATGTCTTAATTACCAGTTATCATTAATAATAGTATAATATAAACACCTCACTGTATGAAAAATATCATCTTGCATCCCAATGGCTCTGGTCATGCTAGAGGTACCCTTCCGCATGGCAGGAGTGTGGTTTTAGCCGGTAAGAGTCCGGCACTACCCAGACTGCATACGTGCTGTCTGGGTGTCCATGAGGATTTCCAACTCCTGCCACAATTAAAAAAAAAAAAAAAAAAAAAAAAAAAAAAAAAAAAAAAACCTAACCTAACCTAACCTAACCTAACCTAACCTAACCTAACCTAACCTAACCTAACCTAACCGGCGCGGTTAATTTTTACAGCAAACATAGCATTTTGACGCGGTTTTCAACCCTTATATTGTTTTATTTTGTTATATTTGTCATCCGGGCACACATCCGCGTACCTGGACACCAAAATTTTCCATTTTCACGAAAATTTAATTTTCACCGTACTTATATTTTTAATAAAAATCATAACTAATTCATTTTTCTAAATTTTTATAATATTTTGATCCCGTTCGATACACATCAGTCTGGAACAGCTCCTGGCGCGCGTCCCGGCGACCGTGACCTGAAAACAAACAAGATAATTAGTAATTTTGCTGAAAAATTGACCAAAAATACAGTTTTTTGACCATATCTTCAAAATTTCCCCCACCACCTACCCCTAATTCTTGCACAGTTTTGTAGCCCGTTTCGCCCCGAATCCGCAGGCACCCCGCTTGTTGGGATAGCTTGCAGGAAAACACAAAAAATTGCCCCCCCCGCCCACCCTGTTGCTCTTGGCCAGGTAAACTCGGAGCAAATACTGAAAATTTTGTAACTACTTTTGACCATTTAAGTAGTTAGCCACACTGACTTCGACTAGTGGTGCAGGCCGAAGACTTGATTTAGGAGGTGGGAGCAACAAAACGTTTTTACGATAGGCTCTATTGGCCTGAACTTTGTGATTAACATTGGGTTATATACACCTATTAGCTTATAAGACCCTTGTGCAGATTGGTTTTTTGCATCTTGCACATTATTTTATTTTATTTTATCGTCCCTATTGACGATTTTACCACATTGACGCATACCATCCAACATGTTCGGCTTCAGAACACCTTTGAAAACGACCGACGGCGAGAAGTCTCCATCAAGACCTGGGGCAGTAGCGCCCCCAAACGTTAGACGCAGCATAGACGAGTGGGAAGCTACTAACACTAGCCCCACCACATCCAAGACAGAAAAGACAGCGCAGGCCGGCCCTACGAAAACAAAAACGAAACCCGCTCTTACGCAGGAGAACAAAGCTGCGACCGTGACCACAATGCGGAAGTCCGTGGAGACATGCTCACCGCCAAAAGTTAAATACGCAGACCGAACTGCTGAGGCTAAAGCCTGCCTTACAAAGGCAAAGCTTAACCTCAGCAGCAGCAGAAACATGAAGACAGAAATAAAAACCGCTATCACTGAAGCCACAGAACGACTATACAAATTAGTAAAAGACGTTGAATCTGAGCTGAAAGCGACAAAGTCGAAAATAAACAAGGATGAGCCGGTAGTAATAGACCCAAAGCCTCAACCCACAGAACCAGCTCCTCCCAAAGAATCGGACACAAGCAGGATTCTACTCACTATCCAACAACACACAAAGCTCCTGGAAGAGAGTAATAAGAAAATAGAAGAGCTCAAAGAGAAACTCGACCACCAAAATGGATTTTTGGATAAGGGCACCTACGCGGGTGTTGCCGCGACTCGGCCCGTGAACTCACTGCCGAGGCGCGGCACGTTACACTCGGTTGTGGTCACGTCCAAAAATGAAACCGAGACAGGAGACGAAGTCCTCGGCAGAATAAGGGAGGCAGTAAACGCCAAAGACGGGTGGATAAAGGTGGAAAAAGTGAGGAAAGCCAAAGATAGAAAAATAATAATAGGTCTAGAAACGGAAGAAGAGAGGAACAAGATCAAGACCCGGCTTCAAAGGGAAGGAGTTGACCTTACTGTCGAGGAAGTTAAAAACAAGGACCCACTTCTGATTCTGAAGAACGTTCTAGTCGCGAATACCGACGAAGACGTTATAACAGCTCTCAGAAATCAGAATAAGGGCGTTTTTAACGGCCTCGACAGTGGGGAAAACAGGGTGGAGGTAAAATACAGGAGGAGAACACATAACCCCCACATCGGCCACGTTGTTGTCAGCGTTTCGCCCACCATCTGGCGACGGGCTATAGAAAACGGCACCGTGCATATTGACCTCCAGCGCATTAGGGTCGAGGATCAGTCCCCGCTGGTCCAGTGTACCCGCTGCCTAGGCTTTGGGCATGGTAAGCGGCTCTGTAAAGAGCCCGCGGACCTATGCAGCCACTGCGGTGGTCCTCACATGAGACCGGAGTGTCCGGATTGGCTCTCAGGAGCTCCACCCGCTTGCCGGAATTGCACGAGGGCAAAAATAGAGCACGGCACGCAACACAACGCGTTCAGCCACGATTGCCCTGTACGGACAAAGTGGGATGACGTGGCCAGATCGTCTGTCGCGTATTGCTAAGGGCACCCAAGGCAACCCAAACCCCTACAGGATAGTACAGGCCAACCTCCAGCGGAAAAAACTCGCAACAGACGAGCTCCTATTGGAAGCCGTGAAGCGCGGAGTCGCCGTTGCTCTCCTCCAGGAACCATATGTGGGAGGGGCTAAGGTCATTAGGAACCACAGGGGCGTTCGTATCTTCCAGAGCACCGACACCGGAAACGGTACTGTCAAGGCCGCAGTAGCGGTCTTCGATCAAGACCTTACAGTCATACAGTACCCGAAACTCACCACGAACAACATCGCCGTGGTGGGGATCCGGACCAGTGCCTGGAGGATCACGCTCGTCTCCTTTTACTTTGAGCCGGACCAGCCGATGGGACCTTACCTGGAGCACCTCAAACACATCGAGGAAGAGGTAGGGCCCAGAATGTGGATCGTTGGAGGAGACGCAAATGCGAAAAGTACCTGGTGGGGAAGTTTGTCTATCGACTGTAGGGGGGAAGAAGTATCCGGAGTTCTCGACGAGCTGGGTCTCAACATACTCAACAGAGGGGAAATTCCGACTTTCGATACGGTTAGAGGAGGAAGACGCTTCTGTAGCTACGTCGATATCACGGCATGTTCGACGGATATCCTGGACCTGGTTGACGACTGGAGGGTAGATGAGGGTCTCACGAGCTCGGATCACAACGGCATTGTTTTTAACATCAAACTTAAAAGATCCAAAGGCATTAAAATTAGTAGAACCACTAGACTATATAACACAAAAAAAGCAAATTGGCCTGAGTTTCGTGAGAAACTCAACCAATTAATGCAAGATAGTAAAATAAATAAAACAGAAATAGACAAATTAAAATCAACAGATCAACTTAACTTAATTATAAACAGATACATACAATCAATTAGAGATGCATGCACCTCATCAATGCCTATGAAAAAGAGTAAGGAAGTACTCACCTTGCCGTGGTGGTCCGAGAAACTCGAGAGGATGAAACAGGAAGTCGCAACCAGGAAACGTAGGATTCGATGTGCCGCGCCGGTCCGAAGATCGAGAGTCGTTGAAGAGTACCTGAAACAGAAAGTTGAGTATGAAACGGAAGCAGCCAAAGATATGGTCGAGAGTTGGAAGAACTTCTGCGCCAGACAGGACAGAGAGGGGGTTTGGGAGGGTATCTACCGAGTGTTAGGAAGGACCAAAGGAAGGGAAGAGGACCAGCCGCTTGTGAGGGAGGGGAAGGTGCTGGATGCGAAGGGGTCAGTGGAGCTCCTGGCGAACACTTTCTACCCAGAAGACCTTATGGACAGCGATAGCACATGCCACCGCCTTATTCGACAAAAGGCCGACGTTGTGAATGTTGGAGATCAAGATGATTCATGTGAACCACCATTCACAATGGCCGAGCTGATGGCATCGTGCAAATCCTTCAACGCCAGGAAAGCCCCAGGAGCGGATGGTTTCACCGCCGATATTTGCTGCCAAGCCATCGAAAGTGCCCCTGAAGTAGCCCTTGCCCTCCTGAACGGCTGCTTGAAATCCTACCACTTCCCTGAAGTCTGGAAGGAGGCGATTGTGGTCGTACTAAAGAAACCGGGGAAAGATGACTACAACACCCCAAAGGCGTACAGACCAATCGGCCTTCTACCAATCCTGGGCAAAATCTACGAGAAGATGTTGGTGGCCCGCCTCAAGTTCCACCTGATTCCGAGGATGAGTACTCGCCAGTATGGATTCATGCCCCAGAGGAGCACGGAAGACTCCCTCTATGTATTAATGCAGCACATCCGTAGCAAGCTAGATATGAAGAAAATAGTCGTCTTGGTATCTTTGGACATAGAGGGAGCTTTCGACAGCGCCTGGTGGCCAGCCATAAGAGTCCGACTGGCTGAGGAAAAGTGTCCAATCGGTTTGAGGAGGGTCATCGACAGCTATCTCAGGGATAGAAAAGTCAAGGTCAGATACGCGGATGAGGAGTTCAGCAAGTCCACAAATAAGGGTTGTGTCCAGGGTTCCATTGGGGGACCAATACTCTGGAACCTTTTGCTGGACCCGCTCTTAAAGAGCCTGGAAGCGAGGAATGACTATTGCCAAGCCTTTGCTGACGATGTTGTGCTGGTCTTCGATGGTGACGCATCACTGGAGATCCAGGGACGTGCCAATGCCGCTCTCGAACACGTTCGGGCGTGGGGGGTACAAAACAAACTGAAATTTGCTCCGCATAAGACCAATGCAATGGTCATCACACGCAGACTAAAATATGACACCCCACGCCTGAGTATGGGCGGGATAGACATTGCCATGTCCAAGGAAGTCAAAATCCTGGGCGTCACCATCGACGAAAAGCTGACATTTAACACACACGTCGCAAATGTGTGCAGAAAGGCAATAGGAATCCACAAACAGCTAACCAGAGCCGCAAAGACCAACTGGGGACTTCATCCGGAGGTCATAAGGATAATATATGTGGCAACCGTGGAACCAGTCATCCTATACGCAGCCAGCGTGTGGGCCCCGGCTGCTAGAAAACTGGGCGTCATGAAGCAGTTGGGAGCAGTGCAGCGCGGTATTGCGCAAAAGCTGTGCAAGGCTTACCGAACGGTCTCTTTGAACTCTGCGCTGGTGCTGGCTGGGATTCTACCTCTCGATCTCCGAGTCCGCGAGGCGGCATCATTATACGAGGCCAGGAGGGGGGTGCCCCAGCCGGCACTCGGCGATAGGAGTGTTGAGCAGACCGCTTCGGCAATGGAAGCCCCACACCCTGCGGAGCGCGCTGAGCTGGAGCTAGTGAGCCTGGTGAACAGAGAGCAACTTAATGCCCAGAACGAACTTGAAGTTCGTATCTTCACGGACGGGAGCAAGATTGGAGGCAAGGTTGGGGCAGCGCTCTCCATCTGGAGCGGGGACGTGGAAACCAAGACTCGCAAGCTTGCTCTCCCACACTACTCCACCGTCTACCAGGCCGAGCTTCTTGCAATATGCGTCGCAACCAGGGAGATGCTCAGAAACAGCGCGCAATCGTTTGGAGTTTTCAGCGACTCCATGGCGGCCCTCCAAACTATACAAAATCACGACCGACACCACCCACTAGCAGTGGAGGCAAGGGCCAACATGAGATCTCTGGCTATCCAAAACAAGGCTGTCACCTTGTTTTGGATCAAAGCACATGCAGGTTTGGAGGGAAATGAGAGGGCCGACGAATTAGCCAAGGAGGCCGCTGAAAGGTCCAAAAGACAGCCGGATTACGACTTGTGCCCGGTTTCATACGTCAGGCGATGCATTCGTACGGCAACGCTTGACGAGTGGAACCGTAGGTATAGCTCCGAAACAACTGCTTCAGTGACCAAATTGTTCTTCCCTGACGCGGTGGCTGCGTACAGAGTCATTAGGAAGCTTAAAATTAGCAATGTAGTCACGCAGATTATGACGGGGCACGGTGGGTTCTCGGCATACTTGTTCCGGTTTAAGTGCAAGGAGAGCCCATCATGCATCTGCGACCCCGATGCTGACGAAACGGTGCCACATATATTATTTGAGTGTCCTGTGTTTGACAGACAAAGATTGGAGGCCGAGCATTTACTTGATGCTAAAATAGACGCCGGAAACTTCTGGCAAATAATTGAGGGCAAAAGTAGAGATATAGCAATAGAATACTGTGTTAAAGTCTGCGAAAAAGTGATCAGAAGAAATAAAACTGCATAAGAAAATAATGCTTGATTAATATCATGCGAATATTAAAAGTAAGCATTTAAAAAAGTAAGAAAATAAAACAAATTTAAAGCCAGCGGAAAAGAATAAGAAATAACAAATTAGATCTGCCAAGAACCATATTAAAAGAAATGTCAGAAAGTAGTCGTAAAGAAAACAGCATAAGATAAACCTAAGATCAGAAGAAAGAAGAACTTAAGATTAGAAGATTAGGAAGGAAGTACAATAGTCGACAAGAAATAAGTAGAAATAGAAGATTAGAACATATTATAAAACAAATACACAATAACAAAAGAAAGAGTAATAATATATGCGGAACAGTACAGGCTCCGATTATGTTGGAGGTAGAAGCATGGCAGGAGTGTGGTTTTAGCCGGTAGGAGTCCGGCACTACCCAGACTGCCTCACCTAGTGAGCGGTCTGGGTGTCCATGAGGATTTCCCACTCCTGCCCAATTTAAAAAAAAAAAAAAAAAAAAAAAAAAAAAAAAAAAAAAACCTAACCTAACCTAACCTAACCTAACCTAACCTAACCTAACCTTTTTTTTTTTTTTTTTTAACGTATGGAAATCCTCATGGACTATCCACCGCCCGGGGAAGGCGGTGGGGTGTGTCGGACTCCACCCATAGGGGGTGACCTACCGACTAAAACCATACGGGTGTTTCGCCTCACCACTTTTTGCTGGGGTTACGGGAGCGAGAACATTCCTCCGCGACCCCAGCAGTGGCAGACCGCAAACTCGCGGTCTCCGGCTCTATTAGGGAGACACTTGCGTGCCCCCACCTACCGATCCACGTGAGTGGGGCGCGGAAACACCAACCGCACCTCCATCTCGGGCCTTGTGTTGTTGGGCGGACGGACTTCCCCAAGTCCGCCGCCCGTGGCCGTTTATGGTGGTTGGAACAGGGCGTTGTCTGCCCTGTTCCTGCGCCCTGATCGACGGGCGCGGATCGGCAGGGTGGAGGCAGTCTCCCTCTCCCTCTCCGCGGTCTCCTTCTGCGCCATCACGTCCTCACAGAAGGAGAGCATCGCCTCCCAGGCGTCTGGACTCCCGACCATGCTGTTGACTACGGCCGGGAGTGAGAGGTCTTGTCCTGTGGTACCTCTCAGGACACGGCGCTGCTCGGCCCATGCGACACACTGCTCGAGCGTGTGCTGCGCCGTGTCCTCCAAACAATCGCTGCAGTGGTGGCAGCGGGTGTCTGCTTCCCTCCCGGCGATGCGGCACAAGTACTTGCCGAAGCATCCATGCCCCGACAGCACCTGCGTCAGCCGGAAGGTCAGCACACCGTGACGCCTGTCGGCCCATTCCCTCAGAACGGGGCGGAGGGCTTCGACCGTCCGCAGTCCAGCGCTTGGTCGCCCAAGCCGCTCCGCCCACTCTTCGAATGCCGCTTGTCGCAGCAGTTCCCTGCACTGGCCCAACTCCCTAGGGACTACCATCTCTCCTCTTTCCCGCACCTCCTTGCGCCATGTATAGAGTGACGCAAGGACCCGGGCGTCCACGTCCCAAGGGAGAGAACCCGCCAGTGCGCACGCCGCCTCCGCCGAGATCGTGCGATATCCTCGGATAACCCGTATGGATAACGCACGCTGTGGCCGCCGCAACATAATGGCGCCGCGACTCGTCAACTCGGTGGCCCAGACAGGGGCACCGTAGAGGGCCATTGAACGAATGACCCCCAGATAGAGCCGCCTGCAGCTGCTTTTTGGGCCACCGAGATTCGGCAAGAGCCGTCCGAGGGCGCCAGCCGCTCCCATCAACCGCGGTGCTAGGCGCTGGAAGTGAACGTCGAAGCTCCATCTGCTGTCCAGCACGAGCCCCAGGTACCGCATGCACGACAAGATATCAATGCGGACCCCACCGATGACAATATGGGATCCTGGAGGAGGAGCTCTCCGGGGCCCATGGAAGGACAGAGCCTCCGTTTTGTTCAGCGCCACTTCCAGCCCAAGCTGGCGTATGCGCGCCACGACCTGTGCCACCCCCGCAGTGGCAAGACGGGCAGCCTCCCTGTACGTATTGCCCCGGGCTAGGACGAGCGTGTCATCAGCGTAACATGTTACGCTAACGCCCGGGAGAATGGCCCTACGCAGGACCCAATCGTAGCCGATGTTCCACAGGAGCGGTCCAAGGACAGAACCCTGTGGAACACCGCACGTCATCCCTCTGCTGTACACCCCGTTGCGTCCCGTAAAGGTGATCGACCGATCACGCAAGTAGTCCCCTACCGTCCGACGTAGGTGGAGCGGCATCTGGTGGTATTGGAGTGCTTCCACGATGCAACTCCATGGCAGAGTGTTGAACGCGTTGGCAATGTCCAACGATACTGCAAGCAACACTCCGCCGTCCGCCACCACCTGTTCCGACAGGGCTTTCACGCGCAGTATTGCGTCGACTGTCGACCTGCCTGCCCGGAACCCAAACTGGTTGTCGGACAGGTCGGGGCCCACTCTGGTCATATGCTTGACGAGGCGGGCAGCGGTGACGCGCTCAAAGAGCTTACTCACCTCGTCAAGCAGTACGATGGGGCGGTATGCAGAGGGAGAGTCTGCGGGGCGCCCCTCCTTTTTGAGGAGGACCAGTCTGCCCGTCTTCCAGTGCTCTGGGAAGCGGCCTTCCTTGAAGCATGCAGTGAAAAGTCTCTGTAGTCGGGGGCCGAGGACCTTAAGGGCCAGAGCCCAGGCCTGTCCCGGAACGCCATCTGGTCCCGGCGCCGTGTTCTTGGCACGCATGCGCAAAATTGCTGCGCCAAGTTCCGCCTCGGTGACCTCGGGCACGTTAGGCTCCTCCACGGGTGCAGAGCTTCGCGACCGCATTGGCGGTGGTATGTGTTCCACCCTATTGGGAAATAGAGCGGACACGACTGTGCCAAGAAGAGCTGGCTCGAGAGACTCCGTCAGAGGCGGCGCCCAGGGTCGCAACTTGGCTCTAGCGAGCTTGTAGGGGCGTCCCCATGGGTCGCTGTTGAGCAGCTCGAGAAACTGCTCATGGCCAGCCTCCTTCGCTTGGCTGATGCCCAGCTGCAGAGCTTCCTTGGCCGCTTTGTAAGCCTCGTACAGCCGGGCCTCCAGTAAGGGGTCGCGACGGCGCCGTCGACGGTGCCTGGTGTATAGGCGTCGGGCTGCAGCGCACTCCACGCGCATGTTCGCAAGCTCCCGAGACCACCAGTATACCTGACGTTTCTGAGGTCCCACCCTGGCCCGGGGCATAGCTGCGTCGCAGATTTGCGTTAGTGCGTGGCGGAACCAGGCAGCCTCAGCCTCTACGTCCACTGGCTCCTCGGGAGCGGAGAACCACGCCTGCACAATGGCGGCTTCGATGAGGACGTCTCTGTCGAGCTGTTTTAGGACCCACCTCGGATTGTTGGAGGTGGTCCGGCTCGGGCGGCCGCTATTAGCTGAAGACGTGGAGATCTCGAACCGGATATACCGGTGGTCGGAGAGTGTCTCCACGCCTTCCATCACCCTCCACCCTTGAATGCGGCGCGCCACAGATGGACTTGCGAGAGAGACGTCCACGATCGATCCGCCATTTTGCCGCACACACGTGTGGACCGTCCCACGGTTGAGGATTTCCAACCCCGTCGCAATCGCCCACTCCTCCAGCACGTCGCCGCGTGCGTCGGTGGCGGGGCAGCCCCAAGCCGAAGATTTGGCGTTGAGGTCCCCAAGGAGGAGGACGGGGTGGGTGTGGTTCCGCCCAATCAGGGCTCCCACATCTCCAAGAAAAGCCTCGAATTCGGCGAGGACCCTGTTGGGCGAAAAGTAGACCCCAACCACGAGGACACCTTCCACAACGACAGCGACGCAACCCGGACGTCTGTCCCCGACCGCCATCAGCACTCCTGCAGAGGCCCGACTGATGATAGCCACCAAACCCGTTGAGTCCCCTACCCAGTTGTCCTGAGGTAGGATAAAGTAGGGCTCCGCCACCACAGCCACGTGTATCATCCACTCTGCCATAGTCTGGAGTAAAAGATCCTGGGCCCTGGCAGAGTGGTTGAGATTGCCT
This sequence comes from Acronicta alni, assembly GCA_964056405.1. Classification (NCBI taxonomy): domain Eukaryota; kingdom Metazoa; phylum Arthropoda; class Insecta; order Lepidoptera; family Noctuidae; genus Acronicta; species Acronicta alni. The sequence continues at coordinate 48,096 of OZ043931.1, forward strand.
TGGAGAAAGGATAGGGCCATTATTGTGATGGCACATCTGTTTCCACCACGTCCATGGCCTGGATGGCCGCTGGTTGAGTTGGCTGGAGGGGGGTTTGAGTGACTCTGGCCCCTCTGGCCTTTCCTTTCTTCTTGCCCTCCCGGGCAGCGCAGGACTTGGAGCCCACTCTGTGTTCCGCCGGCTTCCCACTGGCCGCGCATACTGAGCAGTGCGGCGTCGCGGAGCATTGGGCGGCTTTATGCCCTGGCTGGCTGCAGCGATAGCAAAGGTCGCTGCGGTCTACCTCTGACGAGCACACATGTTGGACGTGCCCGCCTTCCAGGCATCGGTAACACTGCATGGGCCTAGCCTCTAGCAGTGTCACCTTTGCGGAGACCCAGCCAATCAGCAGACGACCGACATCAGCTATTTTCTTCGCCGCCATAACAGGGCAGCGGAGCCAGACCGAACCCAAGCCGGAAGGGCCGACGCGAATTTCCCCGACCTTCACGTCTTCTGCGGAGCATTCCCCAACTCTTGCGACAACCTCGCTTACCTCTTTCGAGGTTACAGAGTCATCCAGACCCGACACGCGTAATTCTGCGCATTTGGTGGGTCTGGAGATCCTGATATCTTCGAGCTTTAGGCATGCCCGGAGCTTCGCCGCTAAAGAGTCAGCTTTGTCGCCGCTCGTGGCTCCGGGAATCTGCAGCAAACGTGCGCCCGTGGCTGCCGTCCTGAATTTAAGGGAGGTGATCCCGAGGCCAGCCAGGTCGACCTTTTGTTTGGCCTCCGTCAGGACAGACGCGTAAGAGACGCCTCTCTCCTCTGCGCCTGGCTGCAGCGTTATAACCACTGCAGTTGATCGTGGCGCCCGCAGTTTAGGCTTTTTATTGGCTGCCTTCTGCTTCTTTTTCTTTTTATTTTTCCCCTTTTTGCTGACAGTCTGCCACTCCCCTTCGTTAGGATTGGCAGCTGTCTGACCTTGGGACGCAGCAGGGGCTTTTGCTCCCTTTTTCGCCTGCCCTGTGGTGCCCTGGGATGGAGCGGCCTGGGTCGGTGCTTCCTGCGGAGGCTGAGGCGCGCTCGCTTGTGTTGGAGCGGCTTGGGCCTGTGTCGTCTTGGCCGAAGTCGTCGCACTACTAGTAGAGGCTGATTTGGCCTGACCTTTCTTTGCCGCTCCACCGGTTTTTGGAGCGGCACTTGGCGCTGCAGCCTTCGCCGCGTAGGACGGTGAAGCTGGCACATGTTTTGGGGTGTTTCTATCCCCAGCGAGAGGCGGGCGCAAGATCTTGCCCTCTATGACGCCGAATCTTGCAGCCAGGCTGGCCATCTCTTTTCGGAGGAGACCCAACAGCTCCGACTCAGCCGGCTGCACTGCCCCTCCTGGAGCAGCTGGTTGGCGGATGTTCGCCACGTCAGATTTGAGCTGCTCCAGTTCTCGCCGCAGTAACTCTTGCTCCGCTTTCATACGGCTATTGGCGTCTTGAAGACGTCCATTGTCAGCCTGCAGTTTGGTCACTTCCTCCTGCAGGCGACTTTTAGCAGCCTCCAGTTTGCCGTTCTCCTCAGTTGCGGAGAGTTGGCGCAATCTGCTGGCTGCCCCCTCTATGATGGCCATGGCGTCTTTCAGGCTCCGCGTGAAAGTGCCTTTTAAGTTGCTAGATTTTGTAGCAACATGTTGCACCACTTTTAGTCCCGCTGTCACCTGCTCGAAGAGAGCAGCAGCGGTTAGATCCTCCCCTGTGGAACTAGAAGTGGCCGTTGGCATGACTTGCTTAGCCTTAGCAAGCTCGACCAGGTCCAGTGCCTCCTCCTCGGCACGAAGGCGTAGCTCTTCTCGCCTGTAGGAGACCAACTCAGCCTTGGCTTTGGCCAGCCCTACGTACTCGCCAGTAGTGGGAGGCCGACCTCTCCCCCTTCTGGCCGTGCCGACTTTGACAGCCGGCGAGTCATCTTCCGCTTCTGAGCCAGAGCGGCTGACATCACTAGAGCGCAGTCGTTTGCGCCCTGGTTCCCCATCCCTCCAGAATCTTGAGGGACTCAGCTCGGTGCTGTACTCCACCACCATCACTTCACTAGATGTAGATTCTGCATCAGAAACTGCACCTATCTCCTCATCCTCCACGTTTGGTTTTGTTTTATTTTTATTAAGAGTATCCATAAGAATTCCCACGAGTGTGGGGGAAATAAAGGTCCACCCGGGCAGTGCCCCCTGTACCCGGGTAAGCGTAGGGTGTAACCCAACCAGGGGGTCCGCAGGTACCCTGGTGGGAGTCGCACTAGTGACTGGTTGCTCCGAGGAGCCCCGACCAGCCACACATCCCCTCGCGGTGCGCCGCCGCTTGGGATTCGGGGTGATTTGTTCTCGAGGTTGTCTTCCCCGCAGTCCGGGCGACCAAGCCAAGACCGACGGAGGGCACCTCACGCTGAGCCGCGAGACATGACCACAGCACTCAGCACATGTAAGAGTACCCTCCGATTTTACGGCGGTGGCAGAGAGACAAAACTCCACTGCCGGCTCGGTGGTAGGGTGAGTACACGCCGAGCCCGCCACCCTGGCCCAGTGAATGGGCCCACCCCATTGGCCCTGAGAAGGGCCGTTTCATCTCCGACAGGGCCTCGCGGCCACGCGGAGGACTCCCCAACCGTGGCCCTGAAAAGGGCCGTTTTACCCCCAACGAAGCCTCGCGGCCGCGCGGAGGGCTCCCCCCCCCTTGGCCCTGAAAAGGGCCTTTCCCCAGTGTCGGACCATTAGCCTCGAGCATCAAGACTCCCCAAAAGGCAGGAAGAGTTGATACCCAAGTTGCCCAGGGTGCACCAGGCTTCATGACTAACGTTCCCCCAGGACGTATCCCGAAAGGACTGATAGCCACAAAGCACACGAGGAGGTTGTCCGACCTTGGCACCCCAACCTAACCTAACCTAACCTAACCTAACCTAACCTAACCTAACCTAACCTTTTTTTTTTTTTTTTTTTTTGTTTTTGCTTAGCGTGTGGAAAATCCATCATGGACTTCCGCCGCCCGGGGAGGCAGCGGGGCGTGTCGGACTCCACCCAGAGTGGGTGACCTACCGACTAAAAACCACACGGTGTTCCTTCTCGCACCTGCTGCGTCGGGGGCTACGGGAACAGAGCATTCTTCCGCGGCCCCCGACTGGTGATGGCCCGCCGCAGCGGGCCCCGTCTTTGAGTTGGTAGGGGGGGAGTGAGGCGTAGACTCCCCCCCGCCGTCATGGAGAGGCGCGCGTGGAACACAACGCGCCACCGTCTCGGGTCCTTGGGGGGGAGCGACAGACGTTCCCCGCGTCTGTCGCCCCCGGACCGTTTAGGGAGGCTGGAAGAGGGCGTTGTCCGCCCTCTCCCGGCGACGACGTCGCCCGGTGCGCCTTCTGCGGATTGGGTCAGCGCTAGCACTCTCGCGCTCCCGCTCCGCAGCTTCCTTCTGCGAGATGACATCCTCGCAGAAGGAGATCACCGCGTCCCAAGACGCCGCGCTGTCGACCATCGAGCTGACGACGGCCGACAGCGACAGGTCGTCTCCCACCGCAGCGACGAGGGCACGGCGCGGCTCCTCCCAAGCCGCACACTCTGTGAGCGTGTGCAGCGCCGTGTCCTCTACGCAATGGACGCAGTGATGGCACCGGGCGTCCGGCTCCCTGCCTATGCGACACAGGTACCTCCCGAAGCAACCGTGCCCCGAGAGCATCTGCGTCGCCCGAAACGTCAGGGAGCCGTATCGTCTCCCGAGCCAGCGCTCGAGCACCGGCCGGACCGCCTCGATGGTGACGAGGCCGGCGGTAGGGCGCGAAAGCCTGTCCCGCCATTCCGCCACCAGGACCTGATGGAGCTCCAACCGGCGCAGCGTGATCTGCCGCTGCGCCAGTCCCGCGCTCCGCGTCCGCTCCTCCTCGCGCCACTGATATAGTGACGCGAGTGCTCTCGCGTCCAGGTCCCAGGGCGGGGATCCGGCCAGCACACAAGCCGCCTCGCGGGAGATCGTGCGATAGCCTCGGATGACTCTGACGGCCATCGCCCTCTGCGGTTTCCGCAGCACCGCGATGCTGCGGGCCGTCAGGTCGGCCGCCCACACCGGGGCCCCATATAGGGCCATGGATCGCACGACCCCCACGTACAACCGCCTACAGGCGGTGCTCGGGCCTCCCAAGTTGGGAAGCAGCGTTGACAGCGCGCCCGCCGCGCCCATCAACTTTGGCGCCAGCCGCAGGAAGTGGGGCCCGAAGTCCCACCGGCTGTCGAGCACCAATCCCAGGTACTTCATGGTTGACTCGACAGCTATTCGGGCTCCCCCAACCTCGATGTGAGATCCCGGCGGCGGCGCCCGTCGGGGGCCATGAAAAGCGATGGCCTCCGACTTGTTGAGGGCCACCTCCAGGCCCAGGCGCCGTATGCGGTCCACCACCTGTGCGACCGCATCCGTGGCCAGCAACGCTGCCTCCCTGTGCGAGCTCCCTCGGGCGGTGACCAGCGTGTCGTCCGCGTAACACGTCAGGTCTACCCCCGGTGCGAGCTCGCCTCTCAGCACCCAGTCGTACCCGATGCTCCACAGGAGCGGGCCGAGAACCGAACCCTGTGGAACACCGCACGACGTGACGCGCTGACCGGTGCCATCGCGTCCCTCGTAGGTGACACACCTATCCGCCAGATAAGCCCCAACGACGCGGCGGAGGTAGGGAGGTACCCTGTGGTATCGCAGGGCCTCCCTGATGCAACTCCAGGGCAGGGTGTTAAAGGCGTTGGAGATGTCTAAAGACACCGCCAACGCTACCCCGCCCCGGGACACCGCTTCCTCCGCGAGGACTCTCACCCGCATAATGGCGTCGATCGTGGAGCGCCCACGCCGAAAGCCGAACTGGCTGTCGTCCAAGTCCGGCCCCTCTGTGTACAAGTGGCTGACGAGGCGGTCTGCAACTATTCGCTCGAACAGCTTGCCCACCTCGTCCAGCAGCACTATGGGCCGGTATGCGGACGGCGAATCGGCAGGGCGCCCTGCCTTTCGGAGCAGGACCAGGCGACCTGTTTTCCACAGAGTGGGAAACTGGCCCCGCTCTAGGCACGCCGAGAAGAGTCCTCTCAGTTGGGGCTCTAGCTCCTGCAGAGCTAAGACGAGAGCACGGCCGGGCACTCCGTCGGGCCCCGGGGCAGTGTTTTTGGCCCGGAGCCGTGCCACGGCGGCTCCCATCTGCGGCTGTGTCACCTCCGGGACGCTGGCACCGTCCTCCTCCTCGGGCTCTGCGGCTGAAGGGGCCATCGGTGGCGGAATGTGCTCCCCCCTTGCAGGGAAGAGAGCTGCCACCACATCCTCCAGCAGCTGTGGCTGGAGACTCTCCGTCAGTGGGGGGCCCGCGGAACGGAGCTTTCCCCGGACCATGCGGTACGGGCGCCCCCACGGGTCCCCGTCCAGAGTCTCCAGCATCTCCTCCCTGGACCGAGCTCTCGCCCCCTCGATGGCGAGCCACAGAGCCTGCTTGGCCGCGCGGTACGCCTCATACAGCGCGGCCTCCTCTTCGGGGATCCGGACCAGTCGACGCCTTCTCCGGTACCGTGTGTACTGGCGCCTGACCGCCACGCACGTGACGCGCAGCTGCGCGATCTCGGCAGACCACCAGTACACCTGGCGCCTCGAGGACTGCGTGTGAACCCGGGGCATGGACGCGTCGCAAATCTGCGTCATCGCCCCGCGGAACCACTGTGCCTCTCGTTCGACGTCGACGGGTCCGTCGACCGACTCCCTGTTCCAGGCCTGAATAATGGCCGCCTCCTCGAGAGCCTCCTTGTCGAGGCGCGTGAGTGCCCAGCGCGGGCCGTCCCTCCGCGGAGCCCTCCGCGGGCTGCGGCCGCCCGCGGTCTGGGCGGAGACGTCGAACCGGATATAGCGGTGGTCCGACAACGTCTCCACCTCCCGGGCGACACGCCAGTCGCGGACGCGGAGCGCCACAGCGGGGCTAGCGAACGAGACGTCCACAATGGACCCGCCCCGCTGCCGCACGCACGTGAAGACGGAGCCCCGGTTCAGGACGACCAGGCCCGTCTCCAGCACCCACTCCTCCAATGCCTCGCCCCTGGCGTCCGTGACCGGGGATCCCCACGCCGCAGACTTGGCGTTGAGGTCCCCGAGTAGCAACACGGGGCGAGGGTGGTGCCGGACCACGACGGCCCCCAGCTCGACAAGGAAGCTCTCAAAGTCGGCGAGACTCTTGTTGGGCGAGAAATATGCCCCGATGGTGACTATGCCGTCCACGAGGGCGGCCACCCAGCCGCGACCTCGGGACGCGTTTCCAAGAGTCCCGCCGACGATGGCCACCGAGCCATCCAGATCACCCACCCAGTTGTCCCGGGCGGGGACGAAATACGGCTCGGCGACCACGGCCACCTGGATCAACCACTCCGCCATGCTCTGAAGGAAGAGATCCTGAGCTCTGGCGCAGTGGTTGATGTTGCCCTGGAGGAAACGGAGGTACGCCATCGCTAGCACTCCATCCCCTCCACGACACCTCCTTCACTAGGCCGGGAGTCGGCCGAAGTGCAGCCGGGCTGCGCGGGGGGTGCGGGTCCCCCGGCAGGCCGGTCTCCTCCCTTCTTTCCGCGCCTGCGTTTGCGCTTGCGCCTGCCGGTGGTAGGCGCACTGCAGGCTTTGCTCCCCACTCTGTGCCCCGCGGGCTTTCCTGCTGCTGCACAGATGCAACAGTTTGCCGCCTCCGCGGAGCACTGGGCCGACTTATGGCCAGGTCGACCGCAGCGGAAGCATAGCTCGCTGCGGTCTGTTTCGGCGGTGCACCGTGCCCGGACGTGCCCTGTCTCCAGGCATCGGTAGCACCGCATGACCTTGGGTTCCTGCAGGATAACCCTAGCCGAGACCCATCCCACCAGCAGGCGCCCAGCGTCAGCCACCTTCTTGGCTGCCTCCACTGGGCATCGTACCCAGGCCGTGCCGAGCCCGTCTACACCGCGCCGCCACCGGATGTCTCCAGCGCGCACGCTTTCAGGCGGACACCCGCCGCTCCTAGCGACAGCCGCCACCACCTCCTCGGAGGACACGGAGTCATCCAGCCCCTGTACGCAGATCTCTGCTACCTTTATGGGCCGGTACACCCGCACGTCCTCGGGTTTGAGGACCTCCCTCAGTTTAGCGGCTAGGGCGTCCGCCTTCTCGCCGTTCTCGGCACCCGGCAGCTCCAGCATTCGGGCACCCGTGGCCGCCGTCCGGAATTGGAGGCCAGCTTGGATGCCAAGGTCATCGAGCTTGACCTTGGCCTTCGCCTCCGCTAGGACATCTCTGTAGGTGACGCCCCGCTCAACAGCTTCCGGCTGCAGCGTGATCACAACAGCCGCAGAGCGCGGGGCGCCGATCTTTGGCGCCTTCTTGACGCCCTTGGCGGCCCCTGTCGCCTGGCCCGATTTGCCCTTCTTGCCTCCACGCCGCCGGCGGCGCTTCTTCGCGACCGTGGTCCACCCTTCTGCGTCAGGTCCGGCCTCGGTCGCGGGCTGCGCCGGCTGCGCAGGCCTCGCGGGTTGCGCGGGCCTCGCGGGTTGCGCGGGCCTCGCGGGTTGCGCGGACTTCGCGGGTTGCGCAGGCCTTACGGGCTGCGCAGGCCTCGTGGGCTGCGCGGCCTTCGCAGGTTGCGCGGGCTTCTGTGCCCCCTCCCCGGCCTGTGCGGGCCTCACCTTTGAGGACTCCTCCGCCCTCCGTTTATCTGCCGCTAGTGGCGGCCGGAGTGTTTGTGCAGGGAGGAGTCTCGGCTCCAACGCCTCGAGGCGTGCATTCATCATGCCCCCTACTTGGAGCATGATGGCCCGCGCAACCTCGGCGACCTCGTCCGACGGCAGCGACCCAGACGCCGAAGTGGAGGCGGTGGCGGCATACGATGGCCGCTCCTGCTGCCCGCTGAAACTGGCCCTCAGAGCGGCGATGTCGCGCTCGAGAGCCCCCACTCTATTTTGGAGACGGCCATTCTCCTCTAGGAGTTTAGCGGTCTCCTCTGACGCTGTGCGGTTGAGGAGGACCCCCATCGCCTCCCTTATGCCGTCAGCCGCCTCCTTCAGGGCACGCGTGAACGTCCCCTTCAGGTTGCCCGATTTTGTGGCCACCTTCAGGACGACGTCCACGCCATCCGTCACCTGGCGGCTTAGGGCCGCCGCTGTTAGGTCCTCCGCAGCGGTCGCAAGAGCGGACCGCCTCTCTCGGGCCTGACGCGCCATTTCTGCAACCTCATCGGTTGCCACAGCGCGCCTTTCCTCTCGCCTCGCGGCCTGGAGGTCCGCCTTTGTGCCGACCAGCGCAGCGTTCTTCTGCATCTGAGTCGCACTGGCGTCACTCTCGTCGCTCGGCAGCGGCGTGTCCGGGCGCTTGGTGAAGCGACCCCGGACGTCGCGCGAAAGCGACGAGCCAGACGTCCGCCCTCTTCTGGCCGTCGGCACTTTAGCGGCCGACAGGTTCTCCTCACTCCCGGAGGAGATGCCCGTCCCCATCTCAGACATAAGGTCCTCGTCTCGAGGACGCTTTCTTTGCCGACGCTGTCCTCTCAACGACCCTTGGTCGGAGAGCGCTTGGTCACCAACGGGACCTGAGCCTCCACGGCTCCCACTGCTGTTCCCAGCAGGTGGAAAAACTCCCTCGACGTTTTTTATTAAATTTTCCATATGGATCCCACGAGTATGGGGGAAATAAACGTCCGCCCGAGCAGTGCCCCCTGTACCCGGGTAAGCCTAGGTGTGCCCGCCAGAGGGTCGGCCGGTACTCTGACGGGGGTCGCACTAGGGGCTGGATATACCCTCCAGCCATGCATCTCCTCACGGTGCGCCGCCGCTTGAGATTCGGGCAGTCCAGGCAATTAAGCCAAGACTGACGGAGGAAGCTCTACGATGAGCCGCGAGACGTGATCCACGACACTCATCATGGTGTAGGGCTTCCATCCGGTTTACCGGCGGTGGCAGTGAAGAGGACCTCCAACTGCCTGCCCGACGGTAGGGTGAGTACACGTCGAGCCCGCCCTCGTTCCTCCACTGTGCCCTCTGCTAAAATCAGAGGGACACGCGGAACAACGCCCTCCCTGGCCCAGTGAATGGGCCCTGCATTTGGTCCTGACAAGGACCGTTTCTCCTCCTGCGCAGTCTCACGGCTGCGCGAAGGGTTCCCCGCCCTGGCCCTGAAAAGGGCCGTTTACCCCCCACGAAGCCTCGCGGCCGTGCGGAGGGCTCCCCTCCCTTGGCCCTGAAAAGGGCCTTTCCCCAGTGTCGGACCATTAGCCACGAGCAGCAAGACTCCCCAAAAGCCAGGAAGAGTTGCTACTCGAGTTGCCCAGGGTGCACCAGGCTTCATGACTAACGTTCCCAGGGTTCCCGTCCCCCAGGACGTATCCCGAAAGGACTGATAGCCACGAAGCACACGAGGAGGTTGTCCGACCTTAGCACCCCACCTAACCTAACCTAACCTAACCTAACCTAACCTAACCTTTTTTTTTTTTTTTTTTTTTTTTTTTTTTTTTTTTTTTTTTTTTTTTTTTTTTTAGCGTATGGAAATCCTCATGGACTATCCACCGCCCGGGGAAGGCGGTGGGGTGTGTCGGACTCCACCCATAGGGGGTGACCTACCGACTAAAACCATACGGGTGTTTCGCCTCACCACTTTTGCTGGGGTTACGGGAGCGAGAACATTCCTCCGCGACCCCAGCAGTGGCAGACCGCAAACTCGCGGTCTCCGGCTCTGTTTAGGGAGACACTTGCGTGCCCCCACCTACCGATCCACGTGAGTGGGGTGCGGAAACACCAACCGCACCTCCATCTCGGGCCTTGTGTTGTTGGGCGGACGGACTTCCCCAAGTCCGCCGCCCGTGGCCGTTTATGGTGGTTGGAACAGGGCGTTGTCTGCCCTGTTCCTGCGCCCTGATCGACGGGCGCGGATCGGCAGGGTGGAGGCAGTCTCCCTCTCCCTCTCCGCGGTCTCCTTCTGCGCCATCACGTCCTCGCAGAAGGAGAGCATCGCCTCCCAGGCGTCTGGACTCCCGACCATGCTGTTGACTACGGCCGGGAGTGAGAGGTCTTGACCTGTTATACCCCTCAGGACACGGCGCTGCTCGGCCCATGCGACACACTGCTCGAGCGTGTGCTGCGCCGTGTCCTCCAAACAATCGCTGCAGTGGTGGCAGCGGGTGTCTGCTTCCCTCCCGGCGATGCGGCACAGGTACTTGCCGAAGCATCCATGCCCCGACAGCACCTGCGTCAGCCGGAAGGTCAGCACACCGTGACGCCTGTCAGCCCATTCTACAAGAACGGGACGGAGCGCTTCGACCGTCCGCAGTCCAGCGCTTGGTCGCCCAAGCCGCTCCGCCCACTCTTCAAACGCCGCTTGCCGCAGCAGTTCCCTGCACTGGTCCAACTCCCTCGGGACCACCATCTCTCCTCTTCCCCGCACCTCCTTGCGCCATGTATAGAGTGACGCAAGGACCCGGGCGTCCACGTCCCAAGGGAGAGAACCCGCCAGTGCACACGCCGCCTCCGTCGAAATCGTGCGATATCCGCGGATAACCCGTATGGATATCGCACGCTGTGGCCGCCGCAACATAGTGGCGCCGCGACTCGTCAACTCGGTGGCCCAGACAGGGGCACCGTAGAGGGCCATGGAACGAATGACCCCCAGATAGAGCCGCCTGCAACTGCTCTTTGGGCCACCGAGATTCGGCAAGAGCCGTCCGAGGGCGCCAGCCGCCCCCATCAACCGCGGCGCCAGGCGCTGGAAGTGGACGTCGAAGCTCCACCTGCTGTCCAGCACGAGCCCCAGGTACCTCATGCACGACATGATGTCAATGCGGACCCCACCGACGACAAGATGGGATCCTGGAGGAGGAGCTCTCCGGGGCCCATGGAATGACAGAGCCTCCGTCTTGTTCAGCGCCACTTCCAGCCCTAGCCGGCGGATGCGCGCCACGATTTGTGCCACACCTGCAGTGGCAAGACGGGCAGCCTCCCTATACGTACTCCCCCGGGCTAGGACGAGCGTGTCGTCAGCGTAGCATGTCACGCTGACGCCCGGGAGGATGGCCCCACGCAGGACCCAGTCGTAGCCGATGTTCCACAGGAGCGGTCCGAGGACAGAACCCTGCGGAACACCGCACGTCATCCCTCTGCTGCACACCCCGTTGCGTCCCGTAAAGGTGATCGCCCGATCACGCAAGTAGTCCCCTACCGTCCGACGTAGGTGGGGCGGTATCTGGTGGTATTGGAGTGCTTCAACGATGCAGCTCCACGGCAGAGTGTTGAACGCGTTGGCGATGTCCAACGACACTGCGAGCAACACTCCGCCGTCCGCCACCACCTGTTCCGACAGGGCTTTTACGCGCAGGATTGCGTCAACCGTCGACCTACCTGCCCGGAACCCAAACTGGTTGTCGGACAGGTCGGGGCCCACTCTGGTCATATGCTTGACGAGGCGGGCAGCGGTGACGCGCTCAAAGAGCTTACTCACCTCGTCAAGCAGTACGATGGGGCGGTATGCAGAGGGAGAGTCCGCGGGGCGCCCCTCCTTTTTGAGGAGGACGAGTCTGCCCGTCTTCCAGTGCTCTGGGAAGCGGCCTTGCCTGAAGCACTCAGTGAAGTGCTTCCGTAGTCGAGGGCTTAGGACCTTTAGGGCCAGTGCCCAGGCCTGACCGGGAACGCCGTCCGGTCCTGGTGCCGTATTCTTGGCACGCATGCGCAAAATTGCTGCGCCAAGTTCCGCCTCGGTGACCTCAGGCACGTCAGGCTCCTCCACGGGTGCGGAGTTTCGCGACCCCATCGACGGCGGTATGTGTTCCGCTCTATTGGGAAATAGAGTGGACACGACGCTGCCGAGAAGGGCTGGCTCCAGAGTCTCGGTCAGAGGGGGCGCCCAAGGTCGCAACTTGGCTCTAGCGAGCTTGTAGGGGCGTCCCCAGGGGTCGTTGTTGAGCAGCTCGAGAAACTGCTCATGGCCAGCCTCCTTCGCCTGGCCGATGCCCAGCTGCAGAGCTTCCTTGGCCGCTTTGTAAGCCTCATACAGCTGAGCCTCAAGCAAGGGGTCGCGACGGCGCCGTCGACGATGCCTGGTGTACAGGCGTCGGGCTGCAGCGCACTCCACGCGCATGTTCGCCAGCTCCCGAGACCACCAGTACACCTGACGCTTCTGAGGTCCCACCCTGGCCCGGGGCATAGCGGCATCACAAATCTGCGTCAGTGCGTGCCGGAACCAGGCGGCCTCAGCGTCCACATCCACCGGCTCCCCGGGAGTGGAAAACCACGCCTGCACAATGGCGGCTTCGACGAGGACGTCTCTGTCGAGCTGTTTTAGGACCCACCTCGGGTTCTCGGAGGTGGTCCGGCTCGGGCGGCCGCTATTCGCTGACGGCGTGGAGATCTCAAACCGGATATACCGGTGGTCGGAGAGAGTCTCTACGCCCTCCATCACCCTCCACCCTTGAATGCGGCGCGCCACAGATGGACTTGCAAGAGAGACGTCCACGATTGATCCGCCATTTTGCCGCACACACGTGTGGACTGTCCCGCGGTTGAGGATCTCCAACCCCGTCGCAATCGCCCACTCCTCCAGCACGTCGCCACGTGCGTCGGTGGCGGGGCAACCCCAAGCCGAAGATTTGGCGTTAAGGTCCCCAAGGAGGAGGACGGGGTGGGTGTGGTTCCGCCCAATCAGGGCTCCCACATCTCCAAGAAAAGCCTCGAATTCGGCGAGGACCCTGTTGGGCGAAAAGTATACCCCAACCACCAGGACGCCGTCCACGACGGCAGCGACGCAGCCCGGGCGCCTGTCCAAAACTGCCATTGTGGCCCCCGTAGACAACTGGCATATGATGGCAACTGAGCCTGTGGGGTCGCCTGCCCAGTTGTCCCTTGGCGGAACAAAGTAAGGCTCCGCTATCACGGCTACGTGTATCAACCACTCCGCCATGCTCTGGAGTAGTAGATCCTGAGCTCTGGCGCAGTGGTTGAGATTCCCCTGTAGGAACGGTTTGGCCATTATGATTGCGGTGCCGCATCCGTTTCCACCACATCCATGGCCTGAGTTGCAGATGACAGAGTCGGGGGAGTCTGTGATACTCTCACCCCACCCTTCTTCTTGGTCGTGCGGGCCGAGCAGTTCTTTGCACCCACTCTATGCTCCGCAGGTTTGCCTATGCCCGCGCACAGCGAACAGTGCGGCGTCGCGGAGCATTGGGCGGCCTTATGCCCCGGCTGGCTGCAGCGATAACAGAGGTCGCTGCGATCAACCTCAGACGAGCACACGTGCTGGACGTGCCCGCCCTCCAGACATCGGTAACACTGCATGGGCCTCGGCTCCAGCAGTGTCACCTTTGCGGAGACCCACCCCACCAGTAGACGGCCAGCGTCGGCGATTTTCTTCGCCGCCGCAACTGGGCAGCGGAACCAGGCCCCACCCAAGCCGGAAGGACCGACGCGAACTTCCCCAACCTTCACGTCGTCTTGGGAGCATTCGCCAACCCGTGCGACAACCTCGCATACCTCTTTTGAGGTTACGGAGTCGTCCAGACCCGACACGCGTAACTCTGCGCATTTGGTGGGTCTGGAGACCCTAATATCCTCCGGCTTCAGGCATTCCCGGAGTTTCGCTGCCAAGGAGTCGGCTTTGTCGGCGCTCGAGGCTCCGGGAATTTGCAGCAGGCGTGCGCCCGTGGCTGCCGTTCGGAACTTGAGAGAGGGGATCCCTAGGTCAGCAAGGTCGACTTTTTGCTTGGCCTCCGCCAGGACGGACGCGTAGGAGATGCCCCTCTCCTCTGCGCCTGGCTGCAGCGTTATAGCAACTGCTGTCGAGCGCGGCGCCCGCAACTTTGGCTTTTTCTTTTCTTGTGCCTGGTTCTTCTTCTTCTTCCTATTCTTTTTCTTGCCGACAGTCTGCCACTCCCCCTCCTTGGGATCAGCAGATGTCTGGCTCTGGGAGGCAGCAGGCGCTTTCGCTCCCTTTTTGGACTGCCCTAAAGCGCCCCGGGATGGAGCCACCTGGGTCGGAGTCTCTTGCGGAGGCTGAGGCGGGCTCGCCTGGGTTACAACGGCTTGGGCCTGTGTGGTCTTGGCCGAGGTCGACAAATTAGTGGTTGTGGCCGATTTGGCCTGACCTTTCTTTGCCACTCCACCGGTTTTTGCCGGGGTACTAGGCGCTGCAGCCTTCGCCGCATAAGAAGGTGAGGCTTGCGCTTCCTTTGGGATGTTTCTATCCCCAGCGAGAGGCGGGCGCAGGATCCTGCCCTCGATAACGCCAAATCTTGCAGCCAGGCTAGCCATCTCTTTTCGAAGCAGACCCATCAGTTCCGACTCAGCCGGCTGAACTGCCTCTACAGGAGCAGCTGGTTGGCGGATCTTCGCCACGTCCGACTTCAGCTGTTCCAGTTCTCGGCGCAATGATTCCTGCTCCGCTCTCATGCGACTATTGGCGTCTTGAAGGCGTCCATTGTCAGCCTGCAGTTTGGTCAGTTCCTCCTGCAGGCGACTATTGGCAGCCTCTAGCTTGCCATTCTCCTCTGTTGCGGAGAGATGTCGCAGCCCATTGGCTGCACACTCGATGATGCTCATCGCCTCTTTGAGGCTCCGCGTGAAGGTACCCTTCAAATTGCTGGACTTCGTGGCGACGTGCTGCACCACCTTTAATCCCGCCGACACCTGCTCGAAAAGAGCAGCAGCGGTAAGGTCCTCCCCTGCGGAGCCAGAATTGACGCTTGGCGTCACCTTTTTGGACTTAGCCAGCTCGACTAGGTCTACAGCCTCTTCCTCTGCGCGTAGGCGAAGCTCCTCCCGCCTGTAGGAAATAAGCTCGGCTTTCGCTTTGGCGAGCCCTACGTACTCGCCAGTAGTGGGAGGCCGACCTCTCCCCCTTCTGGCCATGCCGACTTTGGCAGCTGGCAGGTCCTCCTCAGCTTCGGAGCCCGAGCGGCTCACGTCGCTAGAGCGACGTTTGCGCCCTGCTTCCCCATCTCTCCAGAATCTGGAGGGGCTTAGCTCAGTGCTGTGCTCCACCACCATCACCTCACTGGATGAAGATCCGGCATCGGACACTGCACCCATCTCCTCATCCTCTACGTTTTTGTTTTTAAAATTTGAAATATCCATATAGAATCCCACGAGTGTGGGGGAAATAAAGGTCCACCCGGGCAGTGCCCCCTGTACCCGGGTAAGCGTAGAGTGTAACCCAACCAGGGGGTCCGCAGGTACCCTGGTGGGAGTCGCACTAGTGACTGGTTGCTCCGAGGAGCCCCGACCAGCCACACATCCCCTCGCGGTGCGCCGCCGCTTGGGATTCGGGGTGATTTGTTCTCGAGGTTGTCTTCCCCGCAGTCCGGGCGACCAAGCCAAGACCGACGGAGGGCACCTCACGCTGAGCCGCGAGACATGACCACAGCACTCAGCATAATGTAAGAGTACCCTCCGATTTTACGGCGGTGGCAGAGAGACAAACTCCGCTGCCGGCTCGGTGGTAGGGTGAGTACACGCCGAGCCCGCCACCCTGACCCAGTGAATGGGCCCACCCCATTGGCCCTGAGAAGGGCCGTTTCTTCTCCGACAAAGCCTCGCGGCCACGCGGAGGACTCCCCAACCGTGGCCCTGAAAAGGGCCGTTTTACCCCCCACGAAGCCTCGCGGCCGCGCGGAGGGCTCCCCCCCCTTGGCCCTGAAAAGGGCCTTTCCCCAGTGTCGGACCATTAGCCTCGAGCATCAAGACTCCCCAAAAGCCAGGAAGAGTTGATACCCGAGTTGCCCAGGGTGCACCAGGCTTCATGACTAACGTTCCCCCAGAACGTATCCCGAAAGGACTGATAGCCACGAAGCACACGAGGAGGTTGTCCGACCTTAGCACCCCAACCTAACCTAACCTAACCTAACCTAACCCGCGGTTAATTTTTACAGCAAACATAGCATTTTGACGCGGTTTTCAACCCTTATATTGTATTATTTTGTTATATTCGTCTCCCGAGCACACATCCGCGTACCTGGACACCAAAAATTTTCCATTTTCACGAAAATTTAATTTTCATCATATTTATATTTTATTAAAAATCAAAATTAATTCATTTTTCCAAATTTAAGAAAAATTTTGATCCCGTTCGATACACATCAGTCTGGAACAGCACCTGGCGCGCGTCCCGGCGACCGTGACCTGAAAACAAACAAGATAATTAGCAGTTTTGTTGTAAAATTGACCGAAAAAACAGTTTTTTGACTATATTTTCAAAATTTCCCCCACCACCTACCCCTAATTTTTGCACAGTTTTGTAGCCCGTTTCGCCCCGAATCCGCAGGTACCCCGCTTGTGGGGATAGCTTGCAGGAAAACACAAAAAATTGCCCCCCCACCCTCCCTTTTGCGCTTGGCCAAGTAAACTTGGAACAGTTATTAAAAAATTTTTCTACTTAAAACATAATTTTAATCGTTATTTTATTAGCCCTTGAGTGGTAGTACGGGGTAGAAAAAACGCTTTTGCGACAGACTCTAAATAGAGACAAAAACTATTATTGACAAGTTTTGACATTTTATTTACATATTCAGACAAAGGCCGTTTGGCTTATCTGTACACAGTTACCTCTATTGAGGCCCACGATTTTATTATTTATTAACTTGACAAAAATCTTTGACCAGTATTGCTGACAAATCCCCCCTTTACAGGGACCGGCACATAATTATTTTATTATACTAATAATTTTATTTTATTTATTTTTTCTTTTATTATTGTAAGTGATTCTTTGTACACCCCTCCAACATGTTCCTCTCCAGGACCCCAGCCAAAAAATCCTCCACGGGCCCCCATGTCTCTCCGTCGAATGCCGCACTCTCCGTCACCTTCGACAAGGTTACCTCCCCTCCCAGTGCTTCAACTCAGGCCTCTAATGTGAGGCGAAGCATTGGAGAGTGGGAAAACGGTAGAATGGCGGAATCCCAGCCCCTCCCGTCAGCCGCAGCCAAATCACCCAGGAAGGCAGCCCCAACAGTGACGGCATCACGTACACGGCGCGCAGCAACCCAGGCAGATGGTAGGGCTGTAGCGCGCCGAGCCTCCACCGAGACCGCAGGGGCGTCGCCGGGGACGAGCCAGCTGCACCCGAGCAAACCCACCGATCGGGTGACCGAGGCCCGCAACTGCCTTCTGCGCGCGAAGTCGCTCCTCGGCGACTCGCGCAATTTGAGGGCAGATCTAAAGGCCGGGATCACCCAAGCGGTGGAACGGCTGTACCAGCTGGTGAAGGAAGCGGCGGCGGCTGCCGTAAAAGAGAAAGGAGCTGAGACGGCAGGGACGGAGGCCATAAAGGCAACACCTCTGCCAGAGGCCCCCCCCAGGAGCTTTCCGGAGGTTAACTCGTTGCTCGCTTCACTAGCGGAGCATAGCGCACTGGTGAAGGAGAGCAGCGAGAAGACGGAGAAGCTGCGGGAGGCGATGGAGAGGCAGGAGGAAATATTAGAGAGGACGGCCACGTATGCGGACCTGTTACAGAAACAGTGTGACGCCTCTGGGAGGGCAACATACGCGGGTGCCGTCGCGGTCAGCCAGACCAGGCATCAAGACCTGGAGCGGACCGGACTGCACTCCGTGGTCGTCACCTCGACTGACGATCAAGAGACCGGGGAGGAAGTCTTGGAGAGAGTCAGGAAGGTGGTAGACGCTAAGGAGGGGTGGATACAGGTGGAGAGGGTACGGAAGGCAAAAGATAGGAAGATTATCATGGGATGCAAGACAAAAGAAGACAGGCGGAAGATTAAGGAAAAAATTGAGGCTGCGGGCGGCCACCTCGTCGTCGAGGAGGTGAAGAATAAGGACCCGCTTCTGATCCTGAGGGACGTACTGAAGGTCCACAGTGATGAGGACATCCTTACGGCCGTCAGGAATCAGAATCGGGAGGTCTTTCATGGCCTCGGAGACGAGGACAATAGGGCCACAGTCCGGTACCACAAAGGGGCGCGGAACCCCCACAGCAACCACGTGATACTCAGCGTCTCTCCCATTATATGGAAGAGAGCCGTAGACCTGGGTACACTGCGCGTGGATCTGCAGAGGGTTCGCGTGGAGGACCAGTCGCCCCTGGTGCAGTGCACTCGATGCCTCGGATACGGGCATGGAAGGCGATTGTGCACGGAACCGGCCGACCTATGTAGTCACTGTGGCGGCCCGCACCTAAAAGTTGAATGCCCAGATGTGGTGTCTGGTGAGACGCCCGTGTGCAAGAACTGCTCCCGGGCCAAATATGCAACAACTGGGCACAACGCATTCAGCGGTGAGTGCCCTATCCGTAAAAAATGGGACACTTTGGCACGGGCTTCAGTAGCATACTGCTAAAGTTGTCCCAAGGAGCACTCACCAGTACCATCTTGTGCGGGCGAATACGTGGAACCATCTTGGTGTAAAGCGGCCTCAAGGGGAAGCCTACCATCCAACAGATGTCGAGGAGGACGTTGATCATCAGCAAAACGCAGTTTTAGAGCTGGAAATAAATGTGTTGAGTCATGATAAAAACCATGACTCTCCATTTACAAGGCTACAAAACAGTCCCTCGACCATCTGCGTACCAAATGCTGCACAACCCGTACCATATATGGCCCCCAGTTGTCCAACATTTGCAAAACATAAATTAAAATTAAAAGCTCAAGTAAAATCACCAAAAGAAGGCAAACATAGATATATATTAAATATATACGCTAATGTTTACACTAAAACAGTTAAAAAATTACATAAACCAGACAATTAAATTTCAATAAACAAATATCTACATTAGCAATTGCACCACATTCACTACCGTTAAATTAAAGTAAAAATTATTGTAAAGTCAATTTATTCTAAAACTATCTTCATCATCAGTTAGTCAATTAATCAGAAAATATATAGCTTCACAAAGCCCTGATAACGCCTAGAACTTTTATACATGATATATCAACGTTACACATGATATTTATATACCGCTACGTTAAAACCTAAAGTTAAAATAACAAATGTTAAGAAATCCAGAGTAAATTATACATCACCTTCATCATATAGAAAATATTATCAACTTGCATCCCAAAGGCTCTGGTAATGCTAGAGGTACCCTTCCGCATGGCAGGAGTGTGGTTTTAGCCGGTAAGAGTCCGGCACTACCCAGACTGCATACGTGCTGTCTGGGTGTCCATGAGGATTTCCCACTCCTGCCACAAAAAAAAAAAAAAAAAAAAAAAAAAAAAAAAAAAAAAAAAAAACCTAACCTAACCTAACACAAACTAACCTAACACAAACTAACCTAACACAAACCAGACAGACAGACAGACAGACAGACAGACAGACAGACAGACAGACAGACAGACAGACAGACAGACAGACAGACAGACAGACAGACAGACAGACAGACAGACAGACAGACAGACAGACAGACAGACAGACAGACAGACAGACAGACAGACAGACAG
Source organism: Acronicta alni (assembly GCA_964056405.1). NCBI lineage: Eukaryota > Metazoa > Arthropoda > Insecta > Lepidoptera > Noctuidae > Acronicta > Acronicta alni. The sequence continues at coordinate 67,497 of OZ043931.1, forward strand.
ACAGACAGACAGACAGACAGACAGACAGACAGACAGACAGACAGACAGACAGACAGACAGACAGACAGACAGACAGACAGACAGACAGACAGACAGACAGACAGACAGACAGACAGACAGACAGACAGACAGACAGACAGACAGACAGACAGACAGACAGACAGACAGACAGACAGACAGACAGACAGACAGACAGACAGACAGACAGACAGACAGACAGACAGACAGACAGACAGACAGACAGACAGACAGACAGACAGACAGACAGACAGACAGACAGACAGACAGACAGACAGACAGACAGACAGACAGACAGACAGACAGACAGACAGACAGACAGACAGACAGACAGACAGACAGACAGACAGACAGACAGACAGACAGACAGACAGACAGACAGACAGACAGACAGACAGACAGACAGACAGACAGACAGACAGACAGACAGACAGACAGACAGACAGACAGACAGACAGACAGACAGACAGACAGACAGACAGACAGACAGACAGACAGACAGACAGACAGACAGACAGACAGACAGACAGACAGACAGACAGACAGACAGACAGACAGACAGACAGACAGACAGACAGACAGACAGACAGACAGACAGACAGACAGACAGACAGACAGACAGACAGACAGACAGACAGACAGACAGACAGACAGACAGACAGACAGACAGACAGACAGACAGACAGACAGACAGACAGACAGACAGACAGACAGACAGACAGACAGACAGACAGACAGACAGACAGACAGACAGACAGACAGACAGACAGACAGACAGACAGACAGACAGACAGACAGACAGACAGACAGACAGACAGACAGACAGACAGACAGACAGACAGACAGACAGACAGACAGACAGACAGACAGACAGACAGACAGACAGACAGACAGACAGACAGACAGACAGACAGACAGACAGACAGACAGACAGACAGACAGACAGACAGACAGACAGACAGACAGACAGACAGACAGACAGACAGACAGACAGACAGACAGACAGACAGACAGACAGACAGACAGACAGACAGACAGACAGACAGACAGACAGACAGACAGACAGACAGACAGACAGACAGACAGACAGACAGACAGACAGACAGACAGACAGACAGACAGACAGACAGACAGACAGACAGACAGACAGACAGACAGACAGACAGACAGACAGACAGACAGACAGACAGACAGACAGACAGACAGACAGACAGACAGACAGACAGACAGACAGACAGACAGACAGACAGACAGACAGACAGACAGACAGACAGACAGACAGACAGACAGACAGACAGACAGACAGACAGACAGACAGACAGACAGACAGACAGACAGACAGACAGACAGACAGACAGACAGACAGACAGACAGACAGACAGACAGACAGACAGACAGACAGACAGACAGACAGACAGACAGACAGACAGACAGACAGACAGACAGACAGACAGACAGACAGACAGACAGACAGACAGACAGACAGACAGACAGACAGACAGACAGACAGACAGACAGACAGACAGACAGACAGACAGACAGACAGACAGACAGACAGACAGACAGACAGACAGACAGACAGACAGACAGACAGACAGACAGACAGACAGACAGACAGACAGACAGACAGACAGACAGACAGACAGACAGACAGACAGACAGACAGACAGACAGACAGACAGACAGACAGACAGACAGACAGACAGACAGACAGACAGACAGACAGACAGACAGACAGACAGACAGACAGACAGACAGACAGACAGACAGACAGACAGACAGACAGACAGACAGACAGACAGACAGACAGACAGACAGACAGACAGACAGACAGACAGACAGACAGACAGACAGACAGACAGACAGACAGACAGACAGACAGACAGACAGACAGACAGACAGACAGACAGACAGACAGACAGACAGACAGACAGACAGACAGACAGACAGACAGACAGACAGACAGACAGACAGACAGACAGACAGACAGACAGACAGACAGACAGACAGACAGACAGACAGACAGACAGACAGACAGACAGACAGACAGACAGACAGACAGACAGACAGACAGACAGACAGACAGACAGACAGACAGACAGACAGACAGACAGACAGACAGACAGACAGACAGACAGACAGACAGACAGACAGACAGACAGACAGACAGACAGACAGACAGACAGACAGACAGACAGACAGACAGACAGACAGACAGACAGACAGACAGACAGACAGACAGACAGACAGACAGACAGACAGACAGACAGACAGACAGACAGACAGACAGACAGACAGACAGACAGACAGACAGACAGACAGACAGACAGACAGACAGACAGACAGACAGACAGACAGACAGACAGACAGACAGACAGACAGACAGACAGACAGACAGACAGACAGACAGACAGACAGACAGACAGACAGACAGACAGACAGACAGACAGACAGACAGACAGACAGACAGACAGACAGACAGACAG